>OX235270.1:133563631-134163631 GCA_944472135.2 Trichobilharzia regenti | reverse complement strand
ATTCTGTTTGTGTCCGGACGACTTCCACTTGAATCATCAACCTGAGAAGGAATGTGGGCGTACTGCTGTAAGTCCTACAGTTCTTCAAGGGTAGTTTGTCGTGTCAGAATCCACAACATTTGATGTGTTGATTGTACTTATGTTTGTGTTAAATAATTGTGTGAGTTCCAAGTGATGTAATTGTTGGTTAATCTTGTTTGTGTCCGTACATTCCACAACTTACAATCGTCAACCTGTGAAGGGTTGTAGGCGTACTGATGTATGTCCTACAATTCTCCGAGGGTAGTACGTCCAAGCTCAGTTCATCGTACTTGGTGTGTTGTTTTACATGTATGTTTTTGCTTTATATACTGCATTGGTATCATCTCTCATCTACCTGCTCGAAAATTTGTATGTGTTCGGACATTCTTCAACTTACAATCGTCAACCTGTGAAGGGTTGTAGGCGTACTGGTGCAAGTCCTGCGATTCTTCAAAGGAATTCCATCTAGACATGATCGGCGAGGTTATTTGTACTGTTTGTATATACGTGTGGTGTGTCATATCAAGTGGTGTTTTTGGATTCATTGTGTTTACTTGTTGTTTTCGTATCTTGTTGTTATTACGTAATTTTGTTAAATTGTTCGTCGTGATTACTTCTGAAGTCGTGTCCACTCTTCTACATCCATGAATGAATTGATTGATGTTAAGGACAACAGATGGGTTGTGTAGGCCGGGGAGGCTAGGCTAGTGCTGAGAATGACATGCACACGAGGATGATTGTTAGCTGTGGTCCCACACGCCGGGGAGCGAAAGTGTAGACGACTGAGGCTTGCAAACGTCACCGTTGCTAGAACTGAGGCAGAATGAGTGACAAGCGATTTCAGTGTTAATTGGTAGTGAGTAGATAAGAGAATGTGCGTAGAGTATCATGAGGTGCTGCTATGGTCTCGTTGCGTTCTGCAAGGGTCATTCTAGCAAGTGGCGATTGCGTTGCAAGATATCAAGAGGATGCCTTTAACTCGAAGGTGTAGGTCGTCATTGATGTGTGAGATTGTGCTGTGGGTATGCTTGTGGTGTGTTGGCTTTTCCGTTTGTTCTCCATTCCAGCTCTGTCCGTGTGACCCAGGTTCTCGCAATGGCATCCAAGTCAACGTGTATAGGTCGTGATGGAGAAAAGGGATGGATCCGTATTTTGCCGGGTAGTGTCAATTTAGTTGAAGATTGAACGATCAATTCATGGTTGTTTGCTCAAACGAACTTCCCCAATTTTCGCGGAGGCATCAATACGACAGTCATCGTCTCATCGGTCGCTGTTCAGAAAGAAGTCAGCAGTAAACCGTCAGAAGTAATATTGTGATTTATTATTGTAATATTTGTTCACAGACTTTAGTAGAAATATTTTTTATATGTTGGTGTTACAATAAAGAATTCCCAAGCGGCCAATCGGTGTTTTGGTTTTTCGTCCGTTATTACTAAGCGTTTCTGAAGAACTGCAAGGAGCAGCGTGGGCCCGAGCGTAGCAAGAGCTGGGCATTGACGGTTTATGAGACGTGACTAACACTATGTTTGTCATGATGACTGGATGCAGGCATGACTTATCAATGAGACCTGACAAAGTATTTGGTGGCATATTTTAGTGTAATGTAAATCTGACTACGATTGCTACAGCTCAACCTATTCACTTCACCTTACACTATAAGTTAACACCCATAAATAACCACAGTTACTAAACAGAATATATATGTATATATTTATTAATCACTCCTTAAGGACTCCCGTTGCTTTCTTTTGCGTTGCTGTTGTTTATCTTCTTTTTCCTCTCACCATTTCAGCTTCCATTTGACTTTTTGAATGAGAATGAATAATATGGATATTTGACCATTTACAATGACAAATGATCTGCAAACATTATTGGTCCAGTATCTTTCAGTTGCCTGGTTAATAACGAATTAACTTTCCCCACGACGCAACCTGGATTACATTTGTGGAATATACTCTTATACCAATGGAAAAATATCTATTTGTAATACAACGTCACGATTGTAGCTTATAACATATCTGATCGTATCTGTAAAAATAGCTTCCTTATTACCCAATTTGGATATAAATCAAATCAAAAATAAGATTCGGATTTGTACACACCTAAGTTATATTGAGGAATTACTTGAAGCTTTATTTTTTCCCAAGTATTTTTAATCCATCGAAAACTTACTTGGGTTTTTTTGTTAATGCGAAGTTAATATTCCTATATTTCATGATGTGCTCCATTGAATGACTGGTTATCATATTGTTCCCACAAACCAAAGACCAAAACGCCAGCAACCATGTAACTTAACCACAAACCAAATTTATGAAATTTATATAATGCTTACCCATGCCTGAATATTTGGTGTGTCCTACACAAGTAGGAAATAATGTGTATTTTATTAAAACATTATTATTAATTATGACTGCTAATCGTATATGTAATATATCATATTGATGATGCCTGTAAACTGGCGTCTCTCATGTACAAAATGAGAATATGCTATTATTATTATATGAATCGACACCACGCTTTAAGTGAAATAATGGTACTGCACTGCTTTTGAATACACTTTACCTTATAAGAAATCGACTCAATTACAGTGCCTAAGTTCATTTATTATTTTTCAAATCCTGAAGTATTTTTGTACTTGGTCCCTACAGACTTACCTATGACTGGGAGACGTAATCGCGTAACTTTAGGCAGATGTTTAGGCTTGACTAAAGTACTTATAATTCACTACTTATATCGATCGATAGTGTTGCTACGGAATTACACCTATATACAGTAACGAGTTCATATCCTATGGAGTACCGGTCTAGCATGCCGTACTCCCACCGCATGCAGAACAAATACAACACAAGAATATTAGATAGAAAATTTTATTTAACTGCAACGTAAACAAGTTTATTTACATGTATTATCTGAGCACAGTCAAAGATGAAAGTCTTCGTTTGTAAAGTATCTCCCATTATTCGACGGAAACTGCCTAGTGTCCGATTTGCGTCACGTTTGAATTCTTCCAAAATTCAAGTAGACAGAACTCTATGCCCACAACCAAATCTATCCGGCATCACAAACTGTAAAAAAGAATATCTGCATGGTTATACATGAATGAGTGAACTTACCTCCACTTGTTGTTGTGTGCAGAATCAATTTCTGAAACTGACTATGCAAATGCATCCGATTATAAGTCGTAAACCGCTCGTCACTGTTCTTCGAATGCCTTTGTCCGAATGCAGCTATATCTGCTTTCACTGAATTTAATTAACTGACAGACCTCATTTTGACCCATCATTCCTAAAAGTGATACAGATTTGAACGTATCCACATACTGGTATGCAGAAAAGTTCGTCACTGTTAGCAATATATAAGGTTCACGCCTTTTGAAAGTCTTCTAATGCGTTTGTAGCTTCTTACATATGTGCTGCTTGCGCTCGTACTCATTACCTGCGATGAAATTCCAGAAAAAGGGCACGTTAATGAAGCACATTATTGCCACAGCTTGTCACAGTTAAGTCGCAAGAAACACAGGATACCAGACTATGTGATTGAGAAATCACGAAGTAGGAAATACTGTACCTATAACCACAATTCAAGAAATGCACTGGCAACCACGAGATGGTAGTCACTGATAGAAACCATAATGCCTGACCAGTTTCGAGGGAGCTTATAACGAAAAAAGAAGTGTATCTGTGTAAAAAACAGTAAAACAATGTTAAAATAGTCAAATATTACATCTATGTTTGTCAAAGTTGCTTGCAAACGACGCATAACACAACCACACAAAACCTCACACGATACGACCTACCAAGGGCAATGGATAAAGGCACATACGACCTTATGGAGAGGCTGAGCACTTCAAGGTCATGTATGCATATTGTGATTGGTAGATTTTACTTTGCGTAAACGCTGCGGCTAATACGTAGTACACGTTACTGAGGCGGGCTTTGAAATGAAAGTAGTAAAAGTCGCATAAACATTACATTTTTCAGCTTAAGGAGACAAATTAACACATGTATAAATTTTACAGATGTGATATGCATGTGAACCCACTAAAAAAAGAATATTGTTGGGTAACTTAACCATGGAAGTATAAAGTTTGAAGATTTAGTCTTTTTCAGTTGATTTTAACAGACAGACAGAAGAGGCAGTTTTGTAATATTTGCATTTTGCAAAAGATAAACTGTGAAATATAAATCGGAAGTTCTTGGATTCTTCACGTCTATTATGGAATATACGGGCTAATCTTACCGATTCTACTATTGTTCCCTCCCTTGTTCACATATTCATTGTTGCCAAGATAACTAATTGTTCACCTGAGGTAAGATTAACTCACCTGATATGTATACGTCCTTAGGTATTTTTCAGTGTGGCTGGAGGTGTTCGGAGTAATACAATCTCAATCTTTGAATGGAAAAATGATAATTATATTTTCTTCTGAATGATCGGGTGGTGCTGAAAGCTGTGTCACAGCCATCTGAGGGAAACTGACCCACCTATTGTGGATAAAATGATTACTGGACTGTAATTTGTCTATGGTGTGGCCATAATAAAACTACAACTGTGATTTTTTTCGCGGAATAGTTATAAACCCTTTTTAATGTGAATGAGTACGGTTTGACCTTTGTTATTTTATAAATATATGGATTTATGTCGAATATCTGCATTTCTCTTAATTATCATTTCGAGGACATTGCATAGTTAACGAAGTTGAAAGGCAACGTAGTAATACTTGTGTGAAATGCGTGATAATCGTAAACCGTTATTATTTTATCAGCGCATCATCAATCCTCCCATGAAATGTTTCAGTTCCATTCAATGTGTAAAAGATTATCTTTCATCAGGGCTTGCGAAAAAATATACGTTGAGCTCAGGTTTGTTTTGCGATTACTACGTATACATAATAACAGATGTAGGACGGCTACGTACATCGAAAATAACGTGTTAAAGGTGTATCCCATTGAAGAAAATCCTAGAATTCTTATGCTGCGCAAAATATCACTCTTTCAAATTAAGTCATTACGCATTCCAAAACCGGCTACATCACCATTTCTTCGACAAGTAAAGGGAAATAGTAGTAAACGAACACCGCTAAAACTTTGAAGGAACATTCATTTTCATAAATAATTTTATATCATAAAGATTCCAACATCGACAGGCAAATTCTTTGACTGCACTTTATCAAAGCCTCAGAATGAAGTGAACCATTCCGTAAATTACAAAACTTTGTTTATTAACTGTTATCTTACGAATAAATCAACCAACGCTCCTTTATAGCTGTAAACTCTTCTGACTGTTACCAAGTTTTCATAACTCAGAGATTCAAAACACCACTTCGCGATTTCGCAAAATATACTTCAATTACCTAATTTATTTCGTTTTTCTTAACGTAATCAACAACTGACACAGAGTTTTAACATTCCATATGCAAAGACACAACGAAATTCGACGACAGATACATGTTCACTCAAACTGCTGAAAGCGTCTACTTTCCACCATTTTCCTAAATTTTTTCGTTAAAATATAGTATTTATAATGTATCTCAGTTGAAAAAACACCTGAAAACAACGTAGAACAACCCAAACACAACATCGCGATAACACATAACGACAGCCCGTGTGTGCCTTTATCCATTTCCCCTACCAAAAACAAATCAAATATCCAATTGACCACCACCGTTCTAGCCAATGAAAGACGAAGAAACCTGAGTCGCGGAAAATATAACACGTCATAACGCATACCGTCACCCTTTCTCATTGGTCGCTGTTCAAATTTCTGAAAGCCGAACAACAACAGCTTCTGACCCACGGCTAAGTTCATCGACTGATATCAATCAGTCGTCGTTGGTGTTGTCATCCACAGTGAAAGGGACGTCCATGAACTCAGATGTCTTGTGCTGTGATTATGCTAGTATGAGTCCGTTTGAAAAGAAAAAGGATATTGCTCAGTTTACTGGGGATAAGCCAACTGTGTACGAGAGGGTAATTATTAAATTGACTTGCATGAATGAAGGCCTTTCAAGTTTCAAGTTACCATTTGAATGTTATTATCTTTGGTGTAAATCACTCTGTTTCTATGCTTAGCTGAGCAGATACGTCGTGTGTCTGTTAGTCATCTGTATTCTACGATACAATGAGATGGGCGTGTTACCGTTCAGAGTTTGGGATATGGATGATAGAACGAGATCAGCAAATGAACTCTGCGATGATTTTTCAACCTAAGGCGTCAACCTGAGAAGGGTTGCAGGCGTACTGGTGTAAGTCCTGCAATTCTTCAAAGGAATTCCATCGAGACATGATCGGTGAGGTTATTTGTACTGTTTGTATATACGTGTGGTATGTCATATCAAGTGGTGTTTTTGGATTCGTTGTGTTTACTTGTTGTTTTCGTATCTTGTTGTTATTACGTAATTTTGTTAAATTGTTCGTCGTGATTACTTCTGAAGTTGTTTCTAGTCTTCTACATTCGTGAATGGAGTGATTGATGTTAAAGAGAACAGATGGGTCGTGTTGGCCGGGGAGGCTAGGCTAGTGCTGAGAATGACATGCACACGAGGATGATTGTTAGCTGTGGTCCCACACGCCGGGGAGCGAAAGTGTAGACGACTGAGGCTTGCAAACGTCACCGTTGCTAGAACTGAGGCAGAATGAGTGACAAGCGATTTCAGTGTTAATTGGTAGTGAGTAGATAAGAGAATGTGCGTAGAGTATCATGAGGTGCTGCTATGGTCTCGTTGCGTTCTGCAAGGGTCATTCTAGCAAGTGGCGATTGCGTTGCAAGATATCAAGAGGATGCCTTTAACTCGAAGGTGTAGGTCGTCATTGATGTGTGAGATTGTGCTGTGGGTATGCTTGTGGTGTGTTGGCTTTTCCGTTTGTTCTCCATTTCAGCTCTGTCCGTGTGACCCAGGTTCTCGCAATGGCATCCAAGTCAACGTGTATAGGTCGTGATGGAGAAAAGGGATGGATCCGTATTTTGCCGGGGAGTATCAATGTAGTTGAAGATTGAACGATCAATTCATGGTTGTTTGCTCAAAATCAACTTCCCCAATTTTCGCGGAGGCATCAATCTGCCAGCCATCGTCTCATCGTTCGCTGTACAGTGGAGGACAGGAAACTATCGGAAACCTTGTGTGTAATAACCTTATTGTTGGTTACATATTGGCGTAAGAATAAACAGTTCTCGAGTAGCCAATCTGTATTCTGGTCTTCCTCGTTGGTTATTTCACATTGTTTCTGAAAATCTTCGAGGGACAGGGTGAGGTCCAGTGTGGTAAGAGATTGACCTTGACAGTTTCTGCGGGTTCGCTGACAGCGTGAATATATAAACCAGCTGTTGACAACATACACTTTTATTTGCACGGGAATTTTACTTACTATCGATAGAATCAGTGTATTCATAGTGTATACTGAAATGTAGAATTATCTTTCATAACTTCATCTTCTTCTAGTTCTCACATGTGCTTGAAATTTTCAGGTTTACAGAAATTGTCGAATATGAAATCAGAGGAAATTTCAATCGGTCCAACTAACACTAATACCCCTTATCATAGTTTTCTTTTGTAAATTAACGACGTGCTTACTATACCCTTAGTTTCTATTTCTTCTCGACTTCTTCAATGCGTCGCTATACTATGTGCTTTTGAAATGTAAGAATAAAGGATTCCTGGGTCGCCAATCAATGTTCTGGTTTTCGCGTTGGTCAATATAATGTGTTTCTGAAAGTCTTCGAGGGACGGCGTGAAGTCCAGCGTAGCAAGAGCTGGACACTGACAGTTTATGAGACTCGAATGACAAGCACATTATAAAAACTAACTAGGATTTAGCAAGTTGAGTAATAATTCTGTACTGTTTGATACACTAAAGTCGGCTTATCTAGCCAGTTGCAAGTGTGTATACTGCTAAACTCCGAATATTTATTACAGGTGTGGTAACTTAGATTTGATAGCTACTTCAATAATCTGTTAAAGTGCAGTGACATCATCAGGTAGACAGTTTACTTGACAATGAACGAAGACAGTTTTTATTTGTTTTGAGTGTACCGTTGAATCGTGTGATGTTATCTAATATCCATCATTTCTGCGATCAATAACTGCAATATTTGCATATTCACTTTAGGGATAACAAATAACCTACCCCTTTGTGCATCTAATTACAATCAGTATTACAGCAGTATTCCCTATTCATTTGACGTGTGTACACTGAGCAAGCCGTCAAGGAACTTATCCTTAAGTTCCTATTGTTACGAAGACGCTTCACACCGATAAATGCTATGTATTTTCTTCGACTTTAACTCCAAAACACCAGTATTATAAGAAGGAAGTTATATTGTTTGGTAATCAAAACGGAGAACAGTAAAACTCTATAAACAAATATTTTATACTGAATGATGAGGTACTTTTATTCGGTTTTGGTTGTCCTCGTCGGAATTGTACACGATCGAACCATTCGCGCCTTCGAGTTGCCCACCAATGGCTACCAGTTCCAGAAACAAACGTTTAATGTTCAGTTCCATTGAAGCAAGCCTTTAATACATTATCACACAAATGTCAAGGTTTCTAGTGCCACAAGTGTCAATGAAACCTGCTCCCCTGATGTTCTAAAATGTCTTTAGTCACTGATCCCTTCATGTAGCCCGGGACCTGATGGTTTGCCTAGCGTTATTCCCAAAAATTCGCAGATATCCCATGCTGTCCTCTCGTTGACATATTTATTGAATCTTTCCGGAAATGTCGTGCCAGCTGTTTGGAAGAACATTAAAATTGTGCTTATACCTGAGTCGTATACTGCTACATGTGTTAAATTTAGAACTATTGCTATTACCTCTCCTTTTCTAAAAACTATAGGAAGTTTACTCTTACTTAATCTTGGACCTGCACTTTAAACCCTTGACGGTCCCAAACAATTAACCAACAAAAGCTGTAGAAGTACTTCGGACACAGATGGAGTCTTGAATCATAGCAGTTTAGACAAAGGTGATAAATTTGTTTGCTGCCCCTTCCTGGATTACATATCTGCTTTCGGCCTAGTACCTGGGGATATTTTTTAAATAAGCTTGCTAACACTCAAACTGACAGTTGGGTTCTCAAATGGCTGCATTCTCATTTCTCAGGGAGAAAGCAGTACACTGTAAATCGGCGGAAGTCGTCCACTTGTGTTCATTTATAACCCTTACGTAATCTCATATTCTCTACTTTGTTCTTATGTGTATCCTGAGGACAACGTCATCATCAAACTTTTCATACTATTACGCGACTCCTTTCTGACAACTATTTGTGATAACTCATCACCTTTGTTACCACACTGGTTTCATTAACACCCACTTTTCTTGGCCGTTTCTGCGTTACGCATCTCTACCCAAAACTTACTGATTTTCACCTGTCTAGTTAAAATAACCAAAACAAATTGTGTTTTTGTTTGACAAACCTAATGCACACATGCATATAACATGATGTTTATCAGGTATGCGGACAATATAACTATTCCAATATCTGTTAACTCCTAGCTAGGCTGTACTAAGATGAACAAACCTCCATCAGGAGTGAGAAAATGGTCGTCGTCCAACAGCCTTAAAATAAATCCTTCCAAATGTAAGATTTAATTTCAATTTCTAATGTAAAGAAAGTTAAATGAAACTATCAATTCCTACGGCTGTTGCAAAATTGATGATAGTGATATAGAAATCAAGTCTGATGGTAAATGTCTCCTGCTAATCCATCATACAGCACATCGGCATTGAATATATGCCACATGCTGGTAAAAAGTTTATGAGCTGGGTATGCAAATCAGAGTAAACGTTCATACGGTAGATCTCTTAATTATGAGACAAACTAGTCCAACTCTGACTAGGATTTTGCATTCGGCATCCCTCCTCACAAAAAATATAGTCATGCTATTTTCACAGATATGCACAAACACACACATATACACACACCAGCATGTGCGGAGATGGTCATTGGTTGTCGTTTAATCAAACATACCTGAGAATTATTTGCACGTCCCTTCATTTCTACATACCTCTGTTGAAGTTTATTTGCATTATCCGTAGAACCGAATGCTCCAGCTATCGCCTATGGAGAAACAAAAACAAAAGTGACTCAACATTATAGAAATACAACAGCAATGAGACTGCAACGATTTTCGTACCACCTTTACCCTTAAGGCCTTGTTAAACCATCGGTGAGGATAAAAGTAATCGAAGCAGATTAAACTTAGGCCATGTGTGAATAACAAAGCATCACAATAGATATTACAGCCGTATAGTATAAAACTCCGTTAAACACTCTTGAAACAGACAAACAGTCGCATCTTATAGATATGATTACATATTCCCCTCTAAGCACAATAAGTATAAAATCACATAAGACTGACTATCTAACCACCAGAGGTAATTCATCAAATCCCAACTGACCGCCTACCCAACCTCCACCCATTCAATTAAGCCAAAACAAACAAAGCCAAAAACAAAATTCGTTTTGCTGATAACTTATATACTCATCCACGAAACACTATCTGGACTCAAAACAACTGTAATGTTAGTGATGTGTTCATCTGATGCATGTATATAATAATATGATATTATAGTCTTCATTATGCATCTATGACACACCAGTTTTACAGGCACGGATATGTATTGATAAATTGAATAAATTTGGTTTATAATGAAATTACATAATTCCTGACCTTTTTGACTTTGGTGTGTTGGTGCATTTGGGTGAGAATAAACGCTGTCGTGATATATTTTCGCTCACTGAATGGGTTATCGCGTTCACGCCTCTCGAGACGTTATAATCGTTCGGTCTTGTGAAAATAGATTATATTTGACTTGTTGTAGGCTTCCGTGACCGAAAAAGGCAATATTTTCCCGGACGATTTATTACTGAAAAAATTCATCATTTATAAGAAATTTTGCGTAAAAGGACTATTATTTGCATTTTAGAGCCCTAAAGCTTTGTTATTTTTGAGGTGCTTTAGATCTTAAAACTGTAAGTTGACTACGGACAATGGTTGTTGTCACAGCAGTTATTCAATTAGAAAGTGAAAATAAAAGAGAAGTAGCCCACAGAAATAAGTTAGGTGACGTTTTTAGGATCTTTAACACCTTTATAATCATCCGTGATGAGCGACTTTATTGCATACCCCTACAATGACGCTTGTTGCTATGTTGCTATTGGTTTTAAGTGGCCTTGGTTTTGGGGGAAGATTCAACTGATGTAATATTGCGATTTCATAGACATAACTCAGGCTCCTAGATGAAGGAATGTATGAAATATTTAACTGTTGAAACATTATTAACTTGTAGACAATTTAAGGTTTGACATTATAACATAACTGATCGTGCCTGTAAAAATGGCATGCATTTTCATGTAAATTTATGTTTATATGAAAATAAATTTATTATTATATTATACTGCTTTACTCATGAGATAGAATACAGACACCTATAATCAAACACCGGTATTCTTTTCATGTTTCCAGCACCAGGGGTTACTTCTCATAGTCTAGGTGTACAATTTCATCAGCAAACTGTAATTTGATGAGACTATTCCCTGATAAGTCTCTAAAGTTAATTTTAGACTATCCTCCTAATATATGTGCGAGTGAATTGAACTGATATATGGATGACAGTTTAAGAATTCAGCCTCGTGTTACATCCCACTCAGAAATGTGTACTCTCGGATAATTAACAAACAGTAATCACTGAATAGAAAACATTCTGTAGGCTTTACGAATCTCATGAACTGAGGCACTACTTTCGCATGTAGTATGGTGTTTTCTCAATAAAGCGAGATTTGTATATTTCGGCTGCATAAAACGAGTGAGTGGTATCCTGGCAATACTAATGACAACAACAAGTCTAGGAATTATGCACTACAACATTTACTTTATTGAATACTCCAGCAGACTTTAAATACACACTTGATGGATATGAAATTTATACAGGAAGTCCGTAAGATTTAGTAAACTCAAAAGTACTTTCGGTTCCCATAGGAGTTCTCCGTGCCGAATTTATTCCTTTAAGGGTCTACACAGATTAAAACTTCAATTAAATAACACTAACGTGGAACAAAATCCATTATTCATTACTAAAATTAATGGAAATAATCATGTTTTGAATTCTAAAAACAGGAGCATTCGTAATGTTTTACTTTATGTAAATGTAGTTACATACAGTTCTTAGTGCAACGTTGCACTAAGAACTCAGTGTAACTCGATGGACAGTAGAATATATACAAACAAACTTAAAAATAATGTCCTCCTTAAACTACGAACAACTTGTCCTTACTCTAGGATATTAAAATCCCTTCATCTAGGAGCCTGAGTTATGTCTATGAAATCGCAATATTACATCAGTTGAATCTTCCCCCAAAACCAAGGCCACTTAAAACCAATAGCAACATAGCAACAAGCGTCATTGTAGGGGTATGCAATAAAGTCGCTCATCACGGATGATTATAAAGGTGTTAAAGATCCTAAAAACGTCACCTAACTTATTTCTGTGGGCTACTTCTCTTTTATTTTCACTTTCTAATTGAATAACTGCTGTGACAACAACCATTGTCCGTAGTCAACTTACAGTTTTAAGATCTAAAGCACCTCAAAAATAACAAAGCTTTAGGGCTCTAAAATGCAAATAATAGTCCTTTTACGCAAAATTTCTTATAAATGATGAATTTTTTCAGTAATAAATCGTCCGGGAAAATATTGCCTTTTTCGGTCACGGAAGCCTACAACAAGTCAAATATAATCTATTTTCACAAGACCGAACGATTATAACGTCTCGAGAGGCGTGAACGCGATAACCCATTCAGTGAGCGAAAATATATCACGACAGCGTTTATTCTCACCCAAATGCACCAACACACCAAAGTCAAAAAGGTCAGGAATTATGTAATTTCATTATAAACCAAATTTATTCAATTTATCAATACATATCCGTGCCTGTAAAACTGGTGTGTCATAGATGCATAATGAAGACTATAATATCATATTATTATATACATGCATCAGATGAACACATCACTAACATTACAGTTGTTTTGAGTCCAGATAGTGTTTCGTGGATGAGTATATAAGTTATCAGCAAAACGAATTTTGTTTTTGGCTTTGTTTGTTTTGGCTTAATTGAATGGGTGGAGGATGGGTAGGCGGTCAGTTGGGATTTGATGAATTACCTCTGGTGGTTAGATAGTCAGTCTTATGTGATTTTATACTTATTGTGCTTAGAGGGGAATATGTAATCATATCTATAAGATGCGACTGTTTGTCTGTTTTAAGAGTGTTTAACGGAGTTTTATACTATACGGCTGTAATATCTATTGTGATGCTTTGTTATTCACACATGGCCTAAGTTTAATCTGCTTCGATTACTTTTATCCTCACCGATGGTTTAACAAGGCCTTAAGGGTAAAGGTGGTACGAAAATCGTTGCAGTCTCATTGCTGTTGTATTTCTATAATGTTGAGTCACTTTTGTTTTTGTTTCTCCATAGGCGATAGCTGGAGCATTCGGTTCTACGGATAATGCAAATAAACTTCAACAGAGGTATGTAGAAATGAAGGGACGTGCAAATAATTCTCAGGTATGTTTGATTAAACGACAACCAATGACCATCTCCGCACATGCTGGTGTGTGTATATGTGTGTGTTTGTGCATATCTGTGAAAATAGCATGACTATATTTTTTGTGAGGAGGGATGCCGAATGCAAAATCCTAGTCAGAGTTGGACTAGTTTGTCTCATAATTAAGAGATCTACCGTATGAACGTTTACTCTGATTTGCATACCCAGCTCATAAACTTTTTACCAGCATGTGGCATATATTCAATGCCGATGTGCTGTATGATGGATTAGCAGGAGACATTTACCATCAGACTTGATTTCTATATCACTATCATCAATTTTGCAACAGCCGTAGGAATTGATAGTTTCATTTAACTTTCTTTACATTAGAAATTGAAATTAAATCTTACATTTGGAAGGATTTATTTTAAGGCTGTTGGACGACGACCATTTTCTCACTCCTGATGGAGGTTTGTTCATCTTAGTACAGCCTAGCTAGGAGTTAACAGACATTGGAATAGTTATATTGTCCGCATACCTGATAAACATCATGTTATATGCATGTGTGCATTAGGTTTGTCAAACAAAAACACAATTTGTTTTGGTTATTTTAACTAGACAGGTGAAAATCAGTAAGTTTTGGGTAGAGATGCGTAACGCAGAAACGGCCAAGAAAAGTGGGTGTTAATGAAACCAGTGTGGTAACAAAGGTGATGAGTTATCACAAATAGTTGTCAGAAAGGAGTCGCGTAATAGTATGAAAAGTTTGATGATGACGTTGTCCTCAGGATACACATAAGAACAAAGTAGAGAATATGAGATTACGTAAGGGTTATAAATGAACACAAGTGGACGACTTCCGCCGATTTACAGTGTACTGCTTTCTCCCTGAGAAATGAGAATGCAGCCATTTGAGAACCCAACTGTCAGTTTGAGTGTTAGCAAGCTTATTTAAAAAATATCCCCAGGTACTAGGCCGAAAGCAGATATGTAATCCAGGAAGGGGCAGCAAACAAATTTATCACCTTTGTCTAAACTACTATGATTCAAGACTCCATCTGTGTCCGAAGTACTTCTACAGCTTTTGTTGGTTAATTGTTTGGGACCGTCAAGGGTTTAAAGTGCAGGTCCAAGATTAAGTAAGAGTAAACTTCCTATAGTTTTTAGAAAAGGAGAGGTAATAGCAATAGTTCTAAATTTAACACATGTAGCAGTATACGACTCAGGTATAAGCACAATTTTAATGTTCTTCCAAACAGCTGGCACGACATTTCCGGAAAGATTCAATAAATATGTCAACGAGAGGACAGCATGGGATATCTGCGAATTTTTGGGAATAACGCTAGGCAAACCATCAGGTCCCGGGCTACATGAAGGGATCAGTGACTAAAGACATTTTAGAACATCAGGGGAGCAGGTTTCATTGACACTTGTGGCACTAGAAACCTTGACATTTGTGTGATAATGTATTAAAGGCTTGCTTCAATGGAACTGAACATTAAACGTTTGTTTCTGGAACTGGTAGCCATTGGTGGGCAACTCGAAGGCGCGAATGGTTCGATCGTGTACAATTCCGACGAGGACAACCAAAACCGAATAAAAGTACCTCATCATTCAGTATAAAATATTTGTTTATAGAGTTTTACTGTTCTCCGTTTTGATTACCAAACAATATAACTTCCTTCTTATAATACTGGTGTTTTGGAGTTAAAGTCGAAGAAAATACATAGCATTTATCGGTGTGAAGCGTCTTCGTAACAATAGGAACTTAAGGATAAGTTCCTTGACGGCTTGCTCAGTGTACACACGTCAAATGAATAGGGAATACTGCTGTAATACTGATTGTAATTAGATGCACAAAGGGGTAGGTTATTTGTTATCCCTAAAGTGAATATGCAAATATTGCAGTTATTGATCGCAGAAATGATGGATATTAGATAACATCACACGATTCAACGGTACACTCAAAACAAATAAAAACTGTCTTCGTTCATTGTCAAGTAAACTGTCTACCTGATGATGTCACTGCACTTTAACAGATTATTGAAGTAGCTATCAAATCTAAGTTACCACGCCTGTAATAAATATTCGGAGTTTAGCAGTATACACACTTGCAACTGGCTAGATAAGCCGACTTTAGTGTATCAAACAGTACAGAATTATTACTCAACTTGCTAAATCCTAGTTAGTTTTTATAATGTGCTTGTCATTCGAGTCTCATAAACTGTCAGTGTCCAGCTCTTGCTACGCTGGACTTCACGCCGTCCCTCGAAGACTTTCAGAAACACATTATATTGACCAACGCGAAAACCAGAACATTGATTGGCGACCCAGGAATCCTTTATTCTTACATTTCAAAAGCACATAGTATAGCGACGCATTGAAGAAGTCGAGAAGAAATAGAAACTAAGGGTATAGTAAGCACGTCGTTAATTTACAAAAGAAAACTATGATAAGGGGTATTAGTGTTAGTTGGACCGATTGAAATTTCCTCTGATTTCATATTCGACAATTTCTGTAAACCTGAAAATTTCAAGCACATGTGAGAACTAGAAGAAGATGAAGTTATGAAAGATAATTCTACATTTCAGTATACACTATGAATACACTGATTCTATCGATAGTAAGTAAAATTCCCGTGCAAATAAAAGTGTATGTTGTCAACAGCTGGTTTATATATTCACGCTGTCAGCGAACCCGCAGAAACTGTCAAGGTCAATCTCTTACCACACTGGACCTCACCCTGTCCCTCGAAGATTTTCAGAAACAATGTGAAATAACCAACGAGGAAGACCAGAATACAGATTGGCTACTCGAGAACTGTTTATTCTTACGCCAATATGTAACCAACAATAAGGTTATTACACACAAGGTTTCCGATAGTTTCCTGTCCTCCACTGTACAGCGAACGATGAGACGATGGCTGGCAGATTGATGCCTCCGCGAAAATTGGGGAAGTTGATTTTGAGCAAACAACCATGAATTGATCGTTCAATCTTCAACTACATTGATACTCCCCGGCAAAATACGGATCCATCCCTTTTCTCCATCACGACCTATACACGTTGACTTGGATGCCATTGCGAGAACCTGGGTCACACGGACAGAGCTGAAATGGAGAACAAACGGAAAAGCCAACACACCACAAGCATACCCACAGCACAATCTCACACATCAATGACGACCTACACCTTCGAGTTAAAGGCATCCTCTTGATATCTTGCAAGGCAATCGCCACTTGCTAGAATGACCCTTGCAGAACGCAACGAGACCATAGCAGCACCTCATGATACTCTACGCACATTCTCTTATCTACTCACTACCAATTAACACTGAAATCGCTTGTCACTCATTCTGCCTCAGTTCTAGCAACGGTGACGTTTGCAAGCCTCAGTCGTCTACACTTTCGCTCCCCGGCGTGTGGGACCACAGCTAACAATCATCCTCGTGTGCATGTCATTCTCAGCACTAGCCTAGCCTCCCCGGCCAACACGACCCATCTGTTCTCTTTAACATCAATCACTCCATTCACGAATGTAGAAGACTAGAAACAACTTCAGAAGTAATCACGACGAACAATTTAACAAAATTATGCATAACAACAAGATACGAAAACAACAAGTAAACACAACGAATCCAAAAACACCACTTGATATGACATACCACACGTATATACAAACAGTACAAATAACCTCACCGATCATGTCTCGATGGAATTCCTTTGAAGAATTGCAGGACTTACACCAGTACGCCTGCAACCCTTCTCAGGTTGACGCCTTAGGTTGAAAAATCATCGCAGAGTTCATTTGCTGATCTCGTTCTATCATCCATATCCCAAACTCTGAACGGTAACACGCCCATCTCATTGTATCGTAGAATACAGATGACTAACAGACACACGACGTATCTGCTCAGCTAAGCATAGAAACAGAGTGATTTACACCAAAGATAATAACATTCAAATGGTAACTTGAAACTTGAAAGGCCTTCATTCATGCAAGTCAATTTAATAATTACCCTCTCGTACACAGTTGGCTTATCCCCAGTAAACTGAGCAATATCCTTTTTCTTTTCAAACGGACTCATACTAGCATAATCACAGCACAAGACATCTGAGTTCATGGACGTCCCTTTCACTGTGGATGACAACACCAACGACGACTGATTGATATCAGTCGATGAACTTAGCCGTGGGTCAGAAGCTGTTGTTGTTCGGCTTTCAGAAATTTGAACAGCGACCAATGAGAAGGGGTGACGGTATGCGTTATGACGTGTTATATTTTCCGCGACTCAGGTTTTTTCGTCTTTCATTGGCTAGAACGGTGGTGGTCAATTGGATATTTGATTTGTTTTTGGTAGGGGAAATGGATAAAGGCACACACGGGCTGTCGTTATGTGTTATCGCGATGTTGTGTTTGGGTTGTTCTACGTTGTTTTCAGGTGTTTTTTCAACTGAGATACATTATAAATACTATATTTTAACGAAAAAATTTAGGAAAATGGTGGAAAGTAGACGCTTTCAGCAGTTTGAGTGAACATGTATCTGTCGTCGAATTTCGTTGTGTCTTTGCATATGGAATGTTAAAACTCTGTGTCAGTTGTTGATTACGTTAAGAAAAACGAAATAAATTAGGTAATTGAAGTATATTTTGCGAAATCGCGAAGTGGTGTTTTGAATCTCTGAGTTATGAAAACTTGGTAACAGTCAGAAGAGTTTACAGCTATAAAGGAGCGTTGGTTGATTTATTCGTAAGATAACAGTTAATAAACAAAGTTTTGTAATTTACGGAATGGTTCACTTCATTCTGAGGCTTTGATAAAGTGCAGTCAAAGAATTTGCCTGTCGATGTTGGAATCTTTATGATATAAAATTATTTATGAAAATGAATGTTCCTTCAAAGTTTTAGCGGTGTTCGTTTACTACTATTTCCCTTTACTTGTCGAAGAAATGGTGATGTAGCCGGTTTTGGAATGCGTAATGACTTAATTTGAAAGAGTGATATTTTGCGCAGCATAAGAATTCTAGGATTTTCTTCAATGGGATACACCTTTAACACGTTATTTTCGATGTACGTAGCCGTCCTACATCTGTTATTATGTATACGTAGTAATCGCAAAACAAACCTGAGCTCAACGTATATTTTTTCGCAAGCCCTGATGAAAGATAATCTTTTACACATTGAATGGAACTGAAACATTTCATGGGAGGATTGATGATGCGCTGATAAAATAATAACGGTTTACGATTATCACGCATTTCACACAAGTATTACTACGTTGCCTTTCAACTTCGTTAACTATGCAATGTCCTCGAAATGATAATTAAGAGAAATGCAGATATTCGACATAAATCCATATATTTATAAAATAACAAAGGTCAAACCGTACTCATTCACATTAAAAAGGGTTTATAACTATTCCGCGAAAAAAATCACAGTTGTAGTTTTATTATGGCCACACCATAGACAAATTACAGTCCAGTAATCATTTTATCCACAATAGGTGGGTCAGTTTCCCTCAGATGGCTGTGACACAGCTTTCAGCACCACCCGATCATTCAGAAGAAAATATAATTATCATTTTTCCATTCAAAGATTGAGATTGTATTACTCCGAACACCTCCAGCCACACTGAAAAATACCTAAGGACGTATACATATCAGGTGAGTTAATCTTACCTCAGGTGAACAATTAGTTATCTTGGCAACAATGAATATGTGAACAAGGGAGGGAACAATAGTAGAATCGGTAAGATTAGCCCGTATATTCCATAATAGACGTGAAGAATCCAAGAACTTCCGATTTATATTTCACAGTTTATCTTTTGCAAAATGCAAATATTACAAAACTGCCTCTTCTGTCTGTCTGTTAAAATCAACTGAAAAAGACTAAATCTTCAAACTTTATACTTCCATGGTTAAGTTACCCAACAATATTCTTTTTTTAGTGGGTTCACATGCATATCACATCTGTAAAATTTATACATGTGTTAATTTGTCTCCTTAAGCTGAAAAATGTAATGTTTATGCGACTTTTACTACTTTCATTTCAAAGCCCGCCTCAGTAACGTGTACTACGTATTAGCCGCAGCGTTTACGCAAAGTAAAATCTACCAATCACAATATGCATACATGACCTTGAAGTGCTCAGCCTCTCCATAAGGTCGTATGTGCCTTTATCCATTGCCCTTGGTAGGTCGTATCGTGTGAGGTTTTGTGTGGTTGTGTTATGCGTCGTTTGCAAGCAACTTTGACAAACATAGATGTAATATTTGACTATTTTAACATTGTTTTACTGTTTTTTACACAGATACACTTCTTTTTTCGTTATAAGCTCCCTCGAAACTGGTCAGGCATTATGGTTTCTATCAGTGACTACCATCTCGTGGGTGCCAGTGCATTTCTTGAATTGTGGTTATAGGTACAGTATTTCCTACTTCGTGATTTCTCAATCACATAGTCTGGTATCCTGTGTTTCTTGCGACTTAACTGTGACAAGCTGTGGCAATAATGTGCTTCATTAACGTGCTCTTTTTCTGGAATTTCATCCCAGGTAATGAGTACGAGCGCAAGCAGCACATATGTAAGAAGCTACAAACGCATTAGAAGACTTTCAAAAGGCGTGAACCTTATATATTGCCAACAGTGACGAACTTTTCTGCATACCAGTATGTGGATACGTTCAAATCTGTATCACTTTTAGGAATGATGGGTCAAAATGAGGTCTGTCAGTTAATTAAATTCAGTGAAAGCAGATGTAGCTGCATTCGGACAAAGGCATTCGAAGAACAGTGACGAGCGGTTTACGACTTATAATCGGATGCATTTGCATAGTCAGTTTCAGAAATTGATTCTGCACACAACAACAAGTGGAGGTAAGTTCACTCATTCATGTATAACCATGCAGATATTCTTTTTTACAGTTTGTGATGCCGGATAGATTTGGTTGTGGGCATAGAGTTCTGTCTACTTGAATTTTGGAAGAATTCAAACGTGACGCAAATCGGACACTAGGCAGTTTCCGTCGAATAATGGGAGATACTTTACAAACGAAGACTTTCATCTTTGACTGTGCTCAGATAATACATGTAAATAAACTTGTTTACGTTGCAGTTAAATAAAATTTTCTATCTAATATTCTTGTGTTGTATTTGTTCTGCATGCGGTGGGAGTACGGCATGCTAGACCGGTACTCCATAGGATATGAACTCGTTACTGTATATAGGTGTAATTCCGTAGCAACACTATCGATCGATATAAGTAGTGAATTATAAGTACTTTAGTCAAGCCTAAACATCTGCCTAAAGTTACGCGATTACGTCTCCCAGTCATAGGTAAGTCTGTAGGGACCAAGTACAAAAATACTTCAGGATTTGAAAAATAATAAATGAACTTAGGCACTGTAATTGAGTCGATTTCTTATAAGGTAAAGTGTATTCAAAAGCAGTGCAGTACCATTATTTCACTTAAAGCGTGGTGTCGATTCATATGGTTATGGGTGTTAACTTATAGTGTAAGGTGAAGTGAATAGGTTGAGCTGTAGCAATCGTAGTCAGATTTACATTACACTAAAATATGCCACCAAATATTTTGTCAGGTCTCATTGATAAGTCATGCCTGCATCCAGTCATCATGACAAACATAGCTACACTCAGAATAAGAAAGGTCTGGTAAGCATGGTGTTAAATATATTTAATGAAAAATAATAAGCAAATCTCTTTACGCAGTTGTTTGTCGCAATAATTTGGGCAATGTCGAATCGCTGTGACTAGGTTGACTGACGTTACCGGATATCTGCAAATAAGTAAACAAAGTGTTTTTTAAATCGCTGAAGTAAGAAAGAAGTAATATTAAAGTTAAACGCTTTATATTTGCCTACCTTTGCTGAAAATGGTTCATTCTCCTTTCTCATTTTTCGTTCATGACAGCATTCTTCTGTGGTTTTTACTGTTACACATATTGTTCATCTTCTACAGGATAGCAGCAAGCAAATAATAATAATTTCATATGCCGTATAAACGAATGTTTACAAAGAATGCATGTCATTTCTACAGGCGCAATAAGTTATGTTATAAACTGCAATCGTGAGGTATCATAAATTAGTACTTTTTCAAAAGTTTCAGTCGTTCAACCATTGTACGAGTGATTAGAACAGGTTATGATAAGAGTTAAATTGTAAACCCTTCACAATGAACACTGCGCATTTGGCTAAGTGCTATATCTTTGGAATGATAGTATACATTTGCAATGTTTAATGCCAACCATATCGGTGTAAGCATGGAAAATATGACGTTTTCCATGAAAATACAGCTTTGTTCAAACGCTGGTGCTGTTGTGTTTCTAATAAAAGCAACCAGACTGTTAGAAAGCAACTAATAGGCACAAAGAGTAAGTCTCAGCCTTAATAAAGGCATATCCAGTGAAGATAAAATGTAGTGTAATAGTGCACAAATAAAAAGACCATCGTGAAGTAGATAAGTGATATTTCAGTGACAGGTAAATTGAAAGATCTGCAAGCTTACAATTCGTAGGACAACGTGACATGTAAGATCTCTCACGAATTTATGTAGGGCCTGTGGGGTACCATGGATGGTTTGGCACACCTGCTAGCTACCAATCAACAGAAAGGTGATACTCATTTTAAGTACTCTGACATTTGAGAAGGACTATTTATACTCTTGTTCGGGACGCGATGAACACTGATGTCAATGTAGTCTGATGCCATTTCATGCACTGAGCAATTAAGGCCTTCTGAAATTCCATATGCAAATGTAAATTAAACTATTGTCACATCTTCGCCTAAGCAGTTTTAACTAGGAACTTCATCAAAATAGATATAATCACCAGGAAATTCAGCAGCCTGTCTCATTCATCGCATGATGTCGTCGATGTGTTATGGAGTATTCCAGTCATCACCAATGACAACTGAAGTGTTTAACATCCTCAAAACACATATCTAACCTATGTCCGCAGGCTATTTCTCTTTCATAAGCATGATTCTCATAGATTCACTGGAATGACAACAGCCATTGCCTGTAATCTATTTACAACCTTAAGATCTCAAACAACTCGCAAAATACAAACCCTCAACGCACTATAATGCAAATAATAGTCTTTCTATGCGAACTTTCTTAGAAAGGATGACTTTTTTATTAATAATTCGTCCGAGCTATAATGTACAATTTTGCGCTTTACTGCGAACAAAATACAGCAAAATACTGCCTTCTGGATACAGAAGTCTAAAACTTGTCTAATATAATCTATTTCCCAAAAATAGGCGATTATAACGCCTGTAGCCTGTAACCCATAAAATCGCGCGGGAACACCTGGTTATAGCCTATATCCTCACCCATGGGACGATGAGTGGCAGATTGATGAGCCGCCAAAATTATGGGGAAGTTGAGTTTGAGCAAACAACCATGAATTGATCGTTCAATCTTCAAATAATAATAATAATAATAATAATAGTATATTCTCATTTTGTACATGAGAGACGCCAGTTTACAGGCATCATCAATATGATAAATTACATATACGATTAGCAATCATAATTAATAATAATGTTTTAATAAAGTACACATTTTTTCCTACTTGTGTAGGACACACCAAATATACAGGCATGGATAAGCATTAATTAAATTTCATAAATTCGGTTTATGGTTAAGTTACATGGTTGCTGGCGTTTTTGTTTTAATAATAATTATAATAATGTATATTCTCATATAAACATATAAATTTACATGAAAATGCATGCCATTTTTTTAGGTCTGTGGGAACAATATGATAACCAGTCATTCAATGGAGCACATCATGAAATATAGGAATATTGACTTCGCATTAACAAAAAAACCCAAGTAAGTTTTGGATGGATTAAAAATACTTGGGAAAAAATAAAGCTTGAAGTTATTCCACAATATAACAAGTCATTCAATGGAGCACATCATGAAATATAGGAATATTGTCTTCGCATTAACAAAAAAACCCAAGTAAGTTTTGGATGGATTAAAAATACTTGGGAAAAAATAAAGCTTGAAGTAATTCCTCAATATAACTTGGGTGTGTACAAATCCGAATCTCATTTTTGATTTGATTTATATCCAAATTGGGTAATAAGGAAGCTATTTTTACAGATACGATCAGTTATGTTATAAGCTACAATCGTGAAGTTGTATTACAAATTGATACTTTTCCATTGGTATAAGAGTATATTCCACAAATGTAATCCAGGTTGCGTCGTGGAGAAAGTTAATTCGTTATTAACCAGGCAACTGAAAGATACGGGACCAATAATGTTTGCAGATCATTTGTCATTGTAAATGGTCAAATATCCACATTATTCATTCTCATTCAAAAAGTCAAATGGAAGCTGAAATGGTGAGAGAAAAAAGAAGACAAACAACAGCAACGCAAAAGAAAGCAACGGGAGTCCTTAAGGAGTGATTAATAAATATATACATATATATTCTGTTTAGTAACTGTGGTTATTTTGGTACACAAACTAACTAGTCCCGTTATGCTAACTTTTATATTATGTGTGAACTAATATTACTGTCCTGTGTAGAAATGTTAATCATCTAGTTCCAATAATATTAAAATTTATAATTGTAGTTTGCTGTAACTACACGTTTAAACAACTTAAAATATCTATGTAGGGTGAAAAAGAGGGTGTAAGAGTCAGACGTATAAGTGCATTGTCATCTTTGAGCAGTCTGGTGACTGAGGAGATGAACACTGGAAGTGTGTTTGCATCGCGCACATTAGCTGGTAGTCTATTCCAAATGACTGAAAACTTATTTAAGAAGAAGTTGTACCGCACGTAAGTCTGACAGTGCTCCATAGCAGCTAGGTTGTGATGATTTCTAAGATTGTAACTGATGACAGCGGTAGGTTTAGTTATTGGCTCGGAGGAATGCAAGAGAAGATTAGTTAGCTTATAGTAAAAGATAAGGTTTAGCTTAAGGCGTCTTTTCCAGAGGGGTTCTAATCTTAGTCTTACGCATCGCTCATGGTATTCCAGACCACTTTCTAAACCAAGAGTTCTTGAGGTAAACTGCCGTTGCACTCCCTCTAATTTAAGCTTGTCATTTTGTCTTAGTCCGCTAAGAATAAACGGGCAGTATTCTAAGATAGGTCGGACACATACTTTGTATAATAAAACCCTAGTTTCACAACAAAAGAAATTGCGTGTTATGCATCCTATCAGCCTTCGCGTTTTACGTCTGGCATAATCAGTCTGTTCAGCGAACGTTAGGTTACTAGAGTATCTAATACCGAGATCTACGACTGAATTGAGCTTAGCTAGTTTTCGCCCATTTATTTCAAGGTTTAGATCAAGCTTACTGTTGCCGATACAAATCCAGCCGCATTTGTCAATGTTAAAATTTAGACAGGATTCAGCACACCACGTTGCAAGGCTACTTAGTTCAAGATGTATTTTAGTAACCATATCGCTTAATTCATGAGTGTAGCAGGAGTAGACGACTTTGAGGTCGTCAGCATATAGGAATGGTTTACCTGAGGTGAAGCACTTGCAAATGCTGTTAATGTAAACTGTGAATAAAAGTGGACCTAGGACACTACCTTGCACGACCCCACTTGAGATCTGCCTAGGATGAGACAATACAGATCCAACTTTGGTTATTTGTACCCTGTTGCTTAGAAATGATTTTAACCAGTTCAGTAATGGGTTGCGAATTCCACAAGAGTACAGCTTCTCAAAGAGAATACTGTGAGATACCATGTCAAATGCCCTAGATATATCGAAGTATAGAACAACGACTAGCTTACGTGCTTCGCGATTACTAGTGATGCAGTTGAAAAAGTCGAAGTGGCAAGTAACGCAGGATCTATTTTTGAGAAATCCGTGTTGAGACCTTGTAACAAGATCCTCCCTAATTAGGTAGTCTGACAATTGATCTTTACAACTTTCTCCATGATTCGTGAGATAACTGGGGTTATATTTATGGGTCTGTAATTGCGGACGTTTGCCCTATCACCAGATTTGTAATGTGGAATTATGAAGCTAGTTTTCCACTCACTAGGGTAAGTGCCAGTGTCCATAGATATTGAGAAGAATTTAAGAAGTAACAGGGTATATCACACCCACTGTTTTTGAAAATTATCGAAGCGAGGCCATCCGGTCCCGTACTAGTGGAAGGTTTAAGGCTTTTAATTGCTTGTACTATTAGTTGATTAGTGAACACAATGCTTTCAAGGGAAGAGATAGTAAGGGGAGCGGTTTCACCAGGCATATGTGTTTCTAAACTAAAGTTTGCAAACCAATCACTGAAAGTTCACAGATAGTGGCAGGTTCATTGTAGATTACTTTGTCGTGAAGTAAGTATGGGATTTCCCTCGCTGACTGCATTCGTTTTTTAAGAAGTGCCGTTAAGTTATAAACTTTGGAGGTACTTTCAAGTGCCGTTAACTCTTCGTCGAGGTCCTTTTGAGAACGTAGGCGCTTGATAGATTCAAGAGACTCGTGGATTGAGAGCAATAGTGATATGTCCTTAGTGGAATAGTACTGTTTCTTCAGTTTCCTTAACTTATTACGGTGTGCCCTTGGAATATATTCAGTTCGGTGTCTACTTAATTTCACTATTTTATTTGGGGCAACTGTATCTAGACAAAGGGTAACATTCCTGTAAAACAGGGTTACTAAGGCCTCCAGGGAGTCAGTGGTAAAATAGTCATCCCATTGACAGAGTCGAATAAGTTCTTGGACTAATCCCCAGTCTGTATATTTGTAACTACGACATATTGTGCTTCCTGAGTCTTGTTTGTTTCCTGTATTTAGTGGTGAGAAAGGCAGAGAGCAGAGTACCATTCTATGGTCACTACTGGAAAATCTATTACCAACATAGTGGATACTGGGATTGTGTCATGACAAAAAACAAGGTCCAAATGTTGTCCCCACGAGTAGGTGTCTGGACGTGTTGTTGCCATCCATAACAGTCTATAGTGGCAAGTAATTCGTCGAAGCGTTGGGGGCCGGAACTAGTTAGCCAATTGACTTCTGGAAGATTGAAGTCCCCTGCAATTATTTTGTAATTAGCACTAAACGAGGATGCGTGTGCAAACGATTTAGCTAATAACGCATCAGTTTCTTTTGTTGCGCTTGGTGCTCGATAAACACAGCCTATGAGAAGTTTGTACTTATCTCCATGTAAGACAACCCAGAGTGAGTCAGGTACATTATTCATTGTTTCATCTTCCACCTTACTGACTACAAATGAGTTATGTATATATATGAGACATCCTCCACCACGCTTGCAATCTCTGTTTGCACGGTGTACAGTGTAATCATCGATACCTATATGCACATCAAGTACTGAGGATGAGCACCATGACTCAGTAATCAGAGCTACAGTAGGCTTGGCGACTAATAATAATGTCCTTAGTTCAGATATCTTATTGATTAAGGAGCGTGCATTAATTAGCAATATCGTGAATAAGTCACGGGATACTACAAACTGGCTTAAAATGTCACCATAACCTAAATCTATTTGTGCGTCAGCACCGCAAGAATTTATGAATGAAAAGGAGGTCGGACTGGGTGTCTGCACATCGGAGTTGGTGTGCAATGAGGTGGTCCTAGGTGCCATGGGTCGTACCAGTGATTCAGGACACCTGGAAAATTTACCATGTGTTCCTGGATATAAGGGTAGTACAGGTTGGGCCTAGGTTGACGGTTAAAAGGCATAGCATCAGAAGGTCTACCCATCCAACTGCTATTCGTCATACCGGTATACACCTTCGGGTTGTTTTTATAACTTAAAGGGAATTGTGAAGGAAGGTGCTTTGGCTGCAAGACTTTAGGAGTCTTGGAGCCTGACTTTCTATAAGGTGGAGCATGCGGAACACCTCCAGATGTACTTATGTTTCGAGAGGAGTTTTTCGTAACAAGTGATGGTTTGTTGGCATTCTTACTCTCAGCAGGCTTATTGAATACAAAGTATTCTTCCCCATCATTAGTCTCAACCCTGCGAAATTTGTTCATCGTGGTGAGGTTACTACGTTTGGGGGGAAATTTCTTAGAACAACTTGCAGAAGTTCTAGTCATTTTAACATCTTTCGATGAGGCTTTGTTTACAGGGGTACTGGTATCTAAATCAGTTCCTAGTTCCATTGGCAGGTGTGGTTGTTGTGTAGTTTGCTGAATGCTAGTTTCAGCACTAGGTGTCTGTTGCTGTGCACGATCCTTATTTGGTAAATCTAAGCTAGAGGAGGTGACCAGGTTATTACTACGCATTATTCTGCGCTGACACGGTGTTTTATCCTGAGCTACGGTTATAGACTTATAACTGCTATTCAGTCTTAAGTGATCCTGACATTTAGTAAACTTACTAGCATCAAGGGAATTACTGAATTTAAAAATGATTGGGCAATTAGCCTGGTTAGACTTTTTACGAAGTCGTTTGCATTCACATGGAACACTAGCCATGCCGCAACAAATCAGGATTTTGTGTCTTACAGTTTTCAGGGGCAGAGAATCTGGGACGTTGTAAACTATAGCTTGGTGAGAAGAGGTTATACGCTTCATCACCTCCGTAGCCAAGCAGTCAATCAGATTTTCAGCTTTATTTAGGTTGTCTGGAGATATTTTAGGATGCCTTTCTAAAAGACAGGCTATTGGGTCTAAATTCAAAAGCTTATTTTGAGTTACATCCAGTAAACACTTAACCTGGCCAATATCAGAACGGCTCTCCGTGGTATTTGAGATTGGCAGTGACATACTATCAAACTGATCTAATTTTTTCTGAATTTCACTTACTTGCCTCTGCATATCTTTCAAAAGGAGGTTTAGTTTACAGAACTCAGAGTTCTCTAACAGAACATCTTTCACCTGTATCACAGGAGTGAGATCTGCACTCAAACCATTTTGAGAGCTAGTAGTTGATACTGTATTACGAGGCGGTAATGCAGTTATAACCGAATTTAAGCCACTATCTAAAACAATTGTGTTTCTACGAACACGTTTTTTAGAGATTTGGACCATAATTTCAAGAATTATATGACAATAAGCAGTAAATAAATTTCAGAGCAAACACGTGCAAAAATGTCACCAATTTCGAACGTACCGCCGAACGTACCGTCGAATTATCGAATAATGGGAGATACTTTGCAAACGAAGACTTTCATCTTTGACTGTGCTCAGATAATACATGTAAATAAACTTGTTTACGTTGCAGTTAAATAAAATTTTCTATCTAATATTCTTGTGTTGTATTTGTTCTGCATGCGGTGGGAGTACGGCATGCTAGACCGGTACTCCATAGGATATGAACTCGTTACTGTATATAGGTGTAATTCCGTAGCAACACTATCGATCGATATAAGTAGTGAATTATAAGTACTTTAGTCAAGCCTAAACATCTGCCTAAAGTTACGCGATTACGTCTCCCAGTCATAGGTAAGTCTGTAGGGACCAAGTACAAAAATACTTCAGGATTTGAAAAATAATAAATGAACTTAGGCACTGTAATTGAGTCGATTTCTTATAAGGTAAAGTGTATTCAAAAGCAGTGCAGTACCATTATTTCACTTAAAGCGTGGTGTCGATTCATATGGTTATGGGTGTTAACTTATAGTGTAAGGTGAAGTGAATAGGTTGAGCTGTAGCAATCGTAGTCAGATTTACATTACACTAAAATATGCCACCAAATATTTTGTCAGGTCTCATTGATAAGTCATGCCTGCATCCAGTCATCATGACAAACATAGCTACACTCAGAATAAGAAAGGTCTGGTAAGCATGGTGTTAAATATATTTAATGAAAAATAATAAGCAAATCTCTTTACGCAGTTGCTTGTCGCAATAATTTGGGCAATGTCGAATCGCTGTGACTAGGTTGACTGACGTTACCGGATATCTGCAAATAAGTAAACAAAGTGTTTTTTAAATCGCTGAAGTAAGAAAGAAGTAATATTAAAGTTAAACGCTTTATATTTGCCTACCTTTGCTGAAAATGGTTCATTCTCCTTTCTCATTTTTCGTTCATGACAGCATTCTTCTGTGGTTTTTACTGTTACACATATTGTTCATCTTCTACAGGATAGCAGCAAGCAAATAATAATAATTTCATATGCCGTATAAACGAATGTTTACAAAGAATGCATGTCATTTCTACAGGCGCAATAAGTTATGTTATAAACTGCAATCGTGAGGTATCATAAATTAGTACTTTTTCAAAAGTTTCAGTCGTTCAACCATTGTACGAGTGATTAGAACAGGTTATGATAAGAGTTAAATTGTAAACCCTTCACAATGAACACTGCGCATTTGGCTAAGTGCTATATCTTTGGAATGATAGTATACATTTGCAATGTTTAATGCCAACCATATCGGTGTAAGCATGGAAAATATGACGTTTTCCATGAAAATACAGCTTTGTTCAAACGCTGGTGCTGTTGTGTTTCTAATAAAAGCAACCAGACTGTTAGAAAGCAACTAATAGGCACAAAGAGTAAGTCTCAGCCTTAATAAAGGCATATCCAGTGAAGATAAAATGTAGTGTAATAGTGCACAAATAAAAAGACCATCGTGAAGTAGATAAGTGATATTTCAGTGACAGGTAAATTGAAAGATCTGCAAGCTTACAATTCGTAGGACAACGTGACATGTAAGATCTCTCACGAATTTATGTAGGGCCTGTGGGGTACCATGGATGGTTTGGCACACCTGCTAGCTACCAATCAACAGAAAGGTGATACTCATTTTAAGTACTCTGACATTTGAGAAGGACTATTTATACTCTTGTTCGGGACGCGATGAACACTGATGTCAATGTAGTCTGATGCCATTTCATGCACTGAGCAATTAAGGCCTTCTGAAATTCCATATGCAAATGTAAATTAAACTATTGTCACATCTTCGCCTAAGCAGTTTTAACTAGGAACTTCATCAAAATAGATATAATCACCAGGAAATTCAGCAGCCTGTCTCATTCATCGCATGATGTCGTCGATGTGTTATGGAGTATTCCAGTCATCACCAATGACAACTGAAGTGTTTAACATCCTCAAAACACATATCTAACCTATGTCCGCAGGCTATTTCTCTTTCATAAGCATGATTCTCATAGATTCACTGGAATGACAACAGCCATTGCCTGTAATCTATTTACAACCTTAAGATCTCAAACAACTCGCAAAATACAAACCCTCAACGCACTATAATGCAAATAATAGTCTTTCTATGCGAACTTTCTTAGAAAGGATGACTTTTTTATTAATAATTCGTCCGAGCTATAATGTACAATTTTGCGCTTTACTGCGAACAAAATACAGCAAAATACTGCCTTCTGGATACAGAAGTCTAAAACTTGTCTAATATAATCTATTTCCCAAAAATAGGCGATTATAACGCCTGTAGCCTGTAACCCATAAAATCGCGCGGGAACACCTGGTTATAGCCTATATCCTCACCCATGGGACGATGAGTGGCAGATTGATGAGCCGCCAAAATTATGGGGAAGTTGAGTTTGAGCAAACAACCATGAATTGATCGTTCAATCTTCAAATACATTGACATGCTATCAAACTGACCTAATTTTTCCTGGAGTTCACTTACTTGCCTCTGGATATATTTCACAAGGAGGTTTAATTTACAGAACTCAGAGTTCTCTAACAGAACATCTTTCACCTGTATCACCGGAGTGAGATATGCACTCAAACCATTTTGAGAGCTAGTAGTTGATACTGTATCACGGGGCGGTAATGCAGTTATAACCGAAATTAAGCCACTATCTAAAACAATTGTGTTTCTATGAACACGCTTTTTAGAGATTTGAACCATAATTCCAACGATTATATGACGATAAGCAGTAAATAAATTTCAAAGAAAAACACGTTCAAAAATGTCACCAATTTCGAACGTACCTCCAAAATGCTGTAACAGACAAAACATACATGGTGGTCTTCTGAAAGTAGCCATTCATATCAAGACTTTGAGTGAGTCAACGAATGAGTATTTGAAAAAACATTCTGTGGCATATTACAAAAGAAAATTTAAAAAATAATAATTAAAAAAATGAAGCATTCCGCCATGGCTTTGTACAAAATAGGTGGGAGGGCGATGATTGCTATTCTGCGGATATGATGGTGGGGACATGTGAGAACCACTATTATCTGTGGGACAGCACTATATTGCTAAGGCTCCTCAGTTCGAATGGCCTCTGCAAAATAAAAGAATAAATAAAAAAGAAATAGAAGTTGAGAATTGCCTAAAGCCGAAGTTTAAATACAAGCTCGTGAATGCAAGTACATGGTATGAGTCAGCTACTTCAGAACGACACCTTACTGTGTACTTCAGAAAGACAGATGTTATCAAGCTGTAATCAAAAATAAAAAATATTAAGCCATCGCTTTTATTTTACATAGTTCACGCACTTTGACTTTTGTGTTTAACTCTTTTCCAACCTATATAAGTAGGTAAAATTATCACCATCTTTCGCTGAAGCTAATTCTTCGTAAGTAAGACTGCAGAATTTCACTAGTAAAACCTATCGGGGAAATAATATTTCGTGAAAGACTCAATAAAAATTCATGATTCCCATACCTGTTATATATTTTGAATTATTGACACCTATTATATATTACTAACCTCGCAAGAATACCAGCATGCTAGGCTACTAGCGAGCCACAGCCCGGAAAAAGAGGGAGCATTAGGGCGCGAAGCTAGGAACACAACCCATGTAAAACAACCAAATCGCTGCAGAAATTTCAAAGCAAAAAAATTGTCAGTAACGCCTCGTAAACCGTCAATGCCCAGCTCTTGCTACGCTCGGGCTCACGCTGTTCCTCGAAGCTTCTCAGAAATGCCTAGTACGAACGGACGCAAAAACCAGAACCCAGCTTGGCGACTCGAGAATTATTTATTCTAACACCAACATATAGCCAATATACAACTAAGGTTTCTGACGGTTTTCTCCTGACTTCTTTCTTAACAGCGACCGATGAGACGATGACTGTCGTATTGATGCCTCCGCGAAAATTGGGGAAGTTGGTTTTGAGCAAACAACCATGAATTGATCGTTCAATCTTCAAATACACGGATCCATCCCTTTTCTCCATCACGACCTATACACGTTGACTTGGATGCCATTGCGAGAACCTGGGTCACACGGACAGAGCTGAAATGGAGAACAAACGGAAAAGCCAACACACCACAAGCATACCCACAGCACAATCTCACACATCAATGACGACCTACACCTTCGAGTTAAAGGCATCCTCTTGATATCTTGCAACGCAATCGCCACTTGCTAGAATGACCCTTGCAGAACGCAACGAGACCATAGCAGCACCTCATGATACTCTACGCACATTCTCTTATCTACTCACTACCAATTAACACTGAAATCGCTTGTCACTCATTCTGCCTCAGTTCTAGCAACGGTGACGTTTGCAAGCCTCAGTCGTCTACACTTTCGCTCCCCGGCGTGTGGGACCACAGCTAACAATCATCCTCGTGTGCATGTCATTCTCAGCACTAGCCTAGCCTCCCCGGCCAACACGACCCATCTGTTCTCTTTAACATCAATCACTCCATTCACGAATGTAGAAGACTAGAAACAACTTCAGAAGTAATCACGACGAACAATTTAACAAAATTATGCATAACAACAAGATACGAAAACAACAAGTAAACACAACGAATCCAAAAACACCACTTGATATGACATACCACACGTATATACAAACAGTACAAATAACCTCACCGATCATGTCTCGATGGAATTCCTTTGAAGAATTGCAGGACTTACATCAGTACGCCTACAACCCTTCACAGGTTGACGATTGTAAGTTGTGGAATGTACGGACACAAACAAGATTAACCAACAATTACATCACTTGGAACTCACACAATTATTTAACACAAACATAAGTACAATCAACACATCAAATGTTGTGGATTCTGACACGACAAACTACCCTTGAAGAACTGTAGGACTTACAGCAGTACGCCCACATTCCTTCACAGGTTGATGATTCAAGTGGAAGTCGTCCGGACACAAACAGAATTACCAACAGCTAGATGATAAATGATACCAATTCAGTATATACAATATGAACTTATGTACAAAATCACACACCGAGCACATTGGACTGCTCATTGATGCGCTACCCTTTGAAGAATTGTAGGACTTACAGCAGTACGCCTACAACCCTTCTCAGGTTGACGCTCTAGGTTGGAAAATCGTCGCAGAGTTCATTTTCTGACTTCCCTCTATCAGCTATATCCTCAAATCTGAACGGTAACACGCTCATGTCATTGTATCGTAGAATATAGATGACTAACAAACACACGACGTATCTGGTCAACCAAGCGTAGAAACAGAGTAATTTACACCAAAGATAATAACATTCAATTAGTAACTTGAAACTAGAAATGCCTTTATTCGTGCAAGTCAATTTAACAATTACTCTTTCGCTTACACTTGGCTTATTCTCACCAAACTGAGCAATATCTTTCGTCTTTTCAAATGCACCAATACTATCATGGTCATTGCACAAGATACTTAAGTTGATGGGCCACTGTTTCATTGTGGATGACAACACCAACGATGACCGATTGATACCAGTTGATGAACTTAGCGGTGGATCAGAAGCTGTTGTTGCTCGACTTTCAGAAAGTTGTTTACATGCAAGACCACCACCACTGCTGTCTTTTACTGTCAGCTCAGGTTAAACATTAGCATCTGATGATAGGTGGGCTATATGCTGATCAACTACACTGACGGTCTGGCAAGTATGTATGCCTTCTGCAACTGCATCTGCATTTATTTCTACCTCACGTTCAAGATGTACAGAACCTTTAATTAACTTAGCAGTAGTAGGCATATCCCTCATCTCATCATGATCAACCAAAGGCAACTGTGAAGTATCATGATCATTATCACGAATATTCACTTTACCGTCAACTTTATCATTTTCAATTTCTTTGTTAACAGCAGTAGACAATTTTGGTTCCTCCTCACAAATCCCCAAAGATTTTATATCTTCACTCTGACTAGTTATACTTTGTAAACCTATGGAGTCAGAACTAGACTCTGAGACTGTAACTCTCTTCTGTGACACTCTATTCAACAATGGCTTACCAGTTGTAACTACAGACTTCTTCACAACACCGTTATCGTCACACAATTCGGAGTCAGACCTTGATTTCACATTTAGCTTATCACTAAACTTGCTCACTGATTCACAGTTCATCTTTGTATGCTTTTCTTGCAAACATGTAAAACACAACCGTGTTTGTCTTGCAGCTTGTAACCTATCTGTTGAGGATGTACCACGAGGCCTGTTACACTCACTAAGTTTATATGCATTACTAGACACCATAGTGCTTTCTCAATATCCACTTCTCTGAGGCTTATTCTTCATCAATGATTGCGTTTTGCTCTCAGACTGCTCTATTCTAGGGGTGAGATGCAATATACTGGCAAACTTGCTCATAGATTGATTGACACTATCTTTTACTAGTTTCAGAACATCATCGAACTTTGGCTCGATACCATCATCCTCCATACGGGAGCTTATCTTCACCCACTTCCTTTGCAGTCGAGTAGGTAGGCGTCTTGCTATTACTTCTAGTATAAAACTCGAGTTGCGATCAATCATGCAATTAATCGAAATCAAGGTATTCTTGTAAGTCAACAGATTATCTAAAATCTCAGTAAGTGCCTTGGAGTCATCTTGAAGTTGACTGCCGTTACCCTTGACAGCTTCGTATACGTTCCTTACAATCATTGAAGGTCTTTCAAACCTTTGACGTAATATGCTCATAGCCTCAGCGTATCCGTCATTAGGGGGCATGAGCTTACAGCACTGTATAGCTCTTGAAGCATCTCCAGTGCAATACCTCGTCAAATACATCAATTTCAATTCATCACTTAATAAAAATCTACTCAGCATAATCTCAAACTCCTTGACAAGTTGTAAATAATCAGCCGGGTTTCCGTCGAAACACCGTGGTTCAAATTTAGGGAGTTTGATGTTCCTATTATCCCTGAACGGCGAAACAGTAACATCAACCATGTCATGCTTAACATCAGACACATCGTTACAAGTAACAGACAAGTCACCATGACTTACTTTCCTGTTTGCATCCAAGACGCTCTGTCCCTTCTTTGACCCAGGCATTGTTGAACTTGACCCAATTCCAAAAACGTTCCAGATATTGCTTGTTCAAAGAGGACTTGACCGGCACCAGGAGAGATGAACGGTAACTATCCAATCTGTTACCAGCGGTCCAAACCCGTCGAAAACTGACTTCTCCGTCAGAAACTGTCAGCCACGTCTCGTAAACCGTCAATGCCCAGCTCTTGCTACGCTCGGGCTCACACTGTCGCTTGAAATTTCTCAGAAACGCTTAGTAATAACGGACGAAAAACCAAAACACCAATTGTTGACTCGAGGATTCTTTATTGTTACACCAACATATAAATGACGTATGATTAAGGTCTGTGAACAAATATTACAATAATAAATCACAATATTACTTCTGACAGTTTTGTTAATCTTCTTTCTGAACAGCGACCGATGAGACGATGACTGGCAGATTGATGCCCCCGCGAAAATTGGAGAAGTTGGTTTTGAGCAAACAACCATGAATTGATCGTTCAATCTTCAACTCCATTGACACACCAACATATAAATGACGTATGATTACGGTCTGTGAACAAATATTACAATAATAAATCACAATATTACTTCTGACAGTTTTGTTAATCTTCTTTCTGAACAGCGACCGATGAGACGATGACTGGCAGATTGATGCCTCCGCGAAAATTGAGGAAGTTGGTTTTGAGCAAACAACCATGAATTGATCGTTCAATCTTCAACTAGATTGACACCATATTTTTCGCTGCAATCTCGGAAGTTCAATGGCGCAGGCTTGTGGAAGCTTTCGCGAAGCCGGTCTGCCAATATGCCTTCTTTCGATGCAAGCAAAATTAAGGATGTGGACGTGGAATGTTTGTATAATGTACGAAGCTGGAAAGGCTGCCCCCGTAGCCGCCGAAACGAGATATTGAGTAAAATTTTTGGAAATCTGTGGGAGCAGATGGAACGGAGCTGGAAGGTGCCAAATAACAACTGGGAAAACAGTAATATATTGTGGTCACTCAAAGGACGACCATGGGCACACCGAGGTAGTGGCCATACAATAGTAGAACCTGTAAGATTAGCCCGTATATTCCATAATAGACGTGAAGAATCCAAGAACTTCCGATTTATATTTCACAGTTTATCTTTTGCAAAATGCAAATATTACAAAACTGCCTCTTCTGTCTGTCTGTTAAAATCAACTGAAAAAGACTAAATCTTCAAACTTTATACTTCCATGGTTAAGTTACCCAACAATATTCTTTTTTTAGTGGGTTCACATGCATATCACATCTGTAAAATTTATACATGTGTTAATTTGTCTCCTTAAGCTGAAAAATGTAATGTTTATGCGACTTTTACTACTTTCATTTCAAAGCCCGCCTCAGTAACGTGTACTACGTATTAGCCGCAGCGTTTACGCAAAGTAAAATCTACCAATCACAATATGCATACATGACCTTGAAGTGCTCAGCCTCTCCATAAGGTCGTATGTGCCTTTATCCATTGCCCTTGGTAGGTCGTATCGTGTGAGGTTTTGTGTGGTTGTGTTATGCGTCGTTTGCAAGCAACTTTGACAAACATAGATGTAATATTTGACTATTTTAACATTGTTTTACTGTTTTTTACACAGATACACTTCTTTTTTCGTTATAAGCTCCCTCGAAACTGGTCAGGCATTATGGTTTCTATCAGTGACTACCATCTCGTGGGTGCCAGTGCATTTCTTGAATTGTGGTTATAGGTACAGTATTTCCTACTTCGTGATTTCTCAATCACATAGTCTGGTATCCTGTGTTTCTTGCGACTTAACTGTGACAAGCTGTGGCAATAATGTGCTTCATTAACGTGCCCTTTTTCTGGAATTTCATCGCAGGTAATGAGTACGAGCGCAAGCAGCACATATGTAAGAAGCTACAAACGCATTAGAAGACTTTCAAAAGGCGTGAACCTTATATATTGCCAACAGTGACGAACTTTTCTGCATACCAGTATGTGGATACGTTCAAATCTGTATCACTTTTAGGAATGATGGGTCAAAATGAGGTCTGTCAGTTAATTAAATTCAGTGAAAGCAGATGTAGCTGCATTCGGACAAAGGCATTCGAAGAACAGTGACGAGCGGTTTACGACTTATAATCGGATGCATTTGCATAGTCAGTTTCAGAAATTGATTCTGCACACAACAACAAGTGGAGGTAAGTTCACTCATTCATGTATAACCATGCAGATATTCTTTTTTACAGTTTGTGATGCCGGATAGATTTGGTTGTGGGCATAGAGTTCTGTCTACTTGAATTTTGGAAGAATTCAAACGTGACGCAAATCGGACACTAGGCAGTTTCCGTCGAATAATGGGAGATACTTTACAAACGAAGACTTTCATCTTTGACTGTGCTCAGATAATACATGTAAATAAACTTGTTTACGTTGCAGTTAAATAAAATTTTCTATCTAATATTCTTGTGTTGTATTTGTTCTGCATGCGGTGGGAGTACGGCATGCTAGACCGGTACTCCATAGGATATGAACTCGTTACTGTATATAGGTGTAATTCCGTAGCAACACTATCGATCGATATAAGTAGTGAATTATAAGTACTTTAGTCAAGCCTAAACATCTGCCTAAAGTTACGCGATTACGTCTCCCAGTCATAGGTAAGTCTGTAGGGACCAAGTACAAAAATACTTCAGGATTTGAAAAATAATAAATGAACTTAGGCACTGTAATTGAGTCGATTTCTTATAAGGTAAAGTGTATTCAAAAGCAGTGCAGTACCATTATTTCACTTAAAGCGTGGTGTCGATTCATATGGTTATGGGTGTTAACTTATAGTGTAAGGTGAAGTGAATAGGTTGAGCTGTAGCAATCGTAGTCAGATTTACATTACACTAAAATATGCCACCAAATATTTTGTCAGGTCTCATTGATAAGTCATGCCTGCATCCAGTCATCATGACAAACATAGCTACACTCAGAATAAGAAAGGTCTGGTAAGCATGGTGTTAAATATATTTAATGAAAAATAATAAGCAAATCTCTTTACGCAGTTGTTTGTCGCAATAATTTGGGCAATGTCGAATCGCTGTGACTAGGTTGACTGATGTTACCGGATATCTGCAAATAAGTAAACAAAGTGTTTTTTAAATCGCTGAAGTAAGAAAGAAGTAATATTAAAGTTAAACGCTTTATATTTGCCTACCTTTGCTGAAAATGGTTCATTCTCCTTTCTCATTTTTCGTTCATGACAGCATTCTTCTGTGGTTTTTACTGTTACACATATTGTTCATCTTCTACAGGATAGCAGCAAGCAAATAATAATAATTTCATATGCCGTATAAACGAATGTTTACAAAGAATGCATGTCATTTCTACAGGCGCAATAAGTTATGTTATAAACTGCAATCGTGAGGTATCATAAATTAGTACTTTTTCAAAAGTTTCAGTCGTTCAACCATTGTACGAGTGATTAGAACAGGTTATGATAAGAGTTAAATTGTAAACCCTTCACAATGAACACTGCGCATTTGGCTAAGTGCTATATCTTTGGAATGATAGTATACATTTGCAATGTTTAATGCCAACCATATCGGTGTAAGCATGGAAAATATGACGTTTTCCATGAAAATACAGCTTTGTTCAAACGCTGGTGCTGTTGTGTTTCTAATAAAAGCAACCAGACTGTTAGAAAGCAACTAATAGGCACAAAGAGTAAGTCTCAGCCTTAATAAAGGCATATCCAGTGAAGATAAAATGTAGTGTAATAGTGCACAAATAAAAAGACCATCGTGAAGTAGATAAGTGATATTTCAGTGACAGGTAAATTGAAAGATCTGCAAGCTTACAATTCGTAGGACAACGTGACATGTAAGATCTCTCACGAATTTATGTAGGGCCTGTGGGGTACCATGGATGGTTTGGCACACCTGCTAGCTACCAATCAACAGAAAGGTGATACTCATTTTAAGTACTCTGACATTTGAGAAGGACTATTTATACTCTTGTTCGGGACGCGATGAACACTGATGTCAATGTAGTCTGATGCCATTTCATGCACTGAGCAATTAAGGCCTTCTGAAATTCCATATGCAAATGTAAATTAAACTATTGTCACATCTTCGCCTAAGCAGTTTTAACTAGGAACTTCATCAAAATAGATATAATCACCAGGAAATTCAGCAGCCTGTCTCATTCATCGCATGATGTCGTCGATGTGTTATGGAGTATTCCAGTCATCACCAATGACAACTGAAGTGTTTAACATCCTCAAAACACATATCTAACCTATGTCCGCAGGCTATTTCTCTTTCATAAGCATGATTCTCATAGATTCACTGGAATGACAACAGCCATTGCCTGTAATCTATTTACAACCTTAAGATCTCAAACAACTCGCAAAATACAAACCCTCAACGCACTATAATGCAAATAATAGTCTTTCTATGCGAACTTTCTTAGAAAGGATGACTTTTTTATTAATAATTCGTCCGAGCTATAATGTACAATTTTGCGCTTTACTACGAACAAAATACAGCAAAATACTGCCTTCTGGATACAGAAGTCTAAAACTTGTCTAATATAATCTATTTCCCAAAAATAGGCGATTATAACGCCTGTAGCCTGTAACCCATAAAATCGCGCGGGAACACCTGGTTATAGCCTATATCCTCACCCATGGGACGATGAGTGGCAGATTGATGAGCCGCCAAAATTATGGGGAAGTTGAGTTTGAGCAAACAACCATGAATTGATCGTTCAATCTTCAAATACATTGACATGCTATCAAACTGACCTAATTTTTCCTGGAGTTCACTTACTTGCCTCTGGATATATTTCACAAGGAGGTTTAATTTACAGAACTCAGAGTTCTCTAACAGAACATCTTTCACCTGTATCACCGGAGTGAGATATGCACTCAAACCATTTTGAGAGCTAGTAGTTGATACTGTATCACGGGGCGGTAATGCAGTTATAACCGAAATTAAGCCACTATCTAAAACAATTGTGTTTCTATGAACACGCTTTTTAGAGATTTGAACCATAATTCCAACGATTATATGACGATAAGCAGTAAATAAATTTCAAAGAAAAACACGTTCAAAAATGTCACCAATTTCGAACGTACCTCCAAAATGCTGTAACAGACAAAACATACATGGTGGCCTTCTGAAAGTAGCCATTCATATCAAGACTTTGAGTGAGTCAACGAATGAGTATTTGAAAAAACAGTCAATTTAAAAATTACCGTCTCGTACACATTTGGCTTATCCCCAGTAAACTGAGCAATATCCTTTTTCTTTTCAAACGGACTCATACTAGCATAATCACAGCACAAGTCATCTGAGTTCATGGACGTCCTTTTCACTGTGGATGACAACACCAACGACGACTGATTGATACCAGTTGATGAACTTAGCGGTGGATCAGAAGCTGTTGTTGTTCGGCTTTCAGAAATTTGTCTAACTGTAAGACTACCACCACTGCTGTCTTTTACTATTAGCTCCGGTTCAGCACTAACATCTGATGATAGGTGGGCTGATCAATTACACTGACGGTCTCGCAAGTATCCATACCTTCTGTAACTGCATCTGCCCTTAATTCTACTTCACCTTCAAGTTGTACAGAACCTTTGTTCAACTTGGCAGTAGTAGACATTCCCCTCATCTCATCATGATCAGCCAAAGACAAACGTGTGGTATCATTATGTAGTAATTTATTTCAATCGTAGTATTAGTATTTCGAAATGACCGAATTACAAGAATCCAAACAAAACACAGAGAGGGCAGAATTCTGGAATTTGTATTTAGCGGACTTCTAATGCAATTCATATATGAAACATATTAGCAATCAACCGTAAGTACTTAAACAATACAGAGATAGAAATTGTCAATCACCACATCCGCCACACGTCGAATATCTCCTTGCATATTTATAACGATGTCTCGGTTTTCTTGCAAGTAGCTGCGACCTTCTAACTGATTCTGTGATATTATCTTCATCACTGTTATCTGGACTTATTTCAGAATTATCTACTTCATTTATTGTCACTTTATCCAGGTGTCCGTTATGAACTGAGTGATCTTTGATGTCTAATATCTTCACCACTCGACCTCCCATTTTTTGTAGTATGATTCCAACAGGTCTGTAGTCATTCCCTTTGTAATAATGTATATTAGAAGTCGTGGACATCAGACGCTTTTTGAGAATTCGGGATTTGAAAAGTTTTGCAGGACTTTCATGGGTACTTGTATGCTCTGCATTCAACAGACGCAGTCTATGCATATGCAACAATTCCTCCATTTTAATCAGTTGCTCTCTCATCTCATTCAGTTCTTCTCATGTTTTCGACAGTTCGCATTGTAACTCGGCTACCTCATTTTTGGAAACAGTTGACGCTTGAGTTGCTGAACTTGTAGTGGAGGTTTTCATTGGATGAGCTTGAGTATTTTGAAAAGTTAAAAGACACATTGACTCCATTTTACTACACAGATTGGGAGAATTATAAGAATGCTGAGCAACATAAGTACTCGAACTTCTGCAAACAGTCTTGATGTGTCCAACTTTACCACATTTGTGACACTTAGCACTCCGAAAACGGCAAGTGCTTCGTAGATGTAACTTTCCACAGGAAAAACACGATTTAATGTTTTTGATCTCTCGCTGCATTCTATTAACTGTGGACGGCAGTTTGGATTGCTTTCCATGAACACTTGTATTTTCGACTTTAGAAAGCATGACATCAGATACTGACGTAGTGGGAGCAGAGTATTCATTATTGACATCTTCATATGTAATACGTAAATCTTTAGCAGTTTGAAACGTACAAGAAGGAATCTGAATTAACTCTTTCTCTAACTTAGGAATATTGATTCCAGAAATTAGACGATCACGTAGTTTTGTATGCAGCTGATCTCCAAAGTTACACTTTGAAGCTTGAATTTGAAGTTGAAGAATGAACTCTCGAATCTTCTGGTTGGGAGCACGAACCAGTTTGTTGAACTGAGCCCTCTCTCGCGTCTCAAAAGTAGTTATACGGAAGTGATGTATCAGAAGTTCACGGAGTTTATAATATGGCAGAGAAATTGGTTTATCTGGAAATGGCAGAGTCTTTACTAGACTATATGCATCCAGCCCAATAGCAGTGATGAAATGTCCTGGAATTTTGTCATCCCGAACATTCTTTGAAATGCGCCACGCATCGAAGCATTCCAAATAATCAGCAATCTCCCGCGGAGAACCATTTAGAGGAAATTTTCCCAGGTTATTTAATCCTGCTCGCGACGCCAATTTGTAGTAATTTATTATAATCGTAGTATTAGTATTTCGAAAAAACCGAATTACAAGAATCAAAACAAAACACAGAGAGGGCAGAATTCAGGAATTTGTATTTAGCGGTTTTCTAATGCAATTCATATATAAAACATATTAGCAATCAACCGTAAGTACTTAAACAATACAGAGATAGAAATTGTCAATCACCATACATGATCACGATCACGACTATCCACTTTACCGTCAACTTTATCATTTTCAATTTCTTTGTTAACAGCAGTAGACAATTTTGGTTCCTCCTCACAAATCCCCAAAGATTTTATATCTCCACTCTGACTAGTAATACTTTGTAAACCTATGGAGTCAGAACTAGACTCTGAGACTGTAACTCTCTTCTGTGACACTCTATTCAACAATGGCTTACCAGTTGTAACTACAGACTTCTTCACAACACCGTTATCGTCACACAATTCGGAGTCAGACCTTGATTTCACATTTAGCTTATCACTAAACTTGCTCACTGATTCACAGTTCATCTTTGTATGCTTTTCTTGCAAACATGTAAAACACAACCGTGTTTGTCTTGCAGCTTGTAACCTATCTGTTGAGGATGTACCACGAGGCCTGTTACACTCACTAAGTTTATATGCATTACTAGACACCATAGTGCTTTCTCAATATCCACTTCTCTGAGGCTTATTCTTCATCAATGATTGCGTTTTGCTCTCAGACTGCTCTATTCTAGGGGTGAGATGCAATATACTGGCAAACTTGCTCATAGATTGATTGACACTATCTTTTACTAGTTTCAGAACATCATCGAACTTTGGCTCGATACCATCATCCTCCATACGGGAGCTTATCTTCACCCACTTCCTTTGCAGTCGAGTAGGTAGGCGTCTTGCTATTACTTCTAGTATAAAACTCGAGTTGCGATCAATCATGCAATTAATCGAAATCAAGGTATTCTTGTAAGTCAACAGATAATCCAGAAACTCATTGAGTGCCTTGGAGTCATCTTGTAATTGACTACCACTACCTTTAACAGCCTCGAATAATTTCCTTACAATCATCGAAAGTCTTCCGAATCTTTGACGCAGGATTTGCATCGCCTCAGTATATCCTTCGTTTTGGGTCATAACCTTACTGCACTGCATAGCTCTTGAAGCAATTCTAGTGCAGTACCTCATGAAATACATTAACTTCATTTCATCATTTAATAAAAAAAACCACTCAACATGATCCAAAACTGTTTGATAAACTGTAGACAGTCGCCTGGTTTCTTCATCAATGCACCGATGCTCGAATTTAGGCAACTTTAAACCCTTACTATCCCTAAACGGCCAACCATGTCTAACAGACTGATCATGATAAGCATCATACATATCATTAAAATTAACAAGCAACTCAGATTACTTCCAGGACGCATTGTCCCTTCTTTGACACAGACATCATTAAACTGGACCGGAAAATCCAGAAAAGTTCCAGATAAAACTTGTCCAAAAAGACTTGCAGACACCGAGAAAGACGAACAGAATCTATCGGAAACTGTCAGTGTCCATATCTTACTACACTGGACCTCACGCTGTCCCTCGAAGATTTTCAGAAACAATGGGTAATAACCAACCAGGAAAAACAGAATACAGATTGGCTACTCGAGAATCGTTCATTCTTACACCGAAATGTAACCAAAAATAAGGATATTACGCAAAAGGTGTCAGCCACGTCACCTAAACCGTTAGTGCCCAGCTCTTGCTACGCTCGGGCTCACACTGTCGCTTGAAATTTCTCAGAAACGCTTAGTAATAACGGACGAAAAACCAAAACACCAATTGTTGACTCGAGGATTCTTTATTGTTACTTCAACATATAAATCACCTATGACTAATGTTTCTGACGGTTTTGTTAATCTTCTTTCTGAACAGCGAACGATGAGACGATGACTGGTGGATTGGTGACTCACGTAAAAATTATAGAGTGGGGTTTGAGCCAACAACCATGAATTGGTCATTCAGTCTTCATCTACATTGTGATACACCATATGCATGAATACATCTGATATGCTTTTCAATATTAGAGGATTATGCACAAATTTGAAGACAATGTCTGAAACATCCATATTGTTGAGGTGTCGCTATCTCATCAAGATTGCTTACAGACCAACTTCACACTTAAATGTTTACATTGCAGATGTGTAACTTAGAAACGAACCAAAAATCTTAGTAATATCTAGTGAACACAGACTTGTGAACCCCTCCGAAACTACATTCTCAGATTTAGGAAACCACAGCCGCCAAATATGAGCTGAACATGCCTCAACTCTAAACTGCTGCGCAGAATGTTAACAGAATAGAAAAACTTAAAATATTGTCAGATACACAGACCTGCTGTGTTGATGAGGATAACATTGCCATATAATTCAACCTAGTCACCCAACCGTGACACTGCATCTGTACTGCTTCATATAAGTGTAAATTTCACGAAAAATTCCACTATTGGTGATCAAAAATATTGCAGCATTAAGTATACAGTGTCAGTGGAAACAGTATAACAGGCAGTGACCAAGCTTGCTATAACGTTGAATTTAATCCTACTAATTCTGGAATAACTCTAACATTCTATGGTGAGTAAATTCTGAATCTGTTCTGAAATGGTTTCACAGGACATATGAAGCACTGACTAGCATTACTTCACAACGAAAAGACTTAGTTCAGCACATAGTGGCAATTTTTTGAGCTTAATCCATAGACTGATAACAATAAAGGTGAATAGTTTCAGTTCTCATGATCAACGCAATCCATGTGTACAATCACACGATATACTGAATTAGTGCACTATGTGAAAAAGTGAGGAAAATAAAACGAGTAATTGCCTTCTCCACTGCAGTACACTTGGAACAATCGTAAGAACCACCTACATTTGTTAGCCTAGCAGTCAGGTGAGCACACAATGGCACAATATTAACAAAGTTGAGATATTTTTATACATTGAATCCACATAACCCATATTCTGCCGCATCAATCGGTCCAAATATATATTAAATCCACCTAGAGATAACCTTCAAACATACGATAATTCCTTCCAAACACACATATGATGAAAGACACATCTACGTGATAACGTTTGTTCCACAAAAGGTTCTGTTAGCATTTACAGGTGATTTCCATGTACAGATAGCATTCTTTTGTCAAATGTTATTGTCGTTCACACGAAAATAGCTACACTGTTATCCTGAGACGTGAAGTCTTCATTGGATGATAGTATACCGAAAGGTGCAATTTCTACATACATTAAACTATTTTTGTAGATGACATTACCCTCCAACTATTCCATCTTCCTGATTATAGCGGTATTTTGACACAGTCCGCCTGAAACACTAATCATTGCAACCAGGATGCTAAGAGTGTGTCGCAGTCAGGTCACATGACACGGACACCAACATAACTAGTCAGGAAGTGAGAACTCCCATTAATCCAGAAAACATATAACACTATTTTTTAAAAACTTATCCACAAAAAATATTTCCAAGCGAAATTTAAACTAACGTGACATATAAGTCCAGCCAGTTTAGAGTCACCTATAAGACTTCACAGTAGATGGTAAGTACAGCATTATTTTGGTATGAGCAGACACAAAAGACCAGCTTTGCGATGATGAACGGACTTCGTGATTGAGGTCGTTCCGTTGTTCAGCATATGTGCTAACAATATTCTGAGCATCAACCAAATATAGGTTCTAGTGATTACGAAACTCCCTTCAAATAATACAAACGTAGAAAGCAACATTACCGTACGTTCGCAGTGCTCCAAAGCAGTATCTTCGAAGAGAGAAGAAAACAGCAAGAGAGGTGCACAGGCAGCCAGCAAATGTTAATAATTTAAACAAAGAATGTGAAAAAATGCAGGGTTCACTCCCTTTTTTATTACTAAGTATTTATAGTCATTGGATTTAAGCTGTACATACTAACGGCTAGTTCAAGTTTATGGTAGTAAAAAATATAAAAAATAAGAGAGAAACGAATAATGGTGATTGCTCCCACCTAAAAAAGTTTGTGTCGGGAATAGATACTGAAGAAGTTAAACCCAAACACCGAGGTACATAAAATATGTAGAAGAAGAGCAAAAGTTTGGTAATACTTGTACTGATTTTCTGATTTATCCTCGGGAGTTTATACTGAAGCATTGAAATTTGTGCAGGTTTTCCTTTTAATTTTGTTGAAGTTATTCAAATTCAAAAGCCTTAGCAAAAGTGTTTTCCTACAGATAAACGTGGTTGGGTCCAAGTCTAAACTCGCCAATGAAAAACAAGGGCACTCGGTGGAATATACTGCACGTAGTTCTAGAAGAAAGGTGAATTAACCGAAACCCTGAATTAAGTCGTTTCCAGGTGGAAGCTGATGCGTGGCTTTTACAGCATAGTATGATATAGCCACTGACGTATGATGGGCTTCTGAGGAGCTTGTAATATTATAGAAGACTAATGGTGTTTTCGGACCCTTACTTTCAAAAGCATGGCAGGGGGCAAGTGAAGCGGGAAACTTACTCATGCGCATGGAAAGAACATTTATTTTTCAGTAGATAAAGGAAGCTTTACAAATCGTTAAGAAGATAAAGCTCTTGCTTGGCTACTTATCCTATCCTTCTGGGCTCCTCAGTAGCCCACTACATTCGAGTGTCCATATCATACTGTTTTGTAGAAGCCCTGCAGCATCACAGCCAAGCTATCACCCTCATGGCTACGCGGACTTGTGGCTAACTGACTGATTACAACTCGGATCTTTGCAGAGGTATGCGGTAATTTGAGTCACCACACCCCATCTATGTAGCCCACAAAGCAAGAGAAGAGAGTAAAGGGAGATTCAAAGGAGAGATAACAGTTTAAGTTTTGCAACAATAATCCCTAAAGTGTGAAAATAAACTACGCATCCTACAGTTAACTTTCGACTGCAATCCTATTCGACTGGCTTATTTTTTCCCTTAGAAATATTAGCTGCATGTGACATGGGGTGACGGTATCAGAGAGCTAATAGCCGTTTGTCAACCTTAGGTCAGGAACCATCGAACGGTCCTTGCTGTGGGCAGGACAGCAACACCTTTCAAAATGATCTCCGTCCGCCACCACTATGTGGGATCACTGCTCCTTAATGTTTGGTCTGGAATCGCGACATCGTCTACTGATCGCGTTGCGTGTTTAGTAGGTATCAAGAGGCACTTACCGTCAGTAGAAATTCACAGAGGGGTTCCATTTCGTTTACGGACTAAAATGCGTCTACTGCCGTCGCTGAATTCAACGGCAGAGACTGCTACATGAGCCGATTCCCTTACATCAACTGGCACAGGGGACAGCACTGCACCAAATTTGAAACACCTTTGACACATGGTTGCTATGTGTTTTGCTTAAAGGGGCCGATTATTCCGGCCCCACTTTCGTGTGTTGGTTGGCGGTATCCTTCCGTTATTTCGAGGTGGGGGGGGTGAAGCATCCTCGAAATTCAGTGGGCACCCACTTTTGATCGATATGAGTAATGCGGTCAAGGTTCGCTTTCCATTTGTTCGATTTACTGCACTTAGGATTTTAGAGGCTGACGGTATTGACGTTCGCGGATTTTACGGAGTATACTAACGCAAGATCTTATAACAAAAACGTTTACAGTACTCGTTCCGCGTAGATCAAAGACAAAGAAAAACACCTGAGCTGATCATCCAAATCACGAGATATATTTCGGGACCTGTCAGTCGCGTCTCATAAACCGTTAGTGCCCAGCTCTTGCTACGCTCGGGCTCACACTGTCGCTTGAAATTTCTCAGAAACGCTTAGTAATAACGGACGAAAAACCAAAACACCAATTGTTGACTCGAGGATTCTTTATTGTTACACCAACATATAAATGACGTATGATTAAGGTCTGTGAACAAATATTACAATAATAAATCACAATATTACTTCTGACAGTTTTGTTAATCTTCTTTCTGAACAGCGACCGATGAGACGATGACTGGCAGATTGATGCCTCCGCGAAAATTGAGGAAGTTGGTTTTGAGCAAACAACCATGAATTGATCGTTCAATCTTCAACTAAATTGACACTCCCCGGCAAAATACGGATCCATCCCTTTTCTCCATCACGACCTATACACGTTGACTTGGATGCCATTGCGAGAACCTGGGTCACACGGACAGAGCTGAAATGGAAAACAAACAGAAAAGCCAACACACCACAAGCATACTCACAGCACAATCTCACACATCAATGACGACCTACACCTTCGAGTTAAAGGCATCCTCTTGATATCTTGCAACGCAATCGCCACTTGCTAGAATGACCCTTGCAGAACGCAACGAGACCATAGCAGCACCTCATGATACTCTACGCACATTCTCTTATCTACTCACTACCAATTAACACTGAAATCGCTTGTCACTCATTCTGCCTCAGTTCTAGCAACGGTGACGCATGCGAGCCTCAGTCGTTTACACTCTTTCTCCCCGGCGTGTCGGACCGCAGCTAACAATTATCTCCGTGTGCATTTCATTCTCAGCAATAGCCTAGCCTCTCCGGCGTACACGACCCATCTGCTGTCCTTAACATCAATCTATTCATTCATGGATGTAGAAGACTCGAAACAACTTCAGAAATAATCACGACGAATAAATTAACAAAATTACGCAATAACAACAAGATACGAAAACAACAAGTAAACACAATGAATCCAAAAAACACCACTTGATATGACACACCACACGTATATACAAACAGTACACACAAACTCTCAGTTCATGTCTTGATGGAATTCCTTTGAAGAATCGCAGGACTTACACCAGTACGCCTACAACCCTTCACAGGTTGACGATTGTAAGTTGTGGAATGTACGGACACAAACAAGATTAACCAACAATTACATCACTTGGAACTCACACAATTATTTAACGCAAACATAAGTACAATCACTACATCAAATGTTGTGGATTCTGACACGACAAACTACCCTTGAAGAACTGTAGGACTTACAGCAGTACGCCCACATTCCTTCTCAGGTTGATGATACAAGTGGAAGTCGTCCGGACACAAACAGAATTACCAACAGCTAGATGATAAATGATACCAATTCAGTATATGCAATATCGACATATGTACAAAATCACACACCAAGCACAGTGGACTGCTCATTGATGCGCTACCCTTTGAAGAATTGTAGGACTTACAGCAGTACGCCTACAACCCTTCTCAGGTTGACGCTCTAGGTTGGAAAATCGTCGCAGAGTTCATTTTCTGACTTCCCTCTATCAGCTATATCCTCAAATCTGAACGGTAACACGCTCATGTCATTGTATCGTAGAATATAGATGACTAACAAACACACGACGTATCTGGTCAACCAAGCGTAGAAACAGAGTAATTTACACCAAAGATAATAACATTCAATTAGTAACTTGAAACTAGAAATGCCTTTATTCGTGCAAGTCAATTTAACAATTACTCTTTCGCTTACACTTGGCTTATTCTCACCAAACTGAGCAATATCTTTCGTCTTTTCAAATGCACCAATACTATCATGGTCATTGCACAAGATACTTAAGTTGATGGGCCACTGTTTCATTGTGGATGACAACACCAACGATGACCGATTGATACCAGTTGATGAACTTAGCGGTGGATCAGAAGCTGTTGTTGCTCGACTTTCAGAAAGTTGTTTACATGCAAGACCACCACCACTGCTGTCTTTTACTGTCAGCTCAGGTTAAACATTAGCATCTGATGATAGGTGGGCTATATGCTGATCAACTACACTGACGGTCTGGCAAGTATGTATGCCTTCTGCAACTGCATCTGCATTTATTTCTACCTCACGTTCAAGATGTACAGAACCTTTAATTAACTTAGCAGTAGTAGGCATATCCCTCATCTCATCATGATCAACCAAAGGCAACTGTGAAGTATCATGATCATTATCACGAACATTCACTTTACCGTCAACTTTATCATTTTCAATTTCTTTGTTAACAGCAGTAGACAATTTTGGTTCCTCCTCACAAATCCCCAAAGATTTTATATCTTCACTCTGACTAGTTATACTTTGTAAACTTATGGAGTCAGAACTGCACTCTGAGACTGTAACTCTCTTCTGTGACACTCTATTCAACAATGGCTTACCAGTTGTAACTACAGACTTCTTCACAACACCGTTATCGTCACACAATTCGGAGTCAGACCTTGATTTCACATTTAGCTTATCACTAAACTTGCTCACTGATTCACAGTTCATCTTTGTATGCTTTTCTTGCAAACATGTAAAACACAACCGTGTTTGTCTTGCAGCTTGTAACCTATCTGTTGAGGATGTACTACGAAACCTGTTACACTCACTAGGTCTATATGCATTACTAGACATCATGGAGCTTTCTCGATACCCACCTCTCTGAGGCCTATTCGTCATCAATGATTGCGTTTTGCTCTCAGACTGCTCTATTCTAGGGGTGAGATTCAATATACTGGCAAACTTGCTCATAGATTGATTGACACTATCTTTTACTAGTTTCAGAACATCATCGAACTTTGGCTCGATACCATCATCCTCCATACGGGAGCTTATCTTCACCCACTTCCTTTGCAGTCGAGTAGGTAGGCGTCTTGCTATTACTTCTAGTATAAAACTCGAGTTGAGGCCACTCATGCAACTCTTCGAAATCATTGCATTCTTGTAAATTAGCAAATTATCTTAAAACTCAGTGAGTGCCTTGGAGTCATCCTGTAACTGACCACCATTACCCTTAACAGCCTCGAATAATTTCCCTGCAATCATCGAAGGTCTTTCAAACCTTTGACGTAATATGCTCATAGCCTCATCGTAGCCCTCTTTTGGCTTCATAAACTTACAGCACTGTATAGCTCTTGCAGCATCTCCAGTGCAATATCTCATCAAATACATTAACTCCAATTCATCATTTAATAAAATACCACTCAACATGATCTCAAACTCCTTTACAAATTGTAAATAATCAGCCGGATTTCCACCAATACACCGTGGTTCTAATTTAGGGAGTTTGATGTTCCTATTATCCCTGAACGGCGAAACAGTAACATCAACCATGTCATGCTTAACATCAGACACATCGTTACAATTAACAGACAAGTCACAATGATTTACTTTCCTGTTTGCATCCAAGACACTCTGTCCCTTCTTTGACCCAGGCATTGTTGAACTTGACCCAATTCCAAAAACGTTCCAGATATTGCTTGTTCAAAGAGGACTTGACCGGCACCAGGAGAGATGAACGGTAACTATCCAATCTTTCACCAACTTTTTGAATCCACCAAAGTCTGTTCCTACCATCAGAAACTGTCAGTCACGTCTCATAAACCGTTAATGCCCAGCTCTTGCTACGCTCGGGCCCACGCTGTTCCTTGCAGTTTTTCAGAAACGCTTAGTAATAACGGACGAAAACCAAAACACTGATTGGCCTCTTGGGAATTCTTTATTGTAACACCAACATATAAATAATATTTCTATTAAGGTCTGTGAACAAATATTACAATAATAAATCACAAGATTACTTCTGATGGTTGTCTCCTGACTTCTTCCTGAACAGCGACCGATGAGACGATGACTGTCGTATTGATGCCTCCGCGAAAATTGAGGAAGTTGATTTTGAGCAAACAACCAAGAATTGATCGTTCAATCTTTAACTCCATTGACAGGACCAAACTGGAATGCGAGATGATTGTTTGGCTGGCTAGTGATCGTGCACGAACGTGGCACGACGGAGTACCAAGTAGCGTGAATGATTGCGTGGGATCCTTCTGCAAAACAAGTTGACTTAAACAGTGCTGCTCAGAGTCCAATGTTCAGTGATGAGTGATGTGGTCAATAATTTTGGGGAATTATTTGCCGCTACACGTTTGTATCACTCTCTTCACTGCAGGATCCGAATTTCGAAACTGCGCAAGTCCTAATGGGTATTTTTCAGCTTCTTCTGGCCCCTGTAAAAAGTTTGTCGACAAATTTTAATTCTCTGGAAAGTGTGAGATTCTGGAATTTTACTTTTACAGGTCTTGTACGCACAGTAACAATCTCCCATTCGTTTCGACATGGAAGCGTTGACCGAGTAGGTGAGGTCACCATTTTTATAACTCATAACTTAGTGCTAAACAGCAATGTGAATTTACAATCCATTGACTTTATGTTGTAAAGGACCAAAATGGAATTAAACGTAGTACTACTTAAGTTCCGCGGCTTGACTTAGTTCAGCATCTCAATGTCATTACTGTTTATTTCAATTAAGTATTTATTAATTTCTAAATATTAATAGGATCTACCTTTCTCATTCACAGTTGTGTTAGTGACATTCTGTGTTTTACTCAGCAGTCCATATCAAGCGGTCTTGTTACGGGTTATCGTGCTTATCTGGATACCGTCCACATACCTGTACATCTCTAAGAATGGTTGGTTTGTCTGTTTACGTAACACAGATTTTGCATTAGGCTGACCAGTTAACAGAAGAACAGATTGCTGAATTCAAGGAAGCTTTCTCCCTATTTGACAAGGATGGTGATGGAACAATAACTACCAAAGAGTTGGGAACTGTTATGCGCTCTTTGGGCCAGAATCCTACAGAAGCCGAGCTTCAGGATATGATAAACGAAGTTGATGCTGATGGTAAGACCAGATTAGCCATGCTAATAGGAGATTAAGGCAATGGCACAATTGATTTCCCCGAATTCCTCACAATGATGGCTCGGAAGATGAAAGACACTGACAGTGAAGAAGAAATTCGAGAAGCATTCCGTGTCTTTGACAAGGATGGGAATGGATTCATTTCCGCAGCTGAACTCCGGTAAGTGCACGGTCTTTTAGGAAACATTTTTATGCTGTTCACTAACTCAGCTGTGTCCAATTTTTACATACCACAACTCTCGCTTGTTATGGTTGACATGGAACGGCTGAGTACAGTTCACATTTACTCAGCACTTTCTATTTATTGGAGGTCCTCAAGCACTAGGTGCTGCTTACTTCCATTAATATGTGAATTACTCATTCGTTTGGTGTAGTTCCAAACTCAGACGTGTCTTTGTTGCTAATTGATATCTAGGACTATTGTATCTAGGATTACAAGTGCATCTATTGAGCAGTAGAAATGTGTAACGATGGCAACACGCTTTAGGAGTGAACAGCGTGGAACTTTGCCTTAGATTGCAGCTGTCAACATTTCAAAATTATTTTTGACATGTTTGAAAATGGATGCGTACACCAATTTACTAGTCCTCACCCTTTCCACATTCCTAATATTGCACAAATCGTAGCCTTTATCAGACTAACAAATTGTGTGGTTTTTCATACATTAACACCTAGTGATGTACAAGCCTGGACATCTATCTGACGTAGGCAACATTTAAGTGGCACAGTTTATTACAGGAAATTAAATTGCCGTGATATGCACTTGAATATAGAGATGCTTGGTAGCAGTGATTTCTCCTCTTACTGGTTAACCACTAAACACTCATTACGAAAAGGATTCCTGATGACGCATGAACAAACGTATATGGTGCATATGTTTTTTTCATAAGTGGGGAATATTTTTCGCCCATATGTAACTTGCCATCTAATTTGCACTAGACAGTCTTGCAGTCGTTTGATTTATTTGATGAAGCAATGCATTTCAGTACAGTTGTATTAAGGGACGCTGTTGCCTTTTACTTCGTCTAGCGTTAGCAGCGTCTTACAAATTGAACACAGTTATATCGTTAAGTATCAGATATGCGGTTCAGTTCTGTGCACTCAAATTGGCAGTCAGGCATAATAACTGCAGTAGAGCATGCAAAGTTGAAAGTATTGTCTGAGCTAATAACAGTTTCTGTAGAAATGTCGTTTTAGTATAGCTTATCATTTTGCATTCTTTGGAGTCGACAGACCTGATGTTATTTCATCATGACACTGGGTATTCCGACAAAGTTCTTAGCATACTGTAGAATAAAATAATAGTATATCCGATCAAACTGTTTAGAACAAAGTAAGACTTTGTCCTGACTTCAGTTATAACTAATATGAATGCTACGTTTTTGTATTTATGGGACATTTTGACAATGGTTACCTAAGACGATGTCAGCCATAGAAAACGAGGCTCTTAGAGTAGTTGGCCAATATAATTTATTGGTTTGGCCTGTTAGGTTCACATAAGATGTCCGCGTAGGACTGGTGTGGGTGCACTATAGTAACATTGAAGTTTGTCAAAGAAATGTTGCCGCCATGTGTAGATGCGGCCCATTGGTTTGAAAGCATGGTTCTCAGCTCTTACACGGTAAGCCTGGCTCAGCCTAGTTCTGGACAACTGGGTTTGACCAGCAAGACGTGCTTTCGTCCCATCCTTTTGTAATCCCTTGGTGAACGTGCTTTTAAGTTCTTTGTCATGTTTATTTTAAAGGGCTTTTTCTGATTCCCCACCAACACTTCGCTGTCTCCAGATTAGGGTATCTGGACACAGACTTTTGTTAGTCTGTTTTATGTTCTTAACAATCATTGATGTTTCTGTTTAGTAAGAAATATGCAAAGATGTGACGCTGTCACTGCATTAGGTTGTATCATTAGCATTGATATCATGGGTATAGCCACCGTTACTTCATATCCATTTGACGTATCGAAACGCAGCAACAGTATACTGTAAAAGTGGTCGGATATACATTCTCTTATGACGTTTTTAGCGTAGTGGTATAGTCATCGACTTAAGCGCTAAAGGATGCAGAAGCATGCGAATGCATCGTGCTGGTAAGTGTAAATGATAATTTCCTATCTTCAAAATAGTACGGATCATGTCTTAGTTCCGTAGAAGTTAGTATCAATGTTTCTATTTGGGCTGTACTTCTAGATGTTCAGACAAGCTTAGCTGTAAATTTGTAAACTGGCCCCAAATATTTTGCTTTTTCATTTCGATTGCCTTTCCTCAGCACATCAAAATACTTAACTCAGCATTTTTGTTTGGATTAATGTACAGTTGTGTGCAATATGTAATGTATCGAAAAGTGAATCATTAATATAATCATGCTTCAATAAGACTAAAAGTCTGATGGCACTATAAGTTGCGCAGGTAATTTAATTAGTCTTTTAAACTACTTTTGCCTAATCAACTGCTTTTGTTAGAAACAGATTTTCTCGTGGCCCACGTTGTGTCTCTGTCTGTTTTCGATATAGAACTTTACACCGATGTGTGGCAGTTCAAGTCACCACACTCCACTCCATGTAGCACACAAAGCAAAACAAGAAAGTAGAAGAAATGCATAATAGGGACAGTAAACAGAGGTGTGAGACAAAGGAATAGTAATAACGAAGAACAATATATTTTCATTGGAAATCATAAGTCACAGGGAGTGAGTGAATCTACGCCACTGAGAACGATTTTGAGCCATGTCACCAATTGTTTCCAACCATTGGTTTTACCGTCCGGAGGACCCCGACCAGTCAGGAAGTCTACACCTTCCTACGTGGCTGGCTTAAACTAACTGTTGTGGATTTTATTGACTGGTGCCATGTTTTTGTTTGACCTCCACTAGCTCTTTTCCAGCCTGGCCTTATATCCGCTAACATTGCTCGTCGAGGAAGGCGATGACTAGGCATACGTAACACGTGTCCTAACCATCTCAGTCTTTGTAACTTCGTCGATTGATTTCCCCTCCTTACCTAGAACTCGACCGATGCTTAACCTCAATATCGCTCACCCTGTTATACCATTTCACACGGAAGATAGAGCAAAAGCACCTATGATCAAAGACAGCTAGTCTTTTCATGTCTTCCATTCTTAATGGCCAGGTCTCACTAGCAGCCATAAAGGAGGACGAAGCGGACTGATGAGTAGTACACTCGCCCTTTGGTTGATAGCCAGCCGGATATCACGTCTACGCCAGGGACGGCGTAAACTGACATGCGAAACTAGCCCTCTGTATCCGTGCTGAGATTTCGTCAGAGATCAACCCGTTGGCGTTGGCTGATGGTACTTCCCAAGTAAGTGAGGCGGTCAACGTGCTCTACCACTTCACTCCCTATTTCTAATCTAGGAGTCGGTGTAGTCCAGTCCTGTAACATCATCTTGCATTAGGCGGGAGCGAATCGCATGGCCCACGTTATCATCCAGCTACCTAGAATACAGGTGGATGCCGACATATGTTGGAGTGTTCTTCAATTTCTCAAAGCGCAATTCACTCGAACAACTATTGCGACACATAATCAGTTGCTGAATATAGTTGGTGACATGACTTAAAAGCCTTCTCCACGGCATGGATGGGTTCACTTCTTATGATATTCCGGATTCATTAAATCCTCGTTATTCTTCACCTAATTATTCCTGGTAGGTATTTTCGTTCGTTTTACTTGCATTGCATTTGTTTCCTGTTTCTATTTGTGCGTTTTTGAATTTTGGCTCCTTGCATTAATTTACGTTGATAAGTCAATTTGGTGCTTTCTCACTGTTCATTTTATTTCCCATATTGTTTTCTTTATTTTCGTGTGCTAAACAAAGTTAGTGGGCTTTGTTGCGAAGTTTTATGTTAGAAATTCAGTTCAGCTTAAGTGTAGTAACACCCATTTCAAATAATGTAGTCTTATTCTCTTATTTCTAAAGTCATATAACAGTCGTTTATCATGTTTTCTGGATTTACATGTCTTAACCTTTACTCTTTTGGTTTTGTCTTGTGATTGAAGCGTGGCAAATAAACCAAGTTCACTGTTTGAGACCTAATGTTTGTTCTAGTGACATTATAAACTGACTTTCATGTAATCCAACATACTGGATTACCTGAATAACGTAGAATTTAAAAAGGCGAAATTGTGTGTGTTACCCTTATGAAAAATAATGTGATCTTCATTGAAGTCTGACGCTTTTGTATCTGACAGAATCTTTGAAAGCATTTTTGATGTTTCAGCTTGTGGCAATTATTTGTTCTCTTAACAAACATCAACACGTGGTCGCGCTCAGCAACGCGTTAATTATGTATCTTGTTAATGTTTGCAGGCATGTAATGACCAATTTGGGTGAAAAGTTAACAGACGAGGAAGTAGATGAAATGATTCGTGAAGCTGATATTGACGGTGACGGTCAAGTAAATTATGAAGGTAAATTTAGCATGTTTCGTTTCTTAAATAACATACCAAACTGTCGTAGTTTTTAAGTCCTAATAGTGTAGTGTTGGTAGTTTGTTTATGTTGCTCCTAGTTCATTTATGTTTATATGTTGTGCATCATATATATGTCGTTAAAATTTCGCCATCTCATTGTTGTCTTTTTTACTCTGTGCATCTGCGGTGCGTTTTCGTGTTCACTTCATCCGATTTGTCTGATGGTATTCGCATGTGGTGGCTTCGATTATATCACTACGACCATCTTCAAAATCATCTTCGTTCGTGAAATGTATCAACAGAGTTCGTCAAAATGATGACGGCGAAATGAGAATACTGAAATAACACCAGAAATAAACATTTACATCACACTCATTCATCTGGATGCTCATTATGAGCAGACAATATCTGTGAAGCAACTTTGTGATTGCCGTGTTAAGTGGCCCTTTGTTTACGCATGGGTTGTTTACGAACTAAGAGTCTGATAATAAAGTTTGAGTTCTTCTGGTGTTTTGATGGTCCCTTGGGCTATTTTATTTTTTTTTTTAGAAAATTCAAATGTACGCTCCCACTCTTGCACACAACCTTTTCTTATTTTTTAACCTTGAAAATTGTTTATCGTTATCTCTACAATGCGGAAAAACAATAAAGCCTTTGATGCTCACTCTTCTGCATATGAAATCACGTTTATTAAGGTATTGTATGTATTGTTGCATTAGTTTTATCTTAGGTTTTTGACGAAGAGGTTAACGTTTATTTTATCCAGTAAGTTCTCACAATTTGTCCGTCCTCTCAGGATATATACTTTTGAAATTTCTTGAGTAAAGGATTCGGTCGAATAATGAGTTCTCAATTTATCTGGTTTTTTTCGTCACGGCTTTATTTATTATGTTGCTAAATTACTCAGGACAGTAAAAGTTTTATGTCACCATTTATCGTACTGGGCAAAGTATTTTGAATTCTAGTCTGTAGGATTAGTGAAAACATGTATTAACCAAATTAGTTTCTCACACAAAATGAAGTTTGAGATCTTGACGCTAGACTAGTATCTGTATAGGTATCGAGTCATTTCTGTGCTCCTGCTTTTATTTCATGTTGTCACTTTGTACCACTTTCTTCCTTGCAAATGCATGCCTTTGTGAAATTTTGGTCCACATTTTCACATGAATGTGATTACCTGCTTGTTCGTCCACGTGTTTTGTTGAGCAATGCAAATTTTGGTAGCATGCAGTGTCCTAGTTGTGTGATAGATAAAACTTTTAGGATTTCCGTTGTTATCAATACCTATTCCTATTTTCAGAGTTTGTTACAATGATGACAACAAAGTAACGTGCAGTAAATTACACAGACCATTATCATTCCTGGTATCTGCACTAGAAGAATTGAACTACCATCGTCAGAAACTGTTCGTACACGTTGATACACTTGTCGACAGTGACTTGTAGGAAAGCCTGATTTATATATATATAAATATATATATAAATATATACATATGTATACGCATGTCATCCTGTCATTTTTACACGTTTCCTTGATTACTCTTGCTCCCCGCACACATTTCCTCGCTTTACCATCTCACGAGGTATTTGTTCTCATGTTCATTCTTTTGGTACTACATTATTACGATTAATTCTTTTAACAACTTTAGTTATTTTACTCATCAGATGTTTGTGGTGCAGGTGGTTTTCCTTAAGTTTTCCTCTTCAATTTATTTCTCTTTGTTCTCCGCATTCCAATGATTGAGCTTGTTAATGTGCCATGACGTTGTTGGTGTATATGCATACTTCTGTTTTTCTACCTTTAAAAAACTCTTATTTTCCTCTTGATATGAAGATAATGTCTGATTATTGCATAATTGGAAAAAGGATCAATAATATGCTAACTGTTGATATGCTCCACAATCTTTCCTGAACTAAGTTCATGAATGAAATCAGTTTGCTCACTTATTGTGTCCGTTCTATAAAGTTTTATTGTTCGTTACACCATTAAACAATTTTAAAGACTAATTTCTGAGTTACTGGGAATTCAGTGTAAAGATTTCAAGAGGGTTTTCGTAGTCGGTTATGCAGATCAATAATATCAGTATTATTACTGGAAACTTCGTGCTTTTTAGGATTAAAACTATGTTACTATGCCTAACATGGAGAATGTTTTAAGCTGAATCTGAGTAGGTTGAGAGATAGAATTATGTAGTATACAGAAACACTCCGCTCTTGATGATTGCAGTCTGTGTGAGCTAGGATTCTATGCAATGCATAGAGTGTAAACAAATTTTGATTTCTACTGAATTATCATTCTACGGGAAGACGCTGTAACTCGAGCGGGATATTTTAAGGGTTGTAATAATGAGAGCCTCATTCATGTCTCTAATGAATATTAAATTTGTATCGGTGGTCTGTCTTTTCATTGGTATTTAAGTGCTACTGATTAGGTAGAATATGGGCAAAAAATTTATTAGTAACATCGTAAATTTTAAGTGTTGTAAGTATCTTGATATCTGCTTATTTATTGTTTCTGAGTAAGCTGGACTACTTAAGCCACTGATTTATGTGACCAGAGTCGAATAATGTGCTTGAATGCCTTTCCGTTGGCTTACAGCATGAATCCCTAATGTTGCTGCATGTTCTTCTTGCCGTGATGGCTTGTTATGGTCTTGCGAAATATTGATTGCGTCCATTTCACCATTCATTTTTATGTATTTATAGTCTATAGAGTTCTCCAGATCATTATATATGTGTATCTAAGAGGCCACAACATCACACCAAATATCTTTCTCGTAAATTCAGCATAAATAGCTGAGAGACCCACATTTTGGTGCTTTTCGGGAAAAAGCTTGTGCTGTTTTCTTGAGGAAGTTTTGTAAATGTCCACTATGTCATGGTAGCAGATTGCCCAAAATAAGGTATCCGCCCCTTTTCAATGAGCTTATATGCAATGGAGATATCGAATGTTAAATTTTAGCGATATTTGGACGGTGCATGATATCTGTAAGGACACTCGGTCCTGCACACAACAAAATGGTTTACAGCATAGTAGTAAGTCTGAGTCAAGGAGTAGTTTGCTTCGAACATGAGTTGTGTGAACTATCTGCTACAATAATTGATGCTATCACTGCTGTTGAATCTTCACATATCTTTAGCATAAATTCCGTAGCTTCAATCCTAGTAGTCAGGTTAAAGTACGTGAAAAAAAGAAGTAATCTTTAATAAATAGGTTTGGTTCCCAAGGATCTTTGAAGCACATACGTTTGCCACATACACACAAATCTAAGATGTACCTTATTGATAGTTTGATAAAAGGAATTTTCTGGTATTCCGATGGTGACTGCTGTAACCTAATGCATTTGTGAGGTCCAGGAGTTAACTCGAAGTTCATTTATTTACAATATACTTTGAAGTGAAGCGTGGTAACAAGCTGCATCGTTTTTACGGATTATTGGCCTGTGTAGCTTTAACAAACGTCACAGTTAATTGCAGAGGGTACTGTTGGACATTGTAGGCGGCAGCATCACTTCTGTGTGCGCACAAAAGGACAGCTGGATATTCAGCTTACAGTGGCTCCTTTTTATAAAGTCGTTTTGTCCACTTCTCATTCCTGATCAAGTTTGGTACAACATATTGGTAAAAGTCTAAAGGGAAATACTTAATGTAGTGTTGTTTTCGAGGTAGAATAATCTGTTGTTTCACTATACAGCCGCAGTGTATTGCCTGTGAAGTCCGTGTATGATGATCTCCAATAATCTGGTTGCGATTTCCGATTCAGTTAAGGAACAGTGAGGTAGACTTCCCCAAGAACATGGTTTTAGTCGTTTCATAGGCTATCTGCACAGCAGGGAACTCTTCCAGTCAAACCACAGAGTAACTAAAGCGTGTGGTAACGAAATAGCTACTGCCACTTAACTTGTTCTCTGACAGTTAGTGGTACTTTTTCGTAATCTCTATTCTCCAGAATAGTCTGATGGGAAGTGTTTCAGGAGTCCTTCAGGCTTATTTGTAAACATAAGTCTGTAATCACAGTGTTAGTGTTATCTATTGTTTATTGTCAATCACCAGTATGATGCTGAAATCCCACTTTTTATTGTAACGTAAAGTCATGTAAGCAGTTTTCACTATCCGATCAGTTAACGGCTACCTCAAACTTAACGGTAATACGAACTGGCATTTACACTGGGTAGAGAACGTTTACAGGCACTTTAAAGGATATAAACAGATTGGGAGTATTTAAACCAAGATAAGCCATGAATCAGTAGAGGAGATTACTAACTACCTCCACAAATCTTCCGAACTTGTGTCGTTCACCGGTAGTATCTTTATGGGGTGAGCGTGCTTTGTTTTCTCAGTTAATCCCTAGATTGACTTCATATGTCAATACATTTTAAAAGTAATTAAACCATTCGGCACATCGTAACAACTCGTGATTTCAGAAAGAAATGTTTATGAATTATTATCGTCATAAGAAAGTAGATAAAAATGTCTACTAAGCATCCATCATGTGATTTTCGAACATAAGGAACAATCGGTTGCATTCCGTATAAAATGATTCATTAATTTAATTACTTTTAGAACTTATTTGGGTACACCTTTGAGACAGCTTTAAAAAAGCAGAGCATATCGCCTTCGCTTGTTGAGAAGAAATTTTTCCAAGCAAATATACTACAGCATTTTGATGATGATTTATGTATGAGCGGTTTATTAATGTAGATTTCGAAGAGAACTGGTAGATGCATATGTATGTTAACCATTTCGATACCACGTTGGCTGCAGTTATTAATCAATATGTAGTTAGTACTCGTGTGCCAACTGTCTCAGGGACCTAGTGGTTAATCCTTTGATGCTTAATTAGGAATTCTAGTTTCCGTGATTACACCACCAAAATAAATGAGCACCTAAGTTTCACTGCCAAATAAATCGCGACCATATTAGATAGTTGGAGGTAATCGGCAGGAAGTCTTGCTTGCCGTAGGTAAGTGCTTGGTTGGCACTCATCAGCAAGGCGTGACTGCAACCTCGAAGAAACTCGTATCCCTTCTGAGGTTCGATTCCCCGTCACCCTGTACTGCAGTCAGAGACATTACCACCGAGCTATTCAGAATCCTGAATAACCTGTAGGACTGTATTGGATATTTTTGATGGTACGCTAGTGTAATATCTGGTGCTAACTGAATTCTATCAGTCAAGTTTGCAGTGTGACTTGCCATCACGGTACATTCAGAATAACTTGTTATTAGATGGTTCGAGGCAATAGCAATTAAAACTGTAGAGGAAAAATTTATTTCAGTTAAGTATTGTATGATAATTGGTACATTACTGAAACAGTGACTTATAGTCTAGAGGAATGTTCAGGAAAAAATATGCACATTGAAATGGGAAAACCATCTTAGTAATGAGAGTAGGTTACTTCAGCGTAAGGTGATGTAAAACTGGAGCTTCATCACTATAAGAGTAAAACTGAGTTTTCCTTAGTTATTCGTGTCTATCAGTTGTATGTCGTGGAATTCTTGTCATCTAACAAATAGACCAATAATGGCAGTCTTGTTAGAACTGGGTTCAGGGCATATGTTGGTTCTAGTCACTTCCTGGTATAGCAGTACAAGTTTCTATCTAGGTATTCTCATTATTGAACGAAGCGACCGAACATCCCTATGTGATATATTTATATATAGGTAGCAGATACCATAAAATCCCCTGGAGCTGAAGGATACTTTGATTCAAGTTTTGAGTCATCGGTGGTGAATTATGTGGCGAATGAGTTTTCAAACAGAGGATGACTAATTTAAGGAACAGAATTATTGTAAGTTGCATTTTGACACCAACCGGTATCGATTAGGAAATATTTAAAACCAGTGAGCATTTAGCAGTTGTTTTGTACCGAATGAGGGCTCTTCTGCAATGTGTGCCCACCAGAAACAGTCCTCTAAGCCGAATATGGAGACAGCTAGCAGTTGGGTGTTGGCTTGCAGGGATTTGACTGGTCACGAGCTGAGAGAGAGAACTATTGAAGGCTTCCTTCTAGTTTGGGACTCTTCACTAGTACGCACCCACTGGTGCTCGAGTCCAGGGTTTTCGGTTTACCGGGCCATTAAACCGCTGGGACCTCGATACAATGGCCCATGAGTTCCAACTTCTATCAATTCGTGATATGTATTTAGCGCAACCGCCAGCCGATGTCATGGGCAAGTAATTGTCCCCGTGTCTGACTAGTTGGACTATGAATCTCTGACTGACAGACAGCGACCTAATGATTCAATGGGAGAGTACAGTCTCTGATGTGAGAGTGCTGGGTTTGGCTTCTGACGTAGTCATGGGGGTTCGCTGTTGATTAATCTCAAACTAGGGAAGATAGATGTCCTGTGTTCGTTGCTTTCTAAATTTCTGTTGGCTCGTGACAAAAACTACATTTGTATTAACTGAATTCTCACCTGAAACCTATCCAAACCGCATATATCTGCATGACAGATATAGTCTTGAATTGAATGTGTGTTTTGTGAAGGAATATGCAGCTTAGTTTCGAGAAATTCATACAACGTAGGGGAAGGGAAATCAGGAATAAAGTTTTATTTTCCGGTAAGTGGTAAGTAAAAAACAACATGAATTAGACGAAAGATGTCAAGAATGAAATAACTGATTCATTACAGTAATAAGTATGTGAAATGGTCGGATTGGCATCACATGTGAGAGTAATAACACTAGTAGTAAACTCTCAGGTGTGTCTGGTCCAGCGATAGAATGCTCGCCAACTACTCACTTGGTCCAGTTTTCGATTTCCAGCCTAAACCTAAACCTCGCCAGATCAACAGTAAGTCTGGGGAGGAGTATTGGTCAGGCCTGAGGTTAGCAACCCTTCCTCGTAAAAACAACAACCACTGCTACTAGAACTTCAAAGCTGGAGCTTGAAGCCCTACGTTCCATTTGAAACTCAACCAGAAATCATGATCATAACGAAGTCGTTAACGACGTCTAAATGTCTGGCGGATTTGACGAGACTTTTGTAACAAAAATCTACAGCGAAGAACTAAACATTCATGAGACATTGGCAGTAAGGAGAGCATCTAGTGTGTGCTAACTACGGTAGAAGGATTAACACACAAGTGTGTCGACTGTGAAAGTGAAGCTCTGATCTTTTCGCGAGCTAAGCAAATAAGACTTGCGCAGATTGCACGTGGTAGTGTTTTTGACATATGGTGAACCACAGTAAACGCCGAGTAATTACTCTCTCCCTGCAACTAGTCGATGTGGTTGGATAGGAATCTTGATGGATATAACTTAGCATTTTTCTGAAATCACACCTGAATTGCACAATAATGATATCTACATAAATTTCCTTACTTAGACAGGTAAATTGATTTATACATTGGGATGAGATAAGATTAGGTAAGGCGGTTTTAAGTTTTTAGCTGAAGTTTGGATAACTATTAAAGCTGTTTTCGTGAGTAGAATATTGCATGTATAGCTGCAGTCATATGCGATGATTGAATTTCAACAGGGCTATTTCCTTTGAACTGTAATCGTTATAACAGTTTTCTTTTATCTGCTGTCGTGAGTTCATATTTAAGCTGTGCCAAAACTTGAGTTTCTTAAACCCTTGGAGCATTTGTTTTTATCTAAAGTATTTAGGATGTCTTTTAGTTTCTTCATTACCTACTGTTGGGAGTGGGAGAATGGCAAACATTTAATTAGGTTGTGTTTGTACTTCATTAGTACAATTGTTCCGGAATATAAAGTCCAGTCGCACCTCTACTCATACTCCAGTAACTTGTCCATGAACAACCTGGTACGGCTGAGCGTAGATAGACTCCCACATTCCTTTCGAAATCCCCTGATGTGTCCACGCGTTCATAGGGGCTGTCATGTAAGTTATATTCTGTGCCTTTACGGGAGGTTTGTTCTCACAAAGGTGAAAGGGAGATTGCGAATATGTGACGCCTATTACGGAACAAAAAACCTTGATTTCACGCACATGTTCTCCGGAATCTGAAAGGCTTGCGTGGCGTATAAACCTGGTTTGGTCACTTGCAACCATAGGGACACAAACTGACTCCACTCTACTGCCTTGTGGATCTGATTTCAAGTCAAATAGACCCTGACGATAACCACCTGCTTCTGTATGGGCATCTGGGTAGTATCTCGGCCTTTACACAAGTGACGTAATGACAACCAATGCGGAATTCTAATTTTATTTTTTTACGACCCTAGTGCAACATAGGCCTTCAAGCTTGAGCTTTGGAGTTTCAGTAGCAGTGTTTGTTGTTTTTACGATGTGGAGCTGCTAACCTCACACCCAACCCTCTCTATCCCCTTTCCACGCTATCATGGGATAATTCGTCGATCATATATTCAACAACCTAATCGTTTTTCACCATATTTTTAGTTTTTATGTATAAACTGTTTTGTTTTGTTTGTATCGTCTGTAAGTCCTTTATTGTCTTTACTTTCATCATCCGTTCTCTGTTTTTTTAAAATCTCAGTCAATCCTTGCCGCTTCGAGTTGCTAGCTAGTTTCATTCTAGGAGCTTGCCTCCAGTACGATATCTAACACGGCTATTCTGAAATGACATGCTGCGTTAAATCTCATCTAAAACGTCCGTACTTTCGTGCAAATGGGACAATAGGTGGGTCTGACCAGAACCGTAGAGAGCCTAACTGTTGATGCTTATTGCATCGCAAAGTCCAGCATACAAGATCCCAACGAATTGCTTGGTATATCTCCATCTGCGAGACCAAATAATGTGTTCCATGTAACATCAATATCCGATTTAGCTGTTGCCAATTTCGTACTAAGCGGTAGAGCTGAAGCCACGTTACTAGGGGAAGAACCAACCGGTAAGCGAATCGTTATCTTCCCATGAATTCTACCTGCGTACCGACGGATTGCATCGCAAATGTAATTAGGGATGAGTTCTCCAACCAGCTGAGTCAGTTTTGCAAGCACATGTGTCTGACAGATATATTATTGCTGCCTGAGGATTTGGATGCACAAGTCGGTTTCTCGGCTCAGAGGAGAGTCATTTGGGTGAGGACTATGTGGTCTCAAGTCAGATAGTGATAACAGTCCTCGGTAGCTTTGTGCAGCCAGTGCCACCTCCGGGCATAATCATCGTCCTGGTGCTCTCTGGCATCTTTCCTCCACCACTGAAACCTGGATTCATTTAGATCCTTTTGCTATCAGCTATCAATTACGTGAGTGCATATAGAACTATCCCTCCTTGTGAAGCACTTGTTTAGATTCCGATCATGATTTAGTGTGCCAGGTTTATCTGACGATCTGGTTTTCCTAAACAGCGTCCTCAACAGGCTAATGAAAGTTAATTGGTACCACTGTCAAGTATGGGACCGAGCTGCTACCCTCACAGGTTATGTGGACGAACACTGGTTGCACTTACACGACGTCATAAAAATGCGAGTTAAGGCACATGTGTCTTGAAAGGGCGTTCCGCTGTAGACCACTGGGTTTCTGTGAGCTTCGATCAGCTTTTTGACACCTGTCCGTCCATTCCAGTGGAGAGCTAATATAACAACCTGATGAGACTTCTACACATGAAGTCAAACAGTGTTTACGTGAGGACCACGAAATTTGGTGGTCAGAGCGTATGTGTGAGATGTAGTCATCAGCTGCATCTGTCGATAGTCTGGAAATGTTTCCGCTCACCTGAGCCACCGGCAACGAGACGGTCTGTCAAGTAGATGCTATGTTGACTAACATCCTATAATGATTCCTCAAACACTGGGCAGGGCGCTCTGGGAAATCGTCAAGTTGGCTCATAGTACTAGTATCTGAAATCATGGATCCCACTGGTCGATCAATACCAGTATATCTTAAGAAACAGGAGTCCGAAATGAACTATAAGTACTCAAGCGCTATAAGGCACCTGGCCCAGACAACTTACTCTGACAGTTTTTGAAGATGGTGGTAATACTGGTTAGAGAACTAACTAGACTCTTCCGAGAAGTACGTGAGAGTCATACTGTTTCATTTATGTGGAATGAAGCCATTGTTGTGTCTTTCTTTGAAAATAGCGTTCCTAACGCTTGCGATAATTATAAGTGAATTAGAATATTTCCATTTGTGTCTAAAATATTCGCTTCCTTGATCCACAAGCTATGTAAAAGACGTCATAAATTGATTCACGGAGAGCGGGACGGCTTTCAGGGCGTGGATGCATTGATTGTTTATTCGCCCTTCGTCAGTTGTTAGAAGGCTGCCAGTCGGATCGCAGTGCAAAAATCGTCGCATTTTCTGATATTAGGTCTATCTTCGATTCTCTCGATAGAACTTTTCTTTCAGTTGTCTGTTCCTGAGAAGCTTGTTAACATCCCGAATGCTATATACAGTAACACCTCACGTAGAGTTAGAACATACAATCAGATACCACTGCTGTTCTAAGCCAACAGTAGAGTTAGACAGGATTGTTCAATCTCATCGTTTTTCTTTAACTTGGCCGTCGATGTCATTGTAGAGACATCTGTGAAGAACTTGTGTGGTAGCGATGAAGACATGATATCTGGAGAAAAATATTTTGACATCAAGTATGCAGGTGATGTCGTCTTACTGTGCGATATACATGGATGGTTCGAAAGTCTCACTTAACCAGTTGGCGATTAGTGTCTATAATTATGCTATGTCCTATGCTGCATTTAATTGCAGCGTATTGTTGCGAAGCTGTCAGGAGCATTTCAACTGATCTCGTAGGTGAACCATCATAGGTAGTAGATAAGTCTTGAGAGCGTAACCAGACGTGTGTCGGATGAGATGTTAAAGCGTATATCAGACGCCAGGACGGCATAAGTCAAGCTGAACTGTCAAAGGTTGCGTCATAGTACTTTGTTGCTCGCAGCCTTGCTATACGCATGTGAAAACTGTCTGTTTTTGATATAGAACCTTACACCGATGTGTGGCAGTTCAAGTCACCACACTCCACTCCATGTAGCACACAAAGCAAGACAAGAAAGTAGAAGAAATGCATAATAGGGACAGTAAACAGAGGTGTGAGACAAAGGAATAGTAATAACGAAGAACAATATATTTTCATTGGAAATCATAAGTCACAGGGAGTGAGTGAATCAGTAAACTGTCTCCACCCTGCTTAAATACCTCTGGAGTCATTCCATCAGGTCCTGCTGCTTCGCCTTGTTTCAGACTAGTGACAGCTTTAGTAACCTCAGTTAGGGACGGAGGACCTGTGTCTATATCCCATTTAGGGAGGTGTTGGATGTTCGGCAGGTTGAGTATGGCTGTAGGCCAATTAAACTGCTCTTCATAGTGTTCTTTCCAGCGTTCCAGTCGTCTATCCTGGGAGCTAATTATGGTGCCATTCATCTCAGAGATTGTTTCACTTATCATTTGCCTTTTACCACTTGTTTACCTGATGAGTCTAAATAGTTGTCTGGTGTTACCGATCGCCGATGCCTTTTCCATCGCTTTCGTTTTTGTGAAAAGTAGCCCCTTCAAGCTGAGGATGTGCATCGACTCTGCGTGCTCAACCGTTTCTACCTTTATTGAGTTGCATGAATCCGGTGCCATTATCATGTGGGTAATTACGAGGTATGGTAATGCGTGTTTGGATACACTGGAGATCCTCTTTCAGAGTGTTGCCAAACTGGAACACCAGGTTCGGTGGCTTGGATATATGCTACGGATATAATGCAGACGGCTTCCATACGGTCGTGGGAATGAATGGATGATGCGTAGTGTTGCAATTTAGTCTGTGCTAAGTCTTACATCCACTGCATCTTTTGGTCTTTCCAACATGATACAGCCTAACGTTTTGGGTGGACAGGGGAGGGATTTAGCGGCAGTGCTTGCATATGCTTAAGTCTCTCAGCTTTGACTTTCTTTAAACACCTTGTGCAGTCGCGCTATGTGTATAGGTCCATTATCAGTGCTTCTGGGGGGATTCGAACTAGTCCTGCTGCTTTCTCGGCTTTTAGTAACTTCATGGCCTTAATTAAATCTGTTTTTATATGAGGGTAGGCGTTCATTAGCAGTCCTGTCTACCAATGCTATTTATGCATGAGTTGTAAATGGTGATCGGTTTAAGAGCGATTAACCCAGTAAATTCTTTGTTCCGCCTTTCCCCATCTTGTGTTAGTTCCACCTACTTTGTTCTCTACCCTGATTATTTGGTAAAGTGTTGTGATTTCAGTTTTATTGTTAGATGGTCTGTTGATTACATTCAGCTTTTCCTTTCGTCGTTCATCTCTGCACTGTTTTAGCTTCTGCTTCACCATCCTTTTCTCGTTTCTCAGTTTTTAGGCGTCCCTAGTCAACCATTCTTTGTCTTAACTATTCCTCTTCCCAGAGGTTTTGATACAGGTTCTCTTCCATGTCCCTTTCTTTAAGTTTCAGTGTTCTTCTACACAGATTTTCTCGGTGATGTTGCCTAATACCTCCAACGTTTTGCTGATTACTACAGAAAAGGTGTCTTTTGTACTTTCGTCCTTCAGTTTCCGAGCGCTGAAGTTTAATTGTGGTTTATCTCCACCTTCTTTGCAAACTTTTAATTTGATTTTGAAGGTTCCCTGTACTAGATAACGGTTTGATTCTGCATCTGCTCTTCTCAATTTTGTGTCTAATAGTATGGTCAGGGTCTTGTTCACTACTGTTTACAGTTGTCTATGGAAGTCATCCTTCTCCACCAGATCAGGGTCGCCTGTGAATGTGCAGCACTGTATAACTGTGACTTTACTACGCTTTCAGTTGGATGCCGTTTTCATGATCTTGAGGCAGATTAGTTCCTACTGTATGGGAATCTTCAGTGACCGTAGTAGATTATTGATTGTTCAGTCAACAATTTGGACAGTCTATTTCCGCTCCATCTCCTCTCACAGATTCCTAACATTTCTATATCATATCTTCTGATTTCTGAACAGCCTCGCCAGTAAGCCTTAAACACGGTGGCAGCATTCCATGTTCATACTTTTACTTCCGATTTCATCCAAAGAGGATGTATCGACCAAGGCTTTCACCCATCGGCGTCATCTGTCGTCAAATTGCTGAGTCTTCCTGATTTGTATTGTGAATAGGTTAATTTTACCTGAGCTCCGCAGGTTTAGTAACGATGTCATTGTTTTCACAAAGTGGGCTGGCTAGCTTCACACCCAGTCTTCCGGGCTTAGAATCAGCCAGTAAACTAGGCAAGGTTATGCAAAGGGGAATTCTTCAACCAATTCCTATATCTTGTTCTTTTTTCTTCAGTGTTTGGTCAGTATTATTCGCTACACTTTGCAAGTATTCACCCTTTCTATTCTGTTTTTTTTCTCCCCTTACGTGATATTCAGGTTTTTTTCTTCCTCGGCTTTTGCTGATTACATCTCACTTTCCTAATACTTCATCATTACTACAGTGTAATTGATATAAACTTATTAATTTCTTTATGTTTTCTGTTACATTTTGATTAGTATTCACAATTTCAACAGGTATTCTTTTGATTTTAATTTATTTATGGTAAGAATGATATTCAGATGAGTTTTTTTCTTCTTGTTGCCATGGTTAATTAATTACATAAATCATTACATTATACATGCCTATCAAACAAAACTGTTTATAAATGCCACTGTACAGCTATGTAAATGAGCCTATCAAAATAAAAGACTGTTTTTTGAACCACTTGTTTTTTTGTTTGTTTGTTTTTTTGAAGCGATTGTAGTCATTGAAAAGTATAGATATGATTAGTGAGTTATTGGCTTAGCAATCTCTCGGTGTTTTGGACTCGCGTTTGCAGATACACCTTGCTGACTGATGAGTACCAACATAAGCACGATACTTTTGTCAAGCAAGCCTTCCTGCTGATTGCATTCAACTACCTAATAACAACAATAATTCAGAGTGCACCGAGATCGCGAATCAGCTATCATGCTTGACCATATTGTAAACTTGACGGATAGAATTCAGTTTGCACCAAAGGCAGGACTAGACAAATTACACTAGTTAGTAACCAGTGTCCAATCAAAAAGTCTTTCGGTGTATTAAACTTCATCAGGATAGACGGTTATTTTTATTCATGGGGAATTTCTAAAGTTTACTTCACTGTGGAGTTAGCGCTGAAGTGGTTCTCTAGAAGGATAATGAAAACTCCTCAATAAAACTACCATCATTCAGCTCAGATAGCACAACAAGGCCGAAAAGAGACAAATGATTGCCTGAAAATCGAAATGTCTATTTATAAGCCAACATATTTTTTGTATGTTTTTAACCAAATAAACTACAAGCAGGAGAAGAAACGAAAACCTGTCGAATGTGATATTAGGCGGTTGAAGGAGGCAGACAGGAAGGAAGCCTTGGACTAAGGTCTTTTGTTTGTCGTCATTAAGGTGACTTTACAATCCTCAAGGGATTGATGCCTCCCCCTGAGATTGGAACCAGTGTTACTCAGTGTTGCAGCTAGAGACCTTACCACTGAGGAGTTAGGAATGACAACTAACTGGCTGATCTCTACGGTGTAACCAATGTCTCGTCATAAGTCTTATTGCTTACGGAATTCTCCTAGACATATACAAAATACCAAACTAGGTCACTCACCGTAGTGGTGTACTTTGAATTAATGTTAATAGGTTGCAGGCAATCTGGAGGAATACCTAGACCTGAGTATTTCACTCTCGTTAGCACTCGAATTTGTAACGCCATTTGACATCATGCAATGACAAACCATTTACTTTACTCGATGATGCAAGTCATGGCGTTATTTTGGCGGGTGATGACAAACAGTAGAATGTAGGAAACTCGTTTCGTCTTATATGTGTCTTGTCATCTTAACGTACCTGCATGTCCAGTGAGACTCGCATGTATTACTTACAATTTTTAAGCTCGAAGGCATCATAAAATTGTTTCTACTAGAAACCGATATGTCGACAGAGGCCGAGCATTTCGTTCCAGAATAATCGAATAAACGACGAGAAATTTACGATAACTTCAGCAGACAAATCAACAGTCCAATTGTAACTAACATCACTACAAAAATATTCCCTTTAAAGTCTATCTTACTGTCAATTTTAATGCTATTTTGAATTTATAAAAGTACAGAGTTTGTATCAGCATTATACACATCTTGTTTATCAATAGACACAGTCAAATAATATGTATGCGGTCGGTACTCTAATATTCCAGAATGAGTTATGGCCTGGCGACACATCCTCAGCTGAGAAGAAAAAGTGGTTCAGCAAAGATATCTTTTCGGTGATTTCATCCTCAAAAGCAGCTGTAGAATCGCATTTATATACATAACTTTACATAAATACAATTACTATTTAATTCTACATAATAACGAAAGAGGAGATTAAAGGTGATAATAATTTTCAACTTGATTTGAAAGTTTGAAGGTGTAAATATTAGATTAGAAGGGGTTTAGAAAAAAAAATTTCACAGCACTAGAAAATAGTTTTTTTAAATAATATAGGTGTGAATCGGGATGAGCATGGGAACAACAGTAGTTTTTATAAATGAAATGAAAAAAGTAATGAAGGGAATGAAAAAACCAAGAAACGAAAACTGAGGAGTCAAACCGAACTAGATCTATGGTAAATGTAGAGGTTGGACCAGTCTCTTAAGAACACATAGCTCCGCTTTTGGATGCATATATGGTGAGGGATTCTTCAGTACGAAGAAGTCGGAAACACTGCCTTTGGTAGATCTTTGTCTACTGAGTGAATGACTCTCAATAATGATTCAGTTGACAAGGTGTTCACTTACGACGCTCCTGATTGAACCACGGTCTTCTCTTCGCAGTCATGCTGGGTAAATATTCTCTAACACGTTTTGAAAGGACCTGCATAGAACGACCTATGTACTTAGATCTGCAGGATCAGGTGAAATGATTTATGCATATTGCAGTAGTTATAGGCGGGAGTTTTTCGTTCGTATAGCTTAGAAGCAGTGGGCGGCTAAAGAATATCACTCTTAGAGTTGTTACAGGACTAGAGATTCTCCTCTTTAAGATATCTACCGCTAAGTCTCCACTGATGTTCAGGTTCGTATATAGTGGTTTCTTTGGTATTAGAGTGCATTCTTATCTTTTTGGATTTGGTTTCATGTGCTTCTCCGCCAAACGTATTGGGTATCGATTCTGAGCTCGGATATTTTTGAGAAATATGATCTCTTCTTCTAAGCAGTCAATATTGCAGATTCTTCTGATGATACAGTGGGCTAGTGAAATGATGAGAGCTCTTTTTCGACTCACACTTCTCCGATTATAGAAGCCTATTATTATGTGGAATTAAATGCTAATTGTATTTAGTATGAACTTATGTGTATACCTGCTATTGTACAGCTGCCTTTGAGAATGAAACTGCTGAAAAGAGATATTCGCTGAACTTATTGTTCTTTTCATTCTAACAGAACTAACCTTTCCTTATTGTATACAGGAAAAGTACTTGACACACCAAGCTCCATGAATTATATCATCATATTAAGTAACCTATACTGAACTAGTTTACTGACTTGATTAATCGAGAACCATTTATTCGATGGTGAGTCTACGTGGGATAGTCTTTAGTTGGCAAACTGTTTCTTATTGGTGTAAAGGACGACAATTGAAAATGGAATGAAGATCTAGATCAAGACAGGATTCGCACGAGCAGCCTCCGAGTTACCGGCCCTGCACTCATTTATCTGCATGCCGACTGAACACTACATGTGCGGTGTCGAAGGGAAATGATAACATAATTAGCGCACTGAATGATGTTTATTCAAATCTCTCCAGACTATCCACTATCTGTAAATATCACTCTTAACGTCTCATGCTAGGAATGCTGTCGCTGGATTTGAAAAATGCTGAATTTTCACTTAAGATAGAGTAGTAGTGCTTCGGTGTTGAGACTAACAACTACATTAATTTGCGGTTAGAAGTTTAAATTCAACACAGTGAGTGGTAAGCTAAGAAATATCTTAAATGTATAAAGTTTTCTGATATTCAGAAAATCTCAAGTAGACACTACTTCAGCTCAGATAATCTCATCAAGAAATGGACAAAAACAAAATGCTTGTAAAGTGACTTATTAAATAACACACTGTCGAAAATTTATAAAGTGTAAGATATTTTTTGTGCATAAACCGATTATGAAGGGAAATATATAAATTTCAATTTTTGACTACGAAGTGATAACAGTTAGACAACCGCTAAAACCCAGCGAAAACTGGAAAGGCGTTTCGTCGTAGTTTGGGATTCTTCATCATCAGCACGCACTCACTTAAGGTCGGAGCCAGGACCTTTCGGCTACAGGTCAAACTCGTAGACCATTCAGCCACCACTGGGACCCGACTCAATGGTCAGATCATGAATTCCAACTTCCACCGTTTCATGATTTTTGCACGACCACCACCCACGCCGAGTATTTTTTTTCCTCACTCCAGACCTGTTGGACCCTACTGGCCACTACTTCTCACTAGAACCCCAGGCAACTTCGTCACGCAGTCAGTCATTAGCCACTATCAGACTAATTTTCAAGAGTTTGTTTGTAGGGATTTCATTTTTGTTTCAATTTTGACCTATGGATTGATATCAGTTTAAAGAGCCAGAGAGTACTGGACAGCAGCTATTTCGTTCTTTTTTGGAGCTCATCGGCGGCATTAGGGTTGTAAACGACAATGTTGCTGAGTCGAGTCTGAATAGTCTGCGAGCTTGAATTGCAGCAACGAGGTCTTGAGTTGGGAAGCTGGTGTGTACTGATGATGAAGAGTCTCAAACTAGAACGAAACAGCTTTCCAAAGTACTCCCTTCTGGTTTTGAACGGTATCGATTCGCAGTACGCCAAACTTCAATCAAATCAAGTGCCTACAAACTAACTCTTGAAAATGTATAAATTTTTAAACAAAATCTGTTCTATGTGACATAACAGTCATAAGAGAGTAAGTAAGACTGATCGTTGTTACATTCACAACAGATGAACTGACGTGCGTACACACACACACACAGGACATAAGCTGATAGATAGGCAGACATGTATTAATAAAAATGAAAATACAGAAAATAAGTTAGGGAGGAATCGAAGATTTTAAAAGCAAGAGGAGAAAAATCTATTATTGTTTTTTCTCCCTAGAATAAATTAATTCCAATACACGTGTAATAAGCAAACAAAGTAGAGCAGACTTACATTTATTCCCCTTTAAGAAGATGAATAAAGCAAGAAAAAGAGTTTGTGCAGAATGAGATGGTACAATTGGCTGCTTATTTCGTTAATCTCTCTCATCATCAGCTGCCTACAGCCTAAAGAAATCACTAAGTACACTATGCACAGAATCATTTTTAACATATTTACGATTTCCACATGATGTCAGCTGACAGAGAGTTCACGTATAGACATAAAATCAATATATGCATACAATGGTAAGAGAGTTACTTAATAAGACCAAGAATTGAGTACAATGAGGAGTAACTAATAAATTGAGTAACAATCTAGTGAGTTCAACTCAAATCAGAGAAACAAGAGACAAGCAAAAGTTACTACACTATAGGAAAGAGGATTGAGGTTAAGGCCAAAGACGACATAATCAAATGAGAGAGAGAAGACATCCAGTTACCAGGATAGGGAAAGACTGATAACTGCTTCTTTCTGAACACATAAAACGAGTTACAGGAGTTTGATAGCGATTGCTTCGGTATAATTGAGCAGAATGGAACTATTTCATCGACTGATAATTTTAAAGGATTTCACGATGTCCACTTCATGACCTCTTTTGATGAGATGTCTGGCGATGGCGTTATTATAGGCCTTAGTTGCCTTGAGACATAGGCTTTTTGGTACATTTTAAGAAAATCGGAGATGCACCTTTCTTTCTGTTTTACTGGTGTAACTAAAGTACAGGTCATGAGGTGGACATCGTGAAATCCTTTAAAATTATCAACAGAAAAAGTATTAGGGACAAAATATTCGGCAGAAAGACTCTTTTCAATGAATTTATTATCAAGCTGTAGAATGGCATATTTAATAAAACATTATATCTCTTGAAGAGATTTAACCGGAGTAATTCCATAGAGTAATAATAGTATGAAATGCAATTAAGATGTTTGTGAATTATAATCAGAATTCAATACCAAGTGTCAAAACAAATAATCTCATATATATATATATATATATATATATATATATATATATATATATATATATATATATATATATATATATATATATATATAATAGTTCATAGGTAGTTTGAATGTTCGAAGGGGTGTATAATTAAACGTTTAGTAAACAAAACAGTTCGATTTTGCTCAATTATACCGAAGCAATCGCTATCAAACTCCTGTAACTCGTTTTATGTGTTCAGAAAGAAGCAGTTATCAGTCTTTCCCTATCCTGGTAACTGGATGTCTTCTCTCTCTCATTTGATTATATCGTCTTTGGCCTTAACCTCAATCCTCTTTCCTATAGTGTAGTAACTTTTGCTTGTCTCTTGTTTCTCTGATTTGAGTTGAACTCACTAGATTGTTACTCAATTTATTAGTTACTCCTCATTGTACTCAATTCTTGGTCTTATTAAGTAACTCTCTTACCATTGTATGCATATATTGATTTTATGTCTATACGTGAACTCTCTGTCAGCTGACATCATGTGGAAATCGTAAATATGTTAAAAATGATTTTGTGCATAGTGTACTTAGTGATTTCTTTAGGCTGTAGGCAGCTGATGATGAGAGAGATTAACGAAATAAGCAGCCAATTGTACCATCTCATTCTGCACAAACTCTTTTTCTTGCTTTATTTAAAAAGAATTGAGACTATGATATATTTATGCATTGCTAGACGCGGAGTAGAGAGAATTCAACCTGTTGATTAATATACACATTGACTAAAGCTGAATACTAACTAGTGTAGTACACTATGACAGAGTAAATTATACGAATATATTCTTTAGAATTCTACCGTCATCATCACCACCACTAACAGTAACAGCAAGTGGTTAAAACAAGCAGTAGGCAAAAGACTGCATAAGCCACTACCAGTGGAAATTAAATTGAGCTGTAGACCATAAATGTTTTTTTAAGAAAAGTAGGTTAAAAAATTTTAAAGTACACAGAATATAGGACTGCCATTTGTCAATTGGTAAAACGAGTAATAACTTTATCACACTAATCAAAAGAGCGTGACACTCATGTGACAACAGCACGGAATCAAAACAAAAAATTTAAAACAGCCTAATAACTTATCAGTATCCAATTCAAGCCTATAGAATTAATAACGACATCGAAGCAAATAATCAAAGATTATTTGCTTCGATGTCGTGTATTTTCATGTATTTCAAGATTGCCGACGGATCGCTAACAGTTAGAGAATCACTGAAGACCAGTGCTGGAAAGCTGTTTCCCTTTAGTTTAAGACTCTTCAGAGGCGTGTACCCTCCAAGGTTCGAACGAAGAACCTTCTGGTTACAAAGGAAATTCGTAGACCATTCAGGCATTGGGACTCAACTCAGTGGGTGATGCATGAATTCTAACTTCTACCATTTCGTGATTCTGGCACGACCGGCACCACCCAAATAGACTATCAACTAAAATTAAGGAAATTTCTACAAAAAGATGAGGATCATTCGAACCTAGATGGCCAAGGTAAGGACAATATCTGAACTAGCTTTTTTTGGACACATAAAGTGAGCTTCTTAATGTGGATCCCAACTGACTCGGCAACATTTAGTAAACGAACTCTTAAGGCGAAGATGAGATTTGTTGGTATGCGGTAAATGACTTTGAAAGCCTGGCTGACATTAATCTTGTGTTCTGTATCCACAAAATGAGATAAAATAGCACTACGAATAGATTTTGTTTGTCCTTTACTTAACCACGCAGGGTGGTGTTCAAAAATCCGATAAGAAACACGCCTAATTGTATGGCCTATGTAACTGGCTCCACAGGAGCAGTTAAATTGGTAGATACACATGGAAGAGGCAAAATTAAGCAATTTATCTTTTACTCCAGAACGCTAAATAGGAGTGGTTTTGAAGACACAGCGTAATTCGGCAGCAAAGAATGCTCTTTTTACCAAATTCCTAAAGCGTCGTGCTAGTATTTCGCTGATGTAATCGCCGAGGAACTGGATCTGTAAGAATAAGGCCTTTTCAGGAACTGTTGGTACCTTGGGCTCCCTTGCTTTTTGATTCATATTCTTATCAATGAACTTTTCTGGATAACAATTTTCACTCAGCAACCGTTTAAAATTATTAAGTTCCTCATCAAGACATTCATCCGAGCAGATTGCTCTTGCTCTGTGAACCGAGCACTGCATCAGATTGCGTCTGTATTTCAAGGACACGAAGCTGAAAAAATGAGTATACTGACCAGTTGATGTAGGTTTTCTATATACAATTCTTATTGTGCCATCCTCTTTTCTGGTCATAAGGGCGTCTAGGAATGAAGTACTAGAGTCTTGTTCTTTCTCAATAGTAAAATTTATTGCAGAATGAACATCTTTAAATTTATTCAGGATGTTGTTTACTCCATCCTCATTTTTCAAAATCAAAAGTGTACCATCCAACCAATGTCATCGACGGCAAGCATCTGTTCTCGCTCCTAAACTGGATGGATCCCATTCGTCACAACTTCTGACTAGAACTCTTGGCAATTTCGTCATGTTGCCAGTCACTAAGGGTGGGTGCGTGCTGACGATGAGCCCCAAGCTAAGACGAAACAGCCGTCTGGTACTCACTTCTGGATTTCCAAGTTTCTCTAAATTACATTAATCGGTGATCAAACTTAAAAAACTGCTACAAACTAATTCTTGAAGACTTTGATACAATAAATGATAGCGACTGATTGAAGGCGGAAAGAAAGTCTGAGTCAGGTCAGCTGAGCAGTGAGTGTGATGATAAACGGGTAATAAATATATTATTATTCTACATGTCTGATGAATATTATCCACAGTTGTTGCGCCGAAATGACGATCTAGTTAACAGGTAGTTGTTATAGCTCAGATGAGAACTCGTCAAACTGTCTCATGTCCCATAAAATACTTGGCAGAAGGATGAACGAAGCTAAAACTTCAGATGAAAACAGGAGTGATTAGGACACCCAACGAACAACGAAGGACAAACACCAGTCACCGTCAGAGGCGGAAATCTAACGGAAGTGACTAACCAAGACAGAATCTTTTTGTTATGTACTCGTCGCTAAATTGTTATGGACTGGTCGAGAAATTAATAGTCCTGACGCGAGAAGGCGGAAATCAGAAGACCACTAGGTTTGCGATGATACTTCTATTGTCCAAACACAAGGAGACGAAAATAAATGGTCTCACACCAAAGTGATAAGTAAGTAAAGTAGTTGTAAAGTAAAGTCGTTCACACAAATTGTGAATGCGAATATATATAAATAATTCAGACAAGCGTGGGAAAAATCATTAGATAGTCTTAACATGAATGGCTAATTATAATGGAGTGTCGATCCAATTATACATAGCGAATATGGCAGACATGCCAACAAACATATATGGGTATATGTCACCAAGCAACGGACTGTCAACAAACACTCATATTATATATAATATAATATAAGGAGAATACACATTATTAAGGAGACAGGCCCATACAAGTGAAGTGGTCACAGATTAACCGAGCAAACAGAAAGAGAGACCAACATGCACACACACACACATAAATATATATATGTGGATACATATCACTTTTTAGCTACAAACAGCACAAATGACGACGTCGAAGGTACGGTCGGAAAAGCAAGACAGGCTGTTCATTAATCTGAAATCAATTTGGAGGAGATCTACAGCACTCAGCGTAACGAACAAGAGCCGAATTTTCAACACCAATGTCAGAATCACTACTTCAATATGGTTCAGAGACTTAAACAGCTTCTCATCAAAAGCACTTCCAATAGCCAGTTACAGAATGTCATCAATAGCTACTGTCGCTTAACACTGAAGAGCAGATAGCAACAAGGAACATTAAAGAGACACTCAAGTCACATCATGCACTAGGGCTGTGAATGGAACCCGAATGAGAAGCGACGGGTTGGGCTTCCGACGGTGACATGGAAACAATCATCTGAAGAGGAAATGAAGGCTTGTATAATCAGCCATGGAACAGTCTAGAGGTAATGGTGGAGAAGTGAGTGCAGTGGAGATGCACCTCTGAAGCTATATGTTCCGGTCGGAATAGAAAGAATGAATAATAATACTGATTCACATGACAGACTGATACACGCTCCCCGTGGTGGTTGCATTGGAATGATGATCTGGTTAGTAGTTCGGTGGTGTACCTCATCCTGCAGAACTGCAAACTGGTAGTTCTGAAACAGTCAGTTCGAATTCTGTCACTTTAAATCCTCAAAAGTCTACCAACAGTCTCATCATGATTAACTTAACAGAATTTCAACTGTAATGTAACAGAATTCAAGTCAGTTGAATAGTACTGACTACTCTCAAATATGACAAAATAATTAACATTTAGCTTAAATAAAGTAAAATGACGCCTACAAGTCGAAAACATCAAAGCATATTTTATCAGTTGGTGTTCCTTTTTTTTCTGAAAACAGGACAGTGTTTATTGCATTAAGCAAATGTATTTTCAGCCATGAACGGAACGAACATGTAGACAGAAAATAAACTCTACTGTTAATATCATTAGGATATTGTGATCAGCGCAATGCCGAATGTTTAGTAGCTATCATACTTTTTTGCGTACTGATGAATTTAACAACGAACTTAAGGATTACATATTTCTTTTAAATATTATTATTAATATATGATTGAACTGCCTTTCCACTTGCTTCGAATTTCTTTGTTCTAAACTCTACTGGTCTTCCCGCTTTTATACTGTCTGAAAAAAGTAGCTCAGCAGTGTACAGGATGTTAAGAATTGTGAAGTTGTATTTCGGGGAATAATGAGTATGTATATTAGGGTCAGACAGATAAACGCTTAAGTGGTGAGTCCGTGTGGAAACTACACTATCTCGAGCAAATAATCGTATATACTTGGTGGATTATATTGTTATTGCTCTTCATCTACCTTGGCTTGTAGCTGTACTCTTCGGGTATATTGACTAAACAATACCAATTGCTGGTGTTTGGTAGGTAGATACACAGCTTTTTCCTGTACTTTGCTTCTATAATTTTTATACTTAGCAGTTCTTAATGTCAAGTGTTCTTAGATTCTGAGTCTATGAGTTCCATTAATCTGTGCGTACCTCTTTTTAAACCAAATGACCTTCACTAGTGATTTACTTGATTGGAAAATTATTTCCATGTTCATCATAGCACTTCTTAAAATGTAGAATTCAGATATGCTACCTCTATCCTACCGGATGAAGTTACAGAATAGGTGAGTGACACCTATAAAACCTGACTGTGTGTGACTCTCCGTAAAATGTGCTGAAACAAGAAGTACTCAGAGTGAATTCTTTATCTGATCAGCAATCTTTTGATCACCCCATCACAACTGAAAAGATAAGATTGAAAACCTACTGGAAGACAGAAATACTGATTTTAGAATATTCTGTCAACTATGCATGGCTGCCTCAGAACAGACGGCAAGTTCTCGCTTCAGGCGATAACAGCTTAGGCATAAACTGATTAACCAACATTATGGTAGCATTGTTCTACACTTGGGAACACAGGCCGCCGCCATTCATTACCTTGCACTTTCCAACAGTTTATCTATTCGGAAAACGAACAAGCCAATGGTCAATGATGACTGCTGTTACTCGCGAGCACAAGGTAAAAAGTAGTGTATTTCGTGTATCTGAAAAGAAAACAGAAACACAGTTTCTTATAAATACAGTTTAGGAAGTAGGTGCAGTTCCCCCAAAACCTCCTGAACACCTTCACCCCCGCACTGTATTGATGCTTCAAGCAGCAAAATGATCGTCCATCTAAACACATGGAACCAAAGTATTAAAACTTGATTTTGGTTTTAACACACCATTTGAATAGGGATTTATTACATCACCACGGATGTAACCTTCCCAGTCATCGGAATAGTCCTCCTTCAACACCACAAGTTACTTGTTGATCCCAGTCGCCATAGACTTCTAGGTTGCAATCATGATCGTCTTCACAGCTGCTGAAAGGATCAGCCTGGTAGTACCTACGCCAAACTGTACTTCCTACAGTGTAAGAATTTCTTGACCTAACGCGAAACTATTACTCATCATCCTCTGTCAAACACAAAGTCACATACCATACAGTCACAAACACCCTCCTAGAGTATCTAAACTTTGTCAGCTAGATCCACAGAAATCATAGATAGCAAGAGCGGAGTTCGATAAGCTTCTGAAGTTTGGAATCATACGACTGTTGCAAAATGCATGATTGCCATTTCACATAGTCCTTAAAAAGACATCTGATGAAATGCGGTTATGTGGAGACTATAAAGCACTGGATTAGCAGACGGATGCAGATGAATACCTTGCTTGGCGCATAAACGACTTATCGGGCTTTCGCTTAGTTAAAACATTTTCTCCAAGACTGACCTAGTCATATTCAATTAGAATCGAAGGGTGTTCTTAAAACTGTAATCACTACTCCTTTCGCATTATTTGAATTTGTTTGTATAACTTCCGGACTAATTAAGGCGGAACAAACGGTCTACTGTTTGCAAATGCATCATAAGCTAAACACCTACAGCATCTGCGCGCAGTTTCCTAGCGACTATATCATCACTGTTAACTGACAAAATTACGAATTCAGCAAAAAATCACTTCACTTTATAGGATACGTAGTAAGTGCGAATGATATTAAAACACTTCAAATCCTTTCAGAAACCTACGCAAATTTCTCAGACTGATAACCTTTTATCGCCGTTTTATTCCCCAATTCGCAAAACCATTGACAGATTTACTGAAAGGCAGTGAAAAGACGCTGCACATGAACATTTTCAGCCATCAAAGTATTCAATGAACTGAGAGAAACTGTGAGTACGTCGGGGGATGGGTGGGTGTAAACACTGCTTCGACTATCATGAAAGATACGTTAAGATGTGGCCGTTGGGGCAGCTCTACAGCAAATAGAACATGGTGAATGGGAGAAACTAGTGTTCTATTCTAAACACTCAAAACCAAATACAATGTCGATACAGTACTTTTAACAAGGAGCTACCACTCATTCCATAATTAGCAGTGCAGCATTACAGGCATGTGACTGAGGGGACTAGCTTTTCAATATACACCGATCACAAGCCCTCAACATGAACTTTGTATGCCAATCCCAACAAATGTGTTCCTAGGGAATTCATATCTCAAATGTACGTTAAGCTGGAGGTGGCAAATGGTTTTGAGCTGGTGGCTCTCTGAGCTGGATAGTTAATTTGCGGTTTATCCCGAATCTATGTAAATGTCTTAGGTGTAGATGAGATTGACTTTCGAAAAATACGGAACTCGCAGGTGACAAACGAAGAGCTCAAAAGGCAAGATGAACACTTCTGTGAGTTTTCAAGGAGTCGAGCTGGACAGCTCTCTAACTATAACCTGCAACGTATTCACAGCAAAACCGCGCTCCTTTGCGCCATCAGAGATGAGACATGGCACTTCTCAACTCAGTATTACACCAACAGTAAAATTGGTAGGTCACTAGTTTACCTGGCTGAATATGAATCGGGAGCTTAAATTATGGGCTACAGCTTGATTAGCAGTGCCGTTTTCACCCACTGGCAAGTTTCATGATCTTGATGGTACATTCCAACACACATATATCGACATCGTAATGCTACTACCGCCGTCTAACAGTTTCATATATATATCCTAACGTGCATTGGCCGGTTCGCAAGGATGACCAGTAACCATTTCACTCACCAATGCGGCTACTGAGACTGTGATAAAAAGTATAGTCAACCATCGGATTTCAGATTTCAGCCTACCCAAAGTTATCACTACGGATGATATGGGTGCTCAATTCAGAAGTCATTTATTTCAACAGCTGATAAAACAACTTGGAATCCAGAGCATGCACACTACTGCTTACCACCCCACATCCAATGGTACACTGGAAAAATTCCATCGTCATCTGAAAGAGCAACACTGAGAGCAGTATAAGATAGTGCCAAAAGGAGCACCAAAATGCCTCTAGTACTCTCTGGAATACTTTCGACAATTAGACGGGATATTGAGTATTGTCAAGCGGAGTCAGCTTACGGAATTTCTTCACTATTGATAAATGATGAAAAAAATTTATAGTTGAGGTGGATGATATTAGTGTGGTTGTGTTCAACGCGTTGAATGGTTCAATTTCGAAGCTTTTAAGGCAATATCTTTAACTCACACTTCAAGAAGACTTCATATTGCATTCATCTGGAGAGTGATTCAACCCAAGCAACTAAAGTTCCCGATGGTAAAACTGACTTTGTGCAACAACTAAGACAGCATATGAGCACTTCGCGATATGATAAGTGAAACAACCATATGTACCTCTGAATATGATAGATGGTACTCACATTTTTGTACGTGTAACATGATTGTGTTTAAAAGCTTCTACAGCCGGTTTGTGACAGTCCTTTCAATCCAAGTAATTCGTGGAACGCAAGGGGTGGCGTGGGATGTAAGCATCGATCAAGTAACACCAGCTTTCAATATAACCAAAGATAAAGCACTGCTTACGACAATCATCAGTGGTTATTCTGCTAGCAAAGCGAAATTAGACACACTTAGGTTCAACTACGCACAAACAAACGCACACAAAGAAGCACGAGGAGGTCAGAGAAACAGGTACACTGGCCACTACTTTTCTTATCACAGTGGAGTGAGTACGCTAATAATGTACAACAAACGAATACAAAAGACGAGTGTAAATGTATAAACATGTATTGACTGACTGGTTTCGACATAGAATTTTGCACCGATGTGCAGCACACAAAGCAAGATACACGAGTATTATTAATCAATAAATTCAAAGCGGAAATCTCACAGTTGATCATGTAATCTGAAACGTATTGTTGGACCTTGAATATAATCATTATTATCAAAGTTGCTACTGTTATAGTCACCATGCGAGCTATTGGCCTCATAAGCAACCATCAAATCGACATGTTTATCCATTGTAGAATAGTTCAACAGACTTGTAAATCTAAAGTACATTAGGAATCAAGAAATAAAGCAGTAAGGAACAAGTTTATATATATATATATGCGCTTGGTCAAGAAGTGACTTCAGTTAGAAAATCGCCAAAAATCAGGGAGTACTGGACAGTTGTTTCGTCATAGTGTGGGATTCTTCGTCAGCAGTGCCCACCCACTTCCCGTGTTCGTATCCAGGAACATCTGGTAACAAGGCGAGCTCGTAGACCGAAATCTCTACAAAACCAACACTTGAAAATTGATCTGATCCTCACCAACGACTGGCCCTATTCAATCGGTTATCTAGGGTTCTAGTGGGAAGCTGTGACCAGTAGGGTACAGCAGGTCTAGCGTGAAGACAGATACTCGCCGCCGATGACAATGGCTAATGGTTGCCCTGTGTCGTGAATCGGCAGAAGTCCCACTAGTTTAATCGTCTACGAGCTAGCTGGTCTTGTAACCAGGAGGTCCTGAGTTTGAACCCTGGCGGTGGGTGCGTACTGATGGGGAATCCCAAACTAGGACGAAACAGCTGTCCAGTAATCCCAGGTTTTCCAGTGGTTCTTTAACTGATGTCACCTCATGATGAAATCCTCCAACCAATATAAAAAAAATCCCTACAAAACTAATAATGAAAATATGTTTGTTTAAAACGTAGTAAAACTACAAACTGACTGGAGATAATGTTTCCGCGCATACTATAACGAACTACAGAACAAATATTCCAGCTGTGTAAAACATAGTTCATTAATCTCCTTTAGAAGAGCTAAATGTAACATCTAATATGATTAGAGTATATCTCTAAGCATATAAAATGCAAAATCACATAAGATCAAGTAGCCGAGGTAATTCAAATTGTAATTGATCGCCTCCGTTCTGTTCATTCACACGCAGGCAAATACATAACAGTGGTAAATATGTTTTGGCGATAACATATATTCACCCCCTGTTAAAAAAACTTTCATTATTCAGTTTGTATATAGTTGACAAGATATTGACGAAATAAAATAGATCCACTTTGTCATTGTTTTATTTAAATCTGAATATGCTCAGAATGCGTTAACTTGTGAGATAATGCTACAGGACTGATTTATTGTGAATCCTGATTTAAACACGGGAGGTAAGCTGACAGAATGAGTTAACTGATTCACATTTAATTAAGGAGTTGTGAATCAGCTCTCGTAGAAACGTCGGAAACAAAAATCTATAAACATACACACACGTACACACAATTCACAAGAGGTCTTTTTCGCATATTTACTGGTTATCGAAGGAAATACACAGTTAGTCGAGCAATCCCCTAACTCTTGAGTACACTGTTCTTCTAGATCACACCTTATCCAACACACATCTCCGAGGTCCTTACCACTATACTCTGTGGACAGAACAGTTTTCTAAATAACCCTTATTACTACAATGGCCTTAAGCCTAAGCTATTTCCAATCCTTGCAGTCCCAATAGAGAAGATAGGGGTTCAAGCTTTAAAATTTTCAATAGAGGTGTTGATGTTATTTGGTTTTTACGGGATGCGGCTGTTATGTGCTTACGTCCAACCTCCTACCTTTTCTGGGTCTGCTATCGGCTAACAAAACCAGGAATCTAATCCAGACCTCCTGTACGACTAGTGATAATTTAGAAAAAGATGCTTTACTGTTTGTAAGTAATGTATCTGTTTGCGGGCCAGTTAACCTTCAAATAATCATTCATAAACATTATTCACCAATTAAGACGACTATCAGATTAATTATTTTTTAACGATTTACCATTTTCTATGTTTTGACATAAACAATCACATATCGAAGCTTTTCTCGAGTGTCACTAACTTATGATACCATTTGACATTTTTTAAAATAATAATATTATATAGATAATATTTTCAACTTTCTAACTTTGTTAAAAAAATAAAATAATTACAAAAAGTTCTGTCTCTTTACTAATAATCTATGTGAATATTTATTCATATCACACGTTAATTTTTTTCTCATAGTTTAAATTGTATCAATTTTGGCGGCCGTTTTAAATCAATGGCCTACTGAATGAGGCATTCAATAGAATATATCAGAATATTTAGTCTACATTTTATATTTTGTTTTATTATCCAGTCAATAAATTTAAACAGTAATCTGTACTCTTGCAAGCATTTTTTCGGAATGGATCTGAACCAAACTGATAGGCATTTTTACAGAAAATGAAGGGAGAACATTGTAGGGAGAGTAGGGGTTAGGATTGGATCGGGTTTCGAAATGAACACAACGGGGGCAAATGACACTGTACAGCTGTCTGCTCCTAGCTTGAAGGCATTCAGCCGTTTCATAACACTATGTTACCAAAATGACAGAAGTTAGTATTCAAGACCGTTATGATTCTGATACATTCAACTGATTAGTTAAGTGCCATGGGGTTCGATCCCTGCTTGGGATCATGAGTGCATATTGCTAAAAAGTTACAGACTAGAACGAAACAAGCATCTGGTGTCCCATCATTTCCAGTGGTGCACTAAATGTGATTCTGGCTTGTGAAAAAAATTCATCACAGCAACTGGAACGAATTAATGAACCAATCTTTATTGGGACTCTTCACAGTGCTCACGCACTACAGGGGGTCCTTACCCAGAAACTTCCAGTCAGAAGGCGAGCTCGTAGATCGTTAAGCCAGTACTGGGATCCGATCCAATGGCCCCTGAATTCCAGCTCCTGCCAAAGTAGGATGAAATAGTTGTCCAGTACTCCATCTTTGCTTTGCAGTGATTCTACAACACATGTCAGCTCATGATGAAATCCTGTAGCCAATCAAATCCATGCAAACCAACACTTGAATATCAATCTGATGCATACTAGCGATTGGCTCTATTCAAGTAAGTAGTTACCTGGGTTCTAGTGAGAAGTCATGACCAATGGAGCACGGCAGATCGGGTGCGAGGACAAATACTCGCTACGGATGACCCTGACTAGTGGTCACGCCACATCGTAATATATTCACGCAATTATTATGAGACAAATAGTCTACTACGGAAACAAAGAGGGCGGAACAAGCCCCACACACATACAAACAAACAATAGATCATTCAATTAAAGAAATATTGCAAAAATATGAGAATAGATCAATTGTGGTGGTGTGGTACAGACAATGTGTGCCAACGGAATATTATTCTCACATATTCTCACAGTTCAATCGGCATTAGCAATAGAATACAATATATCTATTTGAACATTCCATTTGATGTTAGAGTCGGAATGTTATTCCCACAGTTCAATACAGCATTGGCAACAGAATACGCTATGTATATGTGAACATTCTATTTCATATCGTTTGACGTAAACCGAAATCACACGCTCAGTGATAGCTTAACGAATATAAACTGTAGATATATATATTATATGTAAAGCCGTTTGACTAATAAAAAAATTTACCTTGGCTTCCGTGTCTTGCCTTCTGCTGTTTAAAAATAATTAAACAAACGAATATAATGAAGTATTCATTTATACTGGATTCTATAAATTCTTACTTATTGTCTCTCTCTCTCTCCCTCACCCTAGCACTTTTCGTTAAACTTACACTTTATTTAAACGTGACTTATGCATTGGAAAGTAATTCATATAAATCATTCTGTTGCCTTGAGTGATCAGACTGACCACAAGATTGTATTCACACTGGTTCGTTGTATTGTATTGTATGGTGTGACAGTGTTTGCAGAGGACAGGAGTTGTAGTATTATTATCATAGTTTTTTAACACCAAGAAGAGATTTCAATGCATAAAGAAAAAAAATAGAAAAGCATACAAAGAAAACATTCAATATAATGTTATATATATAAGAGAGACTGATCAGTATACACGCGAATCACACTGATATCATTTTGGTGAGATACCAAATAAAAAAAAAACAACCAAACAAAAACAAAATGATACGCATAGGAAGAAGACGATGAGAAAATGGTGGTAGGAGAGATGTGAAGTGAGTGATAGTCAGAGTGTATAGGCATGTGTGCGTGTGTGTGTGTGTGTGTGTGTGTGTCGGAGAGAGACGTGGGCAAAGAAAACGTACGAGGCAACAACTAGAAAAAAGATCAACACAATCATCGTCATCTAACGCGAATGATCACACTTCACCCATAGTGAAACATAAATGATATCCTATTGGTTAGTAGTAGTAGTAGTAGTAGTGTCTCTATTACATCTTTGTTAATTTCAACAGTGACTGCATTGTTTTCCTGTTTGGTAGAACAAAACCGTGCAGACGATGAATGAGTGAGTAGCCTGTGAAACCATTAGATGATTCCTTTTTCTGTTGGAACAGCTGAAAAGAAGAGAACTGAGTTGTTTTTTTTCCTAATCATTAATCAGAGTAATAAGATAAGTAAGGAATAAATTTACTCTTAACAATTTTTACTATCTAAAGTACATTTTCATTAGTCAGGAAGAAATAGTGATCAAATGTAACCAAGTCACTACACCTAAATGTGTCGATCAAGATCTGCTGGTCAGCTGAGAAATATGATCACTGATTTAAGTGTGACATAACACACACACACATACACACTTCCTCGTTAGCTCTAATTTAATTGAGGATGTTACAGTGTGTTTGTGGATAGATAGATAGATAGATAGATAGACAGATAGATAGACAGATATTCATAAGCATAGGTTGTCTCTACGACACTGTGTCAGGTGTAATCTAGACAGCCTAGTCATAAATTCACTTATTGGAATAGAACATTAATTATAATTACTATTGTTATTCCCTTGGGTTCCGAGTAGAACAACACATCTGAACTTTGTTCTATTTTCTATCACCATTTTCAGCTGAGCCCATGATTGCCCATAATCTCCCACCTCCCCCTCGCCACACAATCTTCTCCATGTCACCCTAGGACGACCCATTCATCGTTTCCCATTGGGATTCCACTCGATTGATGGCCTGCATTGTACGCGATGTCATTTGATGTCCTCCTCAATGTGTGCCTTATCCATCTCCATTTTCTCCTGTAGATTTGTTGAGTAATCGGCTCTTGGTTGGTTTATTGCCAGCCATTCAATCTTCAGTATAGAGCCAGCGAAGTGTTCAGCTGTTGATAAAAATCTACAGTAACTTGTTGGAAATCATTTTCATGACTGACACAGTGCAAGTTTTTGACCCATGTAGAAGAATTGAGTGACTGACTTCACATTTTTGTTGAAAATCTGAATCTTGTCTCTCATGTTGTCTGAATGTAGAAGATTTCCAAACTGGTTTCAGGTTGATGAAGGCGTATCTTACCCTTCCGAATCCTCCTGGCTTTGAAATCTTTATCCGTTCCGACTGCCTGAGATGGGAACCGTGCTCCCCAGATAAGTGAAGGAAGTGATCTCTGCCAAATCTCTCCCGTTGATTGTGAATGCTCCTGCTTGTTGTTTTTGCTGTTCGTTGGTTATTTTCATCACCTCCATCTTCTATTTGTTTACCTGGAGTCTTTTCGCCGATGCCTGCCTGCTTCTTCTGGCAGTTTTTTTTTTTGGCTTCCACCAGTAAATCTTCGAGTGTGTGTGACATTGGACATATATCATCTACGAAATTCAGATCTTCTAGAGTCTTCTTATCGGTCCAACGTATTCCTGTCTTCCCACTCTCCACTAACATTTTGGCGTATAATCCAGTCCACTACAATCAGGAGTATCATCGTGAGAGATAGTAGGCAGCCCTGTCCTACTCCTGTATGCACTTCGTTGTGTATCACCTGACATGTGGTATTGTCATATATCCAACTATTGAATGAGGTTGATGAAGACTTGGGCACTGCGCACCGTAGTGTTGATTTAGTTTCCAAATTACTTTCAGGATAAATCTATGGGGCCATGATTAAAGGCTTCCTATACATCAACTCCTGTCAGTATGTAATATTATTAATATCATTTATTTTTAAGGCGAGGGAATAGCAGGTGCCAAAGTTTACTTGGGATTCCAATATAAGATTTGCGTCACAGTTGTGAAACCACATAGTCACAGACATTCTTGTACAGCTATCATCTACCAGTATTGTGTGACGAATCTGCCTCCTTAAATACCTAATACATAGACAGATCAAAAATGCATTATCTCTTATTGGTAATATAATGATCGATGTCCAGTTTGAAAATCAACTAATCAGAATTGGTCTCCGTATAATAACGCTCATCATTATATTGATCATAATAACACACAAATTGACATATCCTTGGTGATATTTTGAATCATACATTATTACTGCATGAGATGTATTTTTCGGCTCACGGTGTTGTTTTCGTTTAAGTAGTGTGGGCTGTCGTATAATGTTGTTAGTGTGGTCAAGCAGTATTCGTGATCAGCACGTCTGTGTCTAACACGGCGTTCCTATTTCAGTCTCAGCGTATTGCAATACATAACAATACCTCAGCGTATTATTATGATAGGATATTTAACAGTATAGTCAATGTTATGACGATTATCCTAGTAATTATAACGAATTTAATGAACAGTATAAAAAGATTTCATAAAGTTATGAAGTAACTAGTAAGTTAGCAGTAAGAAGATATGTGGTACAACAGTCTAAATGGTTTATACACAGGAAGAAGTCAGAAGCCACATTCAGACTCGAATAAAAGGAAATAGAATGAAATATTAGTCTACAAGTATGTTTCAATTGATAAACTAAGAGAACTAACACCTGAGTCATTATTTGCTGGTTTGTAAATTGAGGCAACTGATACTACCTAGCTGATGGAGACTAAGTAGTGGAAACCAGCAGGAGCATTTCGCCACATTTGCGACCCATCAAATGGATGAGTGATATGTTACTGTCTTTCTACCATTAAACTAGCTGCCCAACTACGTCAACCAGTTACTGCTTCTGTATAGGTCAGAAACATGGCTAACGCGTCACAAAAAGCATTTCCAACAGCCGGCTGAAGACACTTATCAACAGTTATCTTCGCTGGCTCCATATTGAAGATCAAATGGACGGTCAGAAAGAATTAATATCAAGAAACTTTAGGAACATACCAAAAACCTATTGGTTAACAAAACTGCAGAAGAAAATGGACATAAATTGGACATACACTAAGGAGATTGACGAGTGATATCACGTGTCAGGCCATAGCTCATGTGTAACTTGAATGGAAATCGACAAGTTAAGCATGTTTCCGCGGGTGACATGGAGGCGACAGCGAGGGGAGGAGATGAGAGACTATGGGCTGTAGTGGAGCCAGCTAAAGAGGACCGCAGAGAATAGGACAGAGTAAAGATTTGCTGTTGAAGCCCTATTTTCCGCTCGGAACCATAGGGGACAATAATAATAATAATTTGAAAAAGACAAGATCAATTGATATGCTTAATATTAGATCTTCATATTAACACGGAATTAAGGGTAGATAATAACAAAACTAGAGGTATATAACACACATACACATGCATACAGGTATATGTGTGGAACTAATGAATGTAACACAAAGTGTATTATTCTTCAGATGTACATAATACATGCATGACACTATGAAAAACAATGTAATTTATGCCTCTACATTATATTAACGATAGAGGTCAGTAGTATCATTCATCCATCATATGTTGTATGCAATACATGCTTGAAATAAATTCGCCTAAAAAATCCCAGCCAACTAAATAACTAACTAAATAGTCAAACAGACTAGTCATTAGACAAAATGCAGACAGAATAGGGAAGTAATAGTAGTAGGTCATGAAGTTAAGACAATAATCACGTTGTTGTTATGGGTGATGCTCGTTGCTAAGCTAACACTGTTAGGTCACAGGTGGGGTCTACTGACAGGACAAAATAAAACGAGTAGAAAAGAAGAAGAAAAGGGAGAGTATGAGTGCAATGTTTAAACACTGCGACCGCTTCCCCCACCCCACCCCCGCTCTGTATGCTCACCTCAGAGTAATGTTGTAAGACAAAAAGGAAAAGGAAAACAAAAATAGAGGAATAACAGAGGAAAACACACCATATACATTGAGGTCACCTGGAACAGAAGGGATGAATATAAATTTTGATCGAAACATTCTTGTTTCCTTTATTATTTTGTCTTGTTTGTAATTGTAGTTTTTTCTAATTTCAGCCATCCTTTTTCTTGTAAGAAAGAGAAAGGAGTTCTGTTGCTAAACCGAAAACAATAACAAACAACAATGGTGATAATGTTACGCGGTTACCAATAGCAACGAACAAGGATGTCACGCATATCATCTATCGGTCTTTATTTCAATTATCTTTTGTTTGTTTATGTGAATTGCGTGATTCATCTTAATATGAAGGTATTGTGATGTATAAATATATGATCAGAAAAGTACTTCTAAGGGAACCATTTAGCAATAAACTCTCCGTCTCAGTGAGACTGTAACGACAGTAGAAAACAAGACAGCACAAATTTGTAGTCCTGTTTAAAACTCAGTTTACAGATTGGTTGAATTCTCATTTGTACATAAAGTTGATTTATTATTGTACAGATTGGACTTCTTTCTTATCTTCTAGGAATATCGTTTCAGTCATTCACTTGTGCAATGAGTAGCTTTTGCTAATAAAACACTAACACATCATGCACATTAAAAATCAACAACAACAGCAACAATAGAAAGCTTTCAAGAGTCAGTTTGCAGGAATTTGATGTGTTTCAAGCTTGATCACACATTGATAGCAGTTAAGGAACGATGAAAAACGCAGTAACTGGCTACTAAACAAAATCGCCTGGAGTTATAGTAAGCAGAAGTGACCGCTGAAGTCCACCCAAACGGCATTAAGGACAAATTCTCGCTACGAACGACACTGGCTAGTGCCAGTTACTCTAAAATCACGAATTGGTAAAAATTAGAATTCATGGGTTGGCTACTAAGTTGCATCACAGTGGTTGAATGGTCTATGAGCTCGAGTTAAAACCCGAGGGCTCTGGATTCGAACCCGGGTGGTGAGTGCGGATTGCAGAGAAAAGTCCCAAACTAGGGGGGACGAAACAGCTGTCCAGTACTCCCTACTGGTGTTCAATGGTTTCTTAACTGATATAAAGCCGTGATCAGGATTGAAGCAATAGAAAGACTTAAATGCATGGAAGGTCACAAGTACTCTCCTGAAAGACTATTTCAGAGGGAAAAGAAGTTCCCAGAACACCTCAGATACATTATCTGACCACTGACCAAAAACAAATGTTGTGTTGCATAATTCTTAGAGCTGACTGAATCCTATCAGTCAAGTCTGAAATGTTGTCACAAGGCTGAAAGAAATGTCATCGCAGTATATTTTACATTCAAATTCGAGGTGTTAGAAGCTTTAGAGCGTGAGGTTAGAAATCCAATCTCGTGAAAATAAAAAACCCGATTCTATTGAAACTTCAAATCTAAGAGATTCAAACTTCTCGCCACTATAAGTACTATGTACTAAAAGGAGTTATCCACATAAGAAATCATCTCTTCTAATCAAACTATATTGGATATGGTCATTATGATGTAATCCATATTAACCAAATCATACCAACAATCTAGTTATAAAACCAAGTGAATTTTCAACTTAGAACTTTGTACCAAAGTGCACCGATTCAAGAAAGAAATGCAAAAGAACTACTATAAAGGGAAATGTATGTGAGAAAGAGAGAGAGAGAGAGAGGATAAATAAATGGAGGAATTTAACGCATTTGGGAGATCACAATGAGTGAATATATATCAGCCAACGAAACGGAATTTGAGCCACATCACCAAAAGTCTCAAAGCACTGATTCTTAGTGTCTTGGAGATCCCAACCAAGCAACTTGCACCTCCCTACATGCCTGGTCAAGAATATAAAAATCAAAAACTTTATGAATTCGTACAATGAATGTTTTGATTTTACCATCTGAAAATCTTCTCCAACTCAAACATGTCAGCTTAGTTCCCACCACTATGTGTACTCTAATGTCATACAACACTACTGTGTTCTACAGATTAGAATACAACGCTTGAAAATGCACTCACTTCGATAAGATACGCATGAATTAACTCATATCAGAGCATTTCCAAGTAACTGTAGTGTATTGTATATTTTAAGATAGCCTTTGAGTAATCTATACGAGATTTTGAATGTTTCTCTTAACAATATGTATCATATACATCATTTCAGTATCAATAATAATAATAATATGAAAGAAAAATAAAAACTTGACTGAGATTAAGGTCAAAATGCAGAAGTCTACTATCCATATTCTGAAGAAGAGGAAAAAAAAGTACATTGTCTTTTATGCCCTTGCTTGTTAACTGACCTAAATTAAATTATCACAAGTACTGACCAACATTAAGTAGACTATCCCCCCTCTCCTCCACACACACACACACACACACACACAGACGCGTACAGACACAACATCTAATACGTGCGCATCACAAAAGGTGGTGGAGATAAGAAAGAGCGAAACACGAAGAACAATACACAAGTATAAACTGGTCATAGAATACTATATGCATAATAAACAACAGAATAGTGTTAAGTAGACAAAAGAATGTTATATGACACATTCAAATGAATGAATAGGAAAGTAATGAAATATTATCTTTTCCATTAAAACATCTACATAGAAATTATAATCAGAAGTTGGAATTCATGAACTATTTGATTACAACCAGATCGTTCAACCGGATAATAATAAAAATAATATACAGTTTTACGAACTATATGTATCGCAAAAAATCTAAAATAATTAATCGTATTTTTTCGTTTTCCAACCAGTTTCTATCCATTATGGAGAAAATTTATTCTAGTAAAGTCTCACAGTATTATACAGCGGTATTTACTGATGACGACGTTTCAAGCACAATTTATCACTGTCCATAATCATATCAGTTTACTCACACAACTTTACAACTTCGTCTATATAGTTCCATGTATTCTATTTCATACAAACGAAGCTGCAAAGTTGTGTGAGTAAGTTGATTTGATTATGAGTATTGGTAAATCGTGCTCGAAACGTCGTCATCAGTAAATATCACTGTATAATACTGTGCGACTTTATCAAAATATAGATTTTTCTCCACAGTGCACAAGTTCTATTCCCTTACATCAGTCGCTAATTTCGAGTAATTTTGTCTTGCATTTCTATTTTATAATTTGTTTATTTTGTTTTTCTCTTTTCTTTTTAGGGTTATTCAAACTGACAATATAAGATAATAAAACAAAAACAATCAATAAATACATCTGATCGGAGTTACCAACAGAAACAGTTACACGTTTGTTTGCTTGTTTTAAAAACAAGAAATTTTGATTCTTCAGAATCTGGTTGATTCCTTTACGAAAGGTGAAACGAACTGCTGACTCGTTCTAGTGTAGGACTCTTCAATGATGAACAATCACAAGCGCCAGCTCTAACTATTTCAAGCCACTTAGACAGAACAACCCAATGGAACCGTGAATTTCACCTTCTTTCTTTTTTATTCGCAATATAACTCTAACACTCTCCAATGTTATCCGTGAATACTTGTCATGACACTCGATACCAGAGTGCTTGATTCCCTCCACAATCCACCAGTGGGCTGATTAGTTTTAGATTCTACCCATTCCCCCGCCCCCCTCCCCCACTGCGGAGAAGTAATGCTAACGAACCTATTTAAGAGGCGCAAACAAGAAAATGATACATCTGTCCACTCAGTGTCCACTGATTTTTCTAGATGACATTGCTTCATGGTGAAGTTTACAGCCGCCCCTCCCTTTTTTTTTGCACACGTATAAATTGTTACTGAATTAAAATATTATTTTATATTTATTTGTTCAGCTCATTTACATTGAAGAATACTGAATAAAGTTGGGGAATAGTTACAGGAAGTGAACAGTTGCTGTTGTTTTTTTCTTCATTGGAATTATCTTCCAAAAAGATCATTTTCAATAATGGTAATCATCAGTAAACGGAATTATTCTACATTCTACACAGTATATACAAACATTTAATGTGTATTTAAATGAAGGAAACGTACACCAGCTCACAAACACACGTAATGTTGTTCATGATGAATCACAACGGGTGGTTAGACGGTGGAAAGTTAGATTCGAACTATCGACATCCAGAATGTTGATGTGTAACTGTGATTCCCCCTGGTAATCGTTTCATCCACCTCACTATCATTTTCATCATCATTACAATTAAGACGAAGACAATGAGAACAATAAGAATTATCACAAAAATGGAGAGTAACGCAGAATTCAGAAGAGTAGAGTAGAGCAAAAAGAGATAGACGGAGGACACTTGCATCTGACAGAATCAGCATGATAATTTCAAGGGTGGCAACAAGAACAACGATAAAGTGGTAACTATTTGTTCATCACTTGAAATTTTATGCTGTAGAATAAGTTTTTTAAATAATTTTGCAGCAATAAGTTTCTTGTAACTAAGATCAACCAGCATATTATATATATATATATATATATATATATATATATATATATATATATATTGGACACCTATATTGTCATTGTTAGTACTACTACTACTACAACTGCTATTGTCGTCCTTCTTATTGTTACAAATATCACTGAGTGGATTGTGGGTTAGGCTATACACAAACTAAGAGATGAACAGGCATATATAAGCAAGTAAGCAAGCATGCAAACAAATAAGTAAACAAAATATATACACACATAAGGCATCTCATCAATCTGTCACTATGACAACCAAAAACTTAAGTAAAAAATTTGTTAAACAGATAAGGAAATAATAAATAATCGAATTTGTTGAGTTTCTTCTCGCTTTTTTTGCTTAAAGTAGCAACAACAACAACAACAACAAAAATCATCTAAAGGTTTTAAATTTTGGAATGCCTATTATTTATTATATTGCTTTGGGTTCCGAGTGGAAGATAGTGGGCTTCAAGCTGTAAAGTTTTAGTAGTGGTTTGTTTCACGGAGTATGATTGATTGCCCCCACCCACCAACCTCCGTTCAAGAGGTTTACTATCGGTGAGTAGACTATGTGAGGCTTTAACAGCAGTGCATCGGCGAGGATAGAATAGAACCCCGAACTATGGGGAGCATTTTACCACTGAAACACCGAGTGCACAGACAGTGAAATGCTGAAGAAAAGTTGAAACTCAAGTGGTGACTATCAATTACGTTTGATTTCTTCTAAGCTGAATGGATGTTCGATAAGACCTTCCTCATTACCACAATTTCAATTCAACTTTCGAGATGATTAACAACAAGTAATATTTAGATTTTATTAAAATCGTGGGGATATGATTAATTTTGTCACGAATCGAGATTAATTAGAGGGGCATTTTCTCACTGGTCATCTGTTTTGTCCTGTCTATCATTTAGGAGTTATGACTACAGAAGACATCGGGTTAAAGTTTGGAAAAATTCGATCAAGTTTATCCATTCATACTCCAATGCATTGTAACTTCTGTAAATTCACGATATAGCACTAATGCCAAATAAATTTCATCGGTGAGCCCAGTAAGATTCTGTCAATTAGGATTTCTCATTGAGAATTTCCAGGACATGCAGTATGAAGCCAGTCAGTCATGAGCAGAAGATTAATAGTAAGTTTTTGGATTGTAGGCACTCGATGCCCTTAGATTTAGACAACAGTCAGAGAACCTGTTGAAAACCAAGGTACAGAATTCATAGATAATTTGATTTCGGGTTCGATGACGAGTTGACATATCAGTCAGCAAACCATTGAAAACAAGCAGAGAGTACTGGATAGTTGTATCGTCCTTGTTTAGGACTTTATAACAGTAAGCACCTACCAGGGTTCGAACTCAGGATCATCCCAGTTAAAAGGTCAGCTCGTAGACCATTCAGTCACTGGAACTCAATCAAATGGTCCAAAGTCTTAGGTTCGAAGCGTACTGAGATGAAACAACTGTCCAGTACTCCAAGGTTTTCCGACAGTGATCAAATCTGTAGCCAATGAAATCCCTGGATAGCAACACTATAAAATTTGATTTCAATCCAGTGGAGCGTTCGGTAACATGATCGCCTAGTAGCCTGAAGCTGCTAGGTACGAGACTAGTTGAAGTTGTGCGTGGCAACCATTGAAGAGTCACAAGCTAAGATGAAACAGTCATTCAATGCTCCTTAATTTTGCAATGTTTCGCCAACTGTTTTCATCAGATGACAAAGTCTAAATTGAAGTTGAGCTAATATTTTTTGTTTCTAATCTACTTCATCTCTGTGTGTGTATGTATGTGTATGCGTTGTTTCAAATAAAAACGAACTACTTGTCAATGCCTACTTCAGTGTGGACCGCGAACATAAATTGTAATGTCCTAAATGCATTGAGGAAAAAAACGCATTTAAAGATAGTCGGAACATTATGAAATATTACGTCAGCCTCCAAAGCCTCAGGATGGTCGGGGGTGGGTGCCTTGCGCTGCGGGTTGGCCACCCCTCCGCACACCTCTTGAAATGCTCCCATATGACCGGGCGTCTTACATAGCCTCTCCTGAGGAAGTCCTACTCACTGCCTTCACGTGGCGGAGGTGTTTCTCACCAAAGTGAGAGGGCGAAAGCGGATGCCCGGCGCTCTCCACCGGGTTGACTGTCCATTGGATGACGGTCTAGGGGAGATGGCTAAACCCTGATTCCAAACCTCCAACGACTGGCGTATGAAGCTCACTGGAGCTCACCGGCAGACGTATGGACAAAGGGCTTGTTGGATGTCCTGGATGTCTGGCCCCATTCAAAAAGGCGTATGAACCGAACTCCGGTCACCGGCTGCCAATGGATAGTGGACTCCTTACTCCACTCCTACTGCCTTGTAGGTCACACTTGGCTGTGTAAAGGCTAGAGCTGCACTCTCAAACAAAAGGCCGAGCGATTCTGGGGACATCACTCGTACCAAATTCCCATGAAACTTCATGAACTCTCTTACAAATTGCCGCGCCTGGGCAGCGATGATTCGAGACGTTCATGAAGCCGGCTCATCCTCCCGTAGGAGATAGCCGAAGTAAAGTAAAGTAAGTTGTACACACACACATATGCACACGCATAGTCACATTTAAAGTTTATTAAGAAATAAATCATTGAATGCATAAGACAGACATTTATTTTGTGTATATGTGTATGCATATGATTACGTGGGCGTCAATTAAACATAATTTAAATCTAATTGAAAAGTAATTTTAGCCCATAAGTTATGGAACATTTCAAAAATTACAAAATATTCTCTATGCTGATGATGTTTAGTAGATAGAGTTTTTCTAAATAACGATAAAAATATTTAATACGATTTAAAGATGGCAATGACAGCATAAAAACACTAACGTAGGAATACAAATTTTGCCTAAAAAACAATAAGTATTACAGAATACCATTCAGAAAGAAATATAACAGATGGACGAGACGCACACGAAGGAGAGCTAGAAAACAAATGACATGACATGTCAGACAGGCTGTTGAGTGAAACCTAAATGAACAGGGATGAGTTGGGCGTCTATGGTTGACACACGAAGGAGATTATGTAAAGAGGAGATGGCAGGCTATGGATAATCATGGAGGAGCTAGCTAGACATAAGTGCGCCGAAACACTAGACGGACGGCTGTTGCGCTTGCTACGGACTGAGTTGATCACCGGTGTGACAGTGGTTTACACCCAGATCAGAGAGGTTAATCAGCCCATACTACTAGAATTCTGGCTCAAAAACTAGGACGAAACTGATTCTGATTCGTGATATGATATACAATAGTTTGAGAATATCATCAGTTATTAAAACAAATCAAATGGAAGGAAAACAAATGTGAACAGAGTTATTGTATTCAATTATCTACTCCCACTAGGCATATACATTTCTTCTGCTTTCATGTGTTCTATACAATTTCTTCATAACTTTTATTATTATTATTACTATCACCATCATCACATTGTCCTGTTTTCAGACAAAAACGATAAAAACTATAAAACAGAAAGGAGCAGTGAAGAGAGAGAGAGAGAGGGAGGAAAACAGAAGTGAAGATGCAACAAACACAATCATTTATAATTTTGTTGCGTGTATGCGCATGTGTGTTCGTTCGTGTGTAACCAAAGCAAAACAAATACAATCTACTTATCAAAATATCTTGAAAGTGACTGAAAAAAAAGACAAACATCAGTTAATCGATTATCGATTTAATGTTGAACAAACCTTTCCCATATTCTTTTTTATTCATTCATTCATTCATTCATTCACAATACGGATAATGGAATATGTACGGTCGATCTAAATTCCTATTGTTTTACCACTGTCATAGTTGACACAGCTTCATCTATGCAACATAGTACCATCACTACCAATGCAACCTTATAACAGCGTACGCTAACTTCCGTTGATTGTTACTTGATCGTATGTCCCCTTAGAAAGAACACTTTCTGGTGCTTGGAACTAAAAAAAACTACTGAGCTCCAATCTCAGTGGAATGATTAATACCAACTGAAGTGAGAATAAGTCTATTACACCTGACAGGTCCAAAATAGAACGATATTTGTATATTGAAAGCCTGCTGATTAGAATCCTTGAGTTGTATCAATAGATGGTAGTCAACCGATCCGATCCAGAGATGGTCTCAGTATTAATAAATATTTTACAAAATAAGACGTCAAACATAATCAGACGTCTCTTGGCATTAAACAAAACAGTTAGCCAAAGTGTAACAAAATTATTGACTCATCGTAGTTCTTTGCAGTCAGTCACTCAAAAATAAAATTGTTTATCGATCGACTACTTTTCTCTCTCTCTCTCTCTTTCATTATTTTCAGTTGACTTTATTCACATGATCTTATTATAACAATAATCGATTGATTGTCAAGGTAATTCAGGAGTAGTGTTAGAGAAACAGCAAAGAATACATAAAATAATAACTCCCTGTACAATAAGCAAACTAAAAAGCCATAGGTATTTGGCTGAGTTGAGTGAATTTCATTCACTGAAGAAGTATTCTGCCTTTATTTTCCATTCCTTTGTGTTTTCAGAGGGACATATGACTTAGAACTTTGAAGTCTCAGTAGCCGTGCTGGCGTTGTTATTTTCACAGGGTGAGGTTGCTAGTCTCACGCTCAACCTCCACCCTTTCTCCAGAATTACTACCCTACTGGTTGGTAAGCAAGGCGAGGCTTAAAAGGAATGAGTCAGTCGGAATCCAGACCATATGTATGGTTGGCGAAAACTCATCCTACCATTGAACCACCAACACATCGATAATAACTCACTGAGTAAGAAAAAAGTCAGAACAATGAGGCAGAAACGACAAAAAACTGAAGAAATACAGTAATCTTGTTAATATGTATCAATTATATGGTGGTTATGTCAGCCAATCACTGTGAATCATAATATCCGACTTCTGTAGATTCCCAATGTCATTGGTGAGCATATTATCTGTCTTCACACTAAAAGAAATCACACTATTAATATTAGACAAAATTCTATTAACCAGAATGGATGTTCTTAGTGTACCTAACTATGAACCACAATAATGTAATGAGTGGACAGAGAATACTATTCACCTGTTTAGATTGAAGTAAGCGGGTAGGGAGATCAAACTCGTGACTCATATGAGAGTGAAAGGTAATTAGCCGTATTTCCATAGTCACTTATTAGTGATAAACTGTTAGGTTCTTAAGGGTTTAACTGACTGGCCTTCAGTTCATCTTGGGTCAAGTTCGGGACGAAGTTCATCTTCAGCCGTTAAATACTGACGATATTTTTTAAAATTATTATTATTACTACTAAATTAAAACACTACTCACCTTAATTTGCTCAATAAAATCACTTAACAAATAGTTATCCACCGACTTCCATGGATCAATACACCAATGATCCCAGAGACTGAAACTTCTACCATTTGGTAGACGCGTATACCGACATACTCCTGGTTGACTGAAAACAAGAATTGGTAAGGCTAGATTAAGAAAGCTATTTCTAGCCTGTAACTGATTAAGGTATTTTTCACAGTCATCTGATGTCTTAGTCGTTGTTGTTGTTGTTTCAGCGGTGGTTCTGATGTTGGAGGAGGTGGTGATCGGCATTGTGTCACACTGGGTAGACGAATCACTCTGTATATTATTATTAGTAGTAGCAGTATTAGTGTTTAATATATACTTTAATAATTCTAAGCAAACTAATCCTGAAACAGTGGCTGTTGTCGTTGCAATCGCTGGTACAATGCGACCAGCGATACGTTTAACAGTATGACGAGGTGTTGTCTGTAGACTGTACATCACTGCACGTAGATTCTATAAAACATAAAAAAGCGAAAACATTGAGAAAATTATTATACACATAATGCACACATACATAAGCATATATGTAGACAGTTATATACAAGCAGGATACATGAATCACACTAAAGATACACTTTTAATTAGTCATGAAATACAATGCATTCCCCTGGTTGTGAAATATGGCCATTGAAAGTGGACAACATGAAAAGACTAGCCATCTTTCATCATAGATGTATGTGTCCTAACTCCCTTGTTAACTGTTATAATATGGTGAGTAACACTGAACGTAGGCGTCAAGTGTTAGGTAAAGAGAGAAAGTCAATCCAATAAGCTTGTGAAGCTATATCGGTTGAGGTGGTTAGAACACATGTTACGTATGCTTAGTCATCGCCTTCCTGGACGAGCAATGTTAGCTGACGTAGAATCGGGTTGAAAAAGAGCCACTAGTGGTCAACCGGAAACATCACAAGCGCAGGCTTAAATATAAAGTGAGGTTGTTTGAAGTTTCCATGAATGATGATATTATTGTATCCCCTGACAACCCTTATCGTGGTTGGTTGTCAATTTACATCTTCATGGATCCTTTTTATTGAACTTTCTTGTCACGTGATTTATCTTTTATTAGTTGGTAAATTTGATCTATAGTAGTGTGCTTGTTAACTGCTGATTCATCTGAGTACCAGGTTTGTAGAAATATCGTGACATTTTTGTTTCTCCCTGTTTATAACTTCCACACACTCCCAACCAAATTGATGTCTGTAATTATCTACATGCTTCGATACGAAAGAATGCGTATCGTGTGTTTCCCAGTTAATTTGCGTTCTTGTATTCTGATTCGAATGGCAGGCCCACTCTGAACAATGTAATGTCTCCTACACTTCATTTGTACGCCTTATTTAGTCTTCTTGAAGACAGTTGGTAGGTATTTCTCTTCAGCACCGGAGTGCTACAGTGTGTCTGGACTCTTTCAAACAATGTCTGCACACAGTAACTTTTGTGAGTCTTGGGTTGTTACTATGGCAGTTGAGTACTTGATATGTGTGTGTGTTGATTTTCTGTGTACTTGTTTTTACAAATTTCTTGTGTTAGTTACCTTAATTAATCGTCAACCACTTCAATATTTTCGAATTTTTTCCTAAAAATTGGACTCGTGAAATGATAGGATGGTCGTATGATTCTGTTAGATATTTTAATTTATTGAAAAGTTACATAGATAGATTATATGTTGGTGATCCTGGTAGCGAAATAATTAGTCATAAGGCAATGTTTCGTAGTTTCGGTCTATCGCAAATTCGAGGTAAAACAAAAGAAATTGTGTGCAGACATTGTTTAAAAGAGTCCAGACACACCAAAGCACTCAATTGCTGAAGAGAATTGAGGAGAAATATCTACTAACTGTCTTCAAGAAGAATAAATAACCCATACAACGAATCTCAACCTAACTGAGGTTGTCAGGAGACATAATTCTGTCATTCATGAAGAATTTAAACAAGTTCACTTTATATTAAAGCCTGCCTAGAAGAACAATGAAAGCCTCACAATTAAATCGATCAACCAGCTCAGAGGACACAACTGAATCGAAATCATCCACCTTAACTATAAATGTCTACTACTGCTGTATTACTGTATATTTCGACTACGATAAGACAGTTGATCCGTGGTTCACACTTCCCCTGACTGATTTCAATTCATAACAAAATCGAATGTGAAATAAATCGAATCCATACAGCCCAACACTTGAAAAAAAAGTAATAATGATGACAGTTTATCATATATATATATGCATGTAAGTGTATGCCCATTTCGTTCAGTCAATCTTACTTCATATACAATTCCATAACAGACATAAATGCATATAGAGATGTGTCTCTGAGAAATAAAAATACTCAATGTAATTATGTACAGTAAACGTCATCCAGTGGAATAATTAATATAAGTTGGCTAGTATGAAAAAAGGGTCTTTTTTCAATTATTTTTTCTACCAGAGTCTATACTGTTTACAAGTAATTTCAGGCTAACTGTGAATAAATTGGCACGTGTTGATTATAATGCATACTTACTAGTGAACACAGGGTTTTTTCAATTTTCATTTTAGGTGTAACTGCATTATTCACATTTCAGATAGGTTCATTAATGTATATATAATAAAACTAGTCTGTCTCGTAAAGATAGTTCTTTTCCATTACCCCTTATTATTATTTCGAAACGGTTTAGCTGCTTGATAAGTCATCAGGGTGGCAGCCTTTGTCGTTCTGCTGTTCTATAATTCTTAGGGCTGTATGAAGTGTACCAGTCAAATCTGCATTGTGGTCACTAAGGTAGGGGCACTTTGTCGGCAGAAAACTTTATACCCACATTTGTGAAACAACGCGTATCTACCACTATGAAAAGCATTGCTCTGCATACAGTGTAGGTAAGCGTGAGATGTAGATCCCAGGCTTCTTACAGGTTGCCCCGTCTAAGTATTTAGGGTCAATCTGTTAAGATGGACAACATACCGTTGTTAGCCGTAAAGTCATGATTGATGCGATAAGTTCGATATTGATTATCTAATTATGTGAAAACGAGGTATCGACTCTGGGCAAGAGTAAAGAATAAATGCCACAATCGAATGACCTTAAACGAACTTATCAGATCTCTCAGCATTAAAAATGATTGCTTTTCGTAATCTTAGAAGTTTCACCCTGATTCAAGGTCAAGCTTCGGGTAGGATTAAGGCAGGGTTGTGGTTAAGGTTAGGGCGAAACTTGCGACGAAGATTTGGGTTAGGATAAAACTTACAACAGTGATTATTGGTAGCACCCATTTGAAATGCTGAGCAATATGACTATCATCATAGGGTTATATTCATCATAAAGTCAATTATTCATCAGAATTAGTGGATCCTATAACTGGTACTTATACAGATTGTGGTTTGTTTATGAAAAACTGAAACCTATTTTTGCAGCATATTAGAGACATCAGGACGACAGAATTCACTTCCCAGATATTAGTTTGTAGGGATTTTGTTTAATTGGATGGAGGATTTCATCATGAACTGATATCGGTGTGACCAGTAGGGTACAGCCGGTCGAAGGTGAGGACAGTTACTCATTGAAGAAGACATTGAGAAGTGGTCGCACAATGTCGTGAATTGGCAGAAGTTAGAATTCATGAGCCATTGGGTCGGGTCCCAGTGGCTTAATGATCTACGAGCTCGCCATGTAACCAGAAGGTCCTGCGTCCGGACCCCACTGGGTGCGTACTGGTGAAGAGTTCCAAACTAGGACGAAACAGCTGTCCAGTACTCTCAGGTTTTCCAATGGTTCTCTAACCGATATCAGCTTATGACAATTCACTTCACGCATCCGACGCATCTGTAGTCCCGACGTTCTGGAAACAGAATTAGATATTCTGAGAGAAATATTCATCCAAAATGGATACCCAATAAGATTTATCGACAAAAATATGAAACCAATAATTCGGAAAAACGAAACTTTAACTGCGCCTAAAAAGAAAATCTACATGAATTTGGATTTCAAGGGAGATTTAGCAAGCGATATTCTCAAGAGAAGGATCACATCATCTCTGAGAAGAACGTTCTTTGCAGCAACGCTACGAATAGTGTTCTCCAGTCGCCCACTGATCTGCAGAAGCCTCAAGGACAAGATCCCGCATCTGGCCACTTCTATGTGCATATACCAGTTCACCTGCTGCTGTGGAGCCAGGTACATCGGTCGTTCGACGCGCATCCTGTCCAAGAGAATTCAAGAACATTATCCAGCATGGTTGCGAAAAGGCAATACTGGTGCAATAAGGAGTGCGATAATTGAACACCTGGTCAACACTGATCATTGCATTTCAACGAACGCCTCCTTCAAAGTAATCTACAGAGTCAAGAATAACATATCAAAGGCAATACGGTTTCGTCTCCTTTGCATCGCTGAAGCTCTGGCCATTCACATGGAAAAACCGGAGCTGTGCATACAAAAGAAGATTACTCAACCACTTCTACTCTCATGGTAACAATGTTTTGATTTGTTTTGAGCTTTTATTTTTATTTTGATGACTTAATTTTGTTTCTTTGCCTGTTCCTTAATTGCTTATAATTCTTGTATTCACTTAAATCTCTTACATAGTTTCGTATTATCTACTTTGTTTCTATGTGCATCCTGAGTAAAACTCACTCATCAAACTATTCATATTATTATTGCATAACTTCTTTTAACAACTGTTTGTGACAACTCATCACCTTTGTTACTACCCTAGCACTTAATGGTCTTGACTTATATTACCAACCTTTACCTGTTTAGTTAAAATAACCTTAAGCAATTATAATTCTTGTATCCACTTAGATCTCTTACATAGTTTCGTATTATCTACTTTGTTTCTATGTGCATCCTGAGTAAAACTCACTATTATTATTACAACTGTTTGTGACAACTCATCATTTTTTTTACTACCCTAGTTTCATTAGCACTTAATTTTCTTGACCTGTATTACCAACCTTCACTTGTTTAGTTAAAAGTAACCTTAACCAATTGTAACTTTGTTTGACAAACTTAATGTACACATACATACAAAACAATGCATATATATTTGCGATTGTACAGCTAAGAAAATGAATTCGCCGAAAAGAGACTCTTCGCTGATCTACGTGTTTTGTTTTCATTAATGCCTGGATGGGGATTATCCATGAATTCACTTCTGTTATACGTATAATAAATAAACATGCTTTTTTACGTCATAAATACCAGTTATTGCCTTGAAGCATGTGACTGGCTGCTCAAGGCCATTTGGCTGTGGTATCTGTTCTTTACTGTTACCAGACTCTGTACTGTGAATAGAAAAATTGTTGTTATCTCAGTTGCCTTACTTATATGTAACTTCTGTGTCTATCTCACACTGTAGGGTATATTTCCGGCTGACCAGATTGCAGTCAGGATAGAGAACAAAGACCAAAATCACTAACACTCCGTTACAAGATAGTTGGTGACGTAGTATGCAGGTCACTGTCGTAACAACAAAATCAATCCCTTTAGGAAATTTGGATTGCATTAGTTTGAGATGAATTTTATCGTTTGTTTGTTTCCTCTCTCTTTCCCTTTGTTTCCGTGCACACAAAGATGACTTAATTTTATGAATAGCTATCCATTCCGTGTCTTTCACTATGTACTGCTGATGTATGTATGATGTGAAAAATGTTGACAGCTGTTTTAACATCAAACCTATAATTCGTATCAATAACTATATATATATATATATGCATCAGTTTTGTTATGGTAATCTACCACCTGCGTTTATAGACGTTTTGGTGGAAATTAATTGTTTTTCAAGAGCATTTATTCACTTATTCTCTCACACTCAGTCACCTGCAAAACATGATTACTTCTCCCTTCCTCTCCCTCTCTTTCTCTCTCTCTCTCTCTCCACATATATATATATATATATATATATATACATACAAATGTAAATTAGCATAACAAGATGGGATATGACGTAATCACTGATGCAATCCATGTTGAAGTTTGTGGTAGAGCATGTGTTTGAATTATCTTCGATAATGATTACACTGATGACAGATTTCAGTCTCTTTTTTCTTCACAGAATCAGACTATGGCGATTCAGTTTAAATTTCATTCACATGGGGAGTAGGGTAAAATCTTTTCGATGGAATATTTCAAAATTAGTCAGTTTTTATTAAGGGTACACATGAATACCGTGTATACAATGAGGAGAAGCAGCCAACTTTAAAAAAAGGGACAGTTGTTCTTGAAACTGCAATTCAACGGGGACGTGACTAGAGAAGTCCTACATATAAAGTCATTTAGAGCCATAAAATGGACTTATACTGCTCCCGCTCTTTGTCTGTCATTTTTCAACCGACTAAATATGATTGCTCAAGCGAAAGACAAGCTACCCAGCTGTTCCACTTCTATGTGTATTTAGAAATTTAATTTCTTGGTGAGAAAGCTATATATGGCGAACAATTAGACAGCTGAACAAATGCACTACTGATCATCTTCCTTCATCGTTCGACAAAGTTCAAGCAAAAATCCATAGGAAGTGCTATTTTGTCTCATTTGATTGATAGCGGTCACCAAGTGGACAGAAGAAGTGCTTTCAAGGTTATCTATGGGATTTCGAGGGAACAATCCTAGTCTTTGAATACAAAAGAAGTTTGTTCTAACTTTGTCTCACCCTTGCTTGCCTAGGTGAATTCTAATCAATACTCTCCCACCCTTTCTTATTTTCCATTTTCCTCTTACTTTTATGATATTTGTTTAAACTATGATTATCTGTCCACTTCACCTTTAGTATTACGTAACTGCTATGATTTGTTTGACCTAATTTATTTATTTATTGAATTGTCTACATATACACACATTACAACCTTTGTTAATCTTATCGCCGCCTGCATAAACTCCTTGTACTTTTGTTAGCATTAATCATATAATCATTATTGTAACTGACGCTCAAAACATTTTGATCCACAAATTCACCGTCATTGGTTAAATTTACATTTATGAAGCTATGTAAATTAGAGTAAAGCCTGAAGAAGATCTAATTGAAAACACACAACATTTGTTCGTTTGCATGTCCTCTTCCAACTTTATGTGTATCTCTATTATTTCAATAGTACCTTTATTATATGTAGGTTTTGTGATTTTCATCTAAAAGTATTCTTATACATTATACACATTGTAATGCTTCATCTGTTGTACACATTTACATATGCACATGGTTACTGGAGTCTTTACTAATACACTAATACACACACAGCTGTTCCGTCCCTCCTCCCCCTCTGATTTTCTCTCTACTTTTCCTATTCACTTAACTTTCCCATTCTGTCATCACAGATAGATATCTATACTCTCCGATAGCTTTCATTGTTCACCATTTTACATGCAACAGTTAAATAGATAGATAGATAGGGAGATGGATAGGTAATTGATTCACTTAACGATGGAATATACACAGCATACGGGCAAAACTTGGGTACATTAAATACTCTCCTCTCTCTCTCTTCCCATTTTCCCTCTATCATCGTCACTCTCTTTTTCGCGTGTCTATATTTTAGTAAACAAGTTCATTGCTTTGTTTGTTTTATATACATGCATATAGAATGCAAGCTACAATAAGAGAGAAAAAAAACACAACCAATATTCCCCTTAGATCCGCATCAATTTGGAAAATGACAAAAGAGACAAATAATCGATAGACAAATATTATGATGCCAATAATAATAATATTCATAATATTTCAGATGATCTCAGTGACATTGTTGACAATACTCTTCTCTTTTCTGTTAAATTCATCGTATGATACATGAATTTAGTGGAAATGTTACTGTGTTTTTATTCCTCTCCTCTCCCTATCTACCTCTTTGTTTTTTTGTTCGTGAATCATTTTTCGATTGCATGGAGGATTTAATCATGAGCTGACATCAGTTAGAGAACCACTGGAAAACCTGGGAGTACTGGACAGCTGTTTCGTTCTAGTTTGGGACTCTTCAGCAGTACGCACCCACCGGGATTCGAACCCAGGACCTTCTGGTTACAAGGCGAGCTCGTAGACCATTTTTCATCCTGAAAGTGTTATACGATGTATACTGTAGTTGCTGTTTCTAAGTTTGGGTTGATACTACTTATTACTTCAGTAGTATCGAATAAAATATCTCCAAAATGAAGGGGAAAAGAAAGGTGAATTAGACGAAGTTACAGTACATAGTTTGAAACGATTTTGCATTGACTTAAGTACTAAACTTCCATGAGGGCTGGAATCCTGCTCCGCCTAAATCAGTTCGAGCGACTCGGAAGTACTATCAAGCCTCATAGGAATCAGTTCGGCTGGTACATGAAAAATGTACTTTGGGTAACCAAGTCACATAAATGATGAATTTAGCTTATAAGTGCGTTAGGCTTTTTACACATAACCGTATAGATTGACTATATTACATGAAGACTATGAGGAAGGAGAAGAAAGAAAACAATGAGGTTTCTTTTTCTTAGGTGTTTTTACTTTTCATTGATACAAGTAATCATAGGACCTTACAAATAAACATGCACACGAAAGTCATTCATATTGATAAAATTTTAAACTAGAACAGCAATCATTTCATAAGAAATTTTTTGTGTGAAAGTATTATTTGCAAGAACAAAGGCGCATTGCAGTACACAGGTATTACGAAAAACTGTACAACTTGGTCGAAGTAAGTGACAGTCTCTGTAACTTGATCAGAAGAATATTGAATAACACAGCTACTGCAGCTTATACCAAACATCACAGATGCCTTGGAAGTCAATTAGGATATGAGTGGCATATAGACCAATGAAATTATTACAAAACTTATTGTCCAAGTCACATGATTGTTTGTTAAGGGAAGATGAGACGAGAATAATTTACAAAATTTTTTAAGATAATAGGCAGTTCTACGATATGCTGGTGTTAATTGAAGCAGAAAAAGATGCAGCTAACCACAGTCTGGTATATCGTATAATCAAGTCGTTACTGAGGAAGAGGTCAGCAAAGATGAAACCGATGAAAGTTAGTGAAGGCCACTTAATTATTATTATTATTATTATTTTTGATTACAGCTTGATTCCACACTGTATTTTCGCTACAAGTATGGAATTTTCAGCATGGATATCGGTAGCCCAAATTTCGCAGGCCAACCATAGATATCAGGTGTGCGTCGGCAGGAGATCGAACCTTGGACCATGTGGATGGTCGGCGAGAATCCTAACCACTGTGCCACCGACGCACAGTGGTTATCAAAGTAGAGAAGTAAAGGAAATAATTGACTGATCACTTCAAACAACTCTTGAACTGGCCACCACCTGCAACTCGTCAAGAAATACCACCTACAGCCATAGAACTTCTACCGGACACCAATCCTCCAATAAAGTGCAGAATTTTCGAATACCATAAAGTTACTGAAAGCTGGCCAGGTAGGCAGCGGGACCAGATGGAATTCCTCCGGAAGTGGATCCAAAGACCACAGTAGATATCCTCGAACCACTATTGCAGAATGTTTGGATGGAAGGAGAATTACCTAGTGATTAGAACAAAGGTTACCTTGTCAAACATCCCAGAAACGGGCACTTGGGCTTTTGCAAAAACTGGCAAAGGATCATGCTTCTGCCTATACCAAGCGAAATATTAAGTCGTGTCACTCTGGAGAGACTGAAGGGTGTTCTAGACGCAAAACTCCACCCAGAACAAGTTGGATTCAGGGAAGGCAAATTATGCACTAATTATGCTGCAACTCTACTCATAATTGGTGAACAGATGATAGAATGTCAGTCAAATTTCTACCTCAGTTTCATCGAATCATTTGAAAAGTATTCGGCAGCGTTGCCCACGAAGTAACTTAGAAACTAATTCAACACTTTAGAGTGCCTCAAATCTCTATCAGCATCATTCAACAACTATTTGACAATGCCATGTGTGAAATGATCCGCAACAGGAAACTCAGCGAAGCATTTGAAGTGAAGACAGGAGCAAGACGAGACTGACTACTACCACTCACGATGATATTCCCTATTGTGGTGAACTGGATCATATTAAAGACCATGGGAAACGGGTAGACAGGAATACGTTGGACCGATAAGCAGACTCTAGAAAACCTTAACTTTGTAGACGATTTATATCTAATGCCACGCAAATCCGAAGTCCTGCAGGCGAAAACCAACAAGTTGGAAGTAGATGCAGAGAAGATAGAACTTCAAGTAAACATAGAGAAGACGGGGGTGATTAAGACAATCAGTCTATAACAACAACTAGTAAGAATCACTATCAACAGGAGAAATTTGAAAGAGGTAGCTTCCTTCACTTGTCTAGGCTGTATTGTTTCAAATTCAGGTGGCACAGGTGAGGATTGGAAAAGCAAGACGGATATTCATTACTCTGAAATCAATGTAGAAATCTCCTGCAATCAGCACAGAGAACAAGATTCAGAGTTTCCACGCTAATGTCAAATCAGTGCTTTTCCACGTGGTTTAGTGGCTTTGTGCGTTACGAACAGGCTACTGCAGACTTTCATCAACAGCTCCCTTGACTGACTCGAAATCGAAGGTCGAATGGTCGACCAGAAAGAATAAGCAATATAGAACTCTGGAGGTGAAGCGACCAATAACCCGTTGCTCGGTAAATATCCCAAAGAAAATGTAGATAGGTGGAAAACACTCTAAGGAGACTATTGAGTGACATAACGCTCAAGATCCTCCCCAGAATCAAACCCAAGCAGGAAACAGGGAGTTAGGCGTCCGGGGGAGGAGAATGTATGAGGAGTAGATGGTAGCTTATGGGCAAATGTAAAACTAGTCAAAGAAGAATACCGAGAAGAGTATAAAGTAGAGATGCATCGTTGAGGCACTATGTTCCACTCAGAACCCAAGGAAATAACAATAATAATAAACACTGTTAGTCATTTTATACTTTTATCTCACCCGCTCGCCGTTGCTCTACTGAGAATCGCTAAATATGAATTGATACCAAAAGACACGATTATGTCACGATTTTTGGCTTCAACGTGCATCGACATTTTCAACTGGAAGAATGATTTTAAGGGCAGAAACTACAACCAATAGACACAAAAAGCAGCATCATTTTAGATTTAGTCACACAGCAATATGGGCCATCGGATCATTGAAAACCAAGCAACTGTTACTTTTCATTTTGAGACTCTACAACAGCACACATGTGTAATCTCACTACTAGTCGAAATCAGAACCTTCAGGTTACAAGCCAAGTCCAGCCAGCCAGCCAGCCGCTTTAATACAATCCAATGACCCATGAATTCTAACTTCTGCCAACTTACCACACAACACTGCCGTCAACCGATACCATCAATGCGCATCCACTTCACATTAGACATGGCACACTGCACTGAACACGATATTTCAATGTATAACAGAAAAAATATACACGGTCTACTTGGTGAGAATAAAAAACTATCTACCTATTAATCGATAAATTCACTATTAATAGATCGTTTCATCAGCGCCAACATTCCACAGGAAACTCTATCGTCATTACTGATATTGTCTTGTTTCATCATTATCCGTGTAAGCCTTCTTTAGTATTTTTAGGTCATTTGAGTTGTGCCAGTTAATTAGACTACTGCAAACCAGCTTACCACAGATGTGTATCCATTTATACAACACACACACACGCAACAACAACAACAACAACAAATTCCTAATGAATGTCATTTAACTGAAGAATGGAATATAGTCATATCTATATTTAACTGACTGATTGACTTAGTAGTGTGGATTATTATGCGAAACTTATTCACCATTCACATTCACAGTTACGTTTCAGAAAGGAAGTGTAACGAACAGACAGAAGTAAAAAGCGAATTTAGTAGACCTTTTCGTGATCGAGACGATGACAACAAGTGAACTATTGTTAATCCCTGCCAATGACTTGGACTGGATTTTCAGCACAGAACACTAACTACTACACGCACAGAAGTGTAGCAGTTCATATTTGACATACTTTATCAGTGCATACAAAAAAAGCAGAGAAAATATAAAGAAAGAGAAGCACAAATATATGAGAGGAGAAAGGATCGTTACATGGAGAATATTGAGAGTTCTTTGTTTAGTCATGTTACCAAGCCAACCAGCCAGGCAGTCCCCACCTCTTTACGTGACAATCAAAAACTCCATGCATAGATGCCAGATTTTTTTTTGACAAACGATAAACATTCACCAGTCTAATCCGATGTCAGTTAATATTACTTGACGATGAAGATGATGACTTGGCACACGTAACATATGTCCTAGCCATCTCAATCGATGCATCTTCACAAACGCATTAATGCGAATCAATACATGAGTTCTGTTGATTTATGACATTGTAAAACTAATGTAGTTCAATACTTCAATGGAAGTTTATGGATTGTAGTATATATATATATATATATATATTGCTGTGTACAATTCATTTGTGAGAAAATTATAATACCTAACCAGCTGTTTAAGCCTAAAATCGATATAAAAAAGCTTTAGATTTCGCGAACAAAGTATGAAACTTGAGAACATCACCTTCTTTTCATTCACATAACTTAGGGCAAGCTGTAGGTATATACTTTAAAAAAAAGAAAGAACTACCTGCACTTCCTATCTAAAACAATGATGAAATAATGATAGTGATTGTTTCAAGTGTGGCCACAGATTGACAGCGAACCATTGAAAACAAGCAGGGACTACCATACAGCTGTTTCATCCCCTGTTTCAGGATTCCTCAGCAGTTGGTTCGAACCCAGGATCTTCCATTTAAGCGGCAAAGTCGTAGACCATTCGACCACTGACACCCGACTCATTGGTCAGCCCATGAATTATAACCTCGACCAATTCAGGATTTTAGGTTTGGCGCAAACTAGAAAGAAACAGCTGTCCAGTAGTCCCTCCTGTTTTTCAATGGTTCTCTAACTGATATCAACTCATTTCAAGTGTGACCACTGAAAACCAGAAAGGAGTACTGGACAAGAATTTCATCTTAGCTCGGGACCCATCGACAGCACACCCACCGCCAGTGAATGGTTGCAGGACGAAGTTGCCTGGAGTTCTGATGAGCAGCCATGATCGGTGGGGTCCATCCTGTCGGCGATTAAGATAAACACTCGTCACCTATGACATTCATTTAATGATGGCGCTAAAAGCACGAATTGGTAGGAATTAGAATTCATGGGCTGGTCATCGAGTAGGCTCCCAGTGGTTGAGTGGTCTACGAGCTTGCCTCTTAACTGGAAGATCCTGCGTTTGAACCCGGGTGGTAGGTGCCTACTGCCGAAGAATCCCGAAATAGAGGGACGAAACAGTTGTCCAGTACTACCTACTGGTTTTCAATGGTTCTTTAATTAATATTAAACCGTGATCAAAGTTGAGATAAACTAAATCCCTGCAAAAAATCTCTTGCAAATGTCATCATTACAATTAATCAGAATAAAAATAATGGCAATAATAATAATACAGCCCTACGGCAACTTCTGCTCAGGTCATTATTTAGCTGATGAAAACAGTGCATACATATATAGTGACACTGTTCGACTATATTCCCTTGAGCTTTCAATTAATTATGTACTCGCCACTATAAGCTCTTGAAAATGCATGGTTAAACAGAATGCATAATAGGATTGTTTGAAAAAAATGAAAATATTGTTTGAGCTTTATTTTCCTTATCTACTGCAGTATAAAAAGTGTTTAAAATTATACAACAGAATATTTATGTTCTGGCAAATTATAAATAAGCAGTATTGTATTATACTACTCATTACGATGAGTAGTAAACTAGCAACCACCTACACCACGCAATGGTACCTTATGTAAAATTCTGAGGACATAGAAGTATCTGAGGCTCGTTATTTGTTTAAGCACTCACTCATTTTTCAGTCGACACTTTGTGGTTTCGAAATCCACTCCGCCTATTTCATCATCCCGGGTGGCATCATCAGCAGCCAGAAAAAATATGTGTGATTCATGTTCATGTGTATGGAAAATCTACTCCGAATTAAACATGAGTAGGGAAACCACCTATATATCTTAAGATATTGCATTAAAATATGCGGATACATTGAAATAAATGTGAAGAAATAGTTAACATTCACAATTAAAACCAGAGTTGCATATCACTTCACAAAACCTTCAAGTTACAATTACAACCAATGCTCGATTTTTTTTTATTTTTTTTTAAAAAACAATTTATTTCTGATTTACAGCTTGTTTTCACACTGTATTTTTGGTACAAGTATGAAATTTTCAGCATGGATATCGGTAGCCCAAATTTCGCAGGCCAACCATAGATATCAGGTGTGCGTCGGCGTGGGCTCGAACCCCGGACCATGTGGATGGTCAGCGAGAGTCCTAACCACTGTGCCACCGACGCACTTACCTATTTTTAATTCACTTTAGATTTTTCCGTTAACTGATTCAACCGAAATGTTCGACCTCTGCGGAAAGACATTTTGGCTTCCAGTGCGGAAGCTTCAACAATGTCTGAGGATTAACTTGAAGTAATTTGGTAGAGGGTAATCAGCAGTGGATTGCAACCAATCAACGGTGGCTCTAGTGACCCAGGTGGTCTAGTGGATAGCTCTTTGGCATTTGAAAAGACGGGTGCTGAGTTCGAGACCCGGTTGGGACACCATCCCTCATTAGGGGATGCAGGTACATCCAGTTGACGAGTCCTGAATAAGCCGAAACGAGCGTTGTCTTGGATTCCAGTGTAAGTCACCATCCACTAAATAAACTCTCTATTCTGTTGACTCTAAAAACAGTTTTCGTTTGGTAAATCATTATGGAGAGTGTTTTATAACTCATATTGGTTCAGCGGCCAAAATGTTCGCTTACCGCGGGCGTGGTCCTGGTTTGATTCGCGGATAACACACTTCCAAACTTAGTCTAACTTACTGGTTGATAGCCGAATCAGAAGGCAGGAAAAGTTTGGTATGTGGTTGGTAACTTGACCCCGTAATAACACCAACAATACCATCAACACCGCTGATGAAGCTCAACAGCTTAAACCCTCATGTTCCACTTAAATAATCGCCCATGATAATGGATGGTGCTGGGATGAATTAAAAGAAGATGGAATTAACCGGCAGTCGAACTGCAAGTGAGTTGATCAATCTTAAGGTGCTCAACTCATAGGTGAGGGAACCCTGGTAGAGTTATGACTGCATACCGCTGAAGAGTTTCTAAAACAAACGAAATAGCAGTCTAATGCACCTTGGACTTGAATGACTTTCTAATTGATGTTAATTACTGATAAAATCTACTCTGATTGCAAAACAGTCCAATCGACCACTGATTAGAACGATATACAACATGAAGTAGGCTAAACAACAACAGGTGTATAGTTGGAAGAGCGAATTTTACACAAGTTTCAGGTATTGCTTGTTAATAGGTATGTTGATAAATAAAACTAAAAAACACCAAACTAACTGAATTCAAATACACTTTGTTTGTTGCTCTCTTTTTTTGTTATTTCGCTAACTGTCAACAAATTTCATAAACGTAAGCAATAATAAATTACGATAGAATAGCACTTACTGCAGCTGATGTAATGAAATCAACATGTGCCAAATTGTCATCATCTTTTTCAAAATTTATTGATCGGCAGTTTAAAACAGCTGTAAAATAACAGAAGACAAAATATAATGTAAAAATAAATTGGTATATATATATATATATATATATATATATAAAGTGTATAACGTCTTGACGATTGATGCAGTAGGACTGAACTCACCAACGGTTTACACGGAATGACTCAGATCAAAGAGTCAGATCAATTTATTCGACTTAGACTCTAGTTGATTACCTAGGGGAACTAATGATACCCAGAACCCAGTTAATTGTTTACAAAATACTCAGGTTGAGGCGAAGTTTAAGAACTTTATTGCATTTAGAAAATCAAAACAAGTGATTGAGCGAAGAGACTCTTTTCAACGAATTTATCATCAAGTTGTACAGTCGTATATATATGGTTTTTAAGAAGTTATATCCGGTGAGGGAATTGAATCTTAGGTGTGAATGCATAAAATAATAATAATAATCATATGAAGTTCAATTAAAACTGAAATGTTTGTGATTATAATTGTAGTTAAATGTCAAGTGGCAAAGCAAATTAATGTCATATACAGAATAATTCATAGGAGGGATAGAACTTGAAAAAGGATGTGCAATTATAGGATTAGTAGACAAATCGAATAAAACAAAAACATTACGTAATATTGTGTGAAATTTAATAGCATAGAATTTATCGTTGTAAAAAACAATTGATTTAGAATGACAAGTGGAACAAGTGAAATAATACCGGGGACAGTTCAAAGTGAGAATAGTAATAATAACAACTGACTTAATAAGGAAGAGTATACAAATGGAATAGACAAAATGAAAAATTGTTAGAGCTAAAATATTATTGGGGATAATCATATTTTAGCAAAGAGGGATTAAGACCATGAAAGTTGGAGAGGTTGAACGAACTTTTTCTGTACACAGAGATCTGGCTTTTCTGTTTCGATAGCCAAAGCTTCAGCAATACAGATGAGTCGGGTACGTAGGGATTTGGGTAGATTGCTCTTTGCCTTGTAAATGATTTTAAAGGTGGAGGCTATAGAGATAGGGTGATCATTATTGACCAGATGTTCTATGATCGCGCTTCTTATTGCTCCACTTCCACCTTTTCGTAGCCATGCAGGATAATGTTCTTGCACCCTCTTGGACAAAACTCGAGTCGAACGACCGATATACCTAGCTCCACAAGAGCAGGTGCAACTTTATTGCAATACAAAAACTCAAAACTCAGTCAATTCGAGCACACTATTGATAAACTTGGTGCCAGATGGTCAAAACAAATGTCGGAGACTTACGGCATTTTCATTTGACTGGCTTGCACTGGTAACGGAATAACTGTGTTCGAAAATCTCTCCTGAACGGTCTGATTAAAATATTGATAATTATTCGGATGTTTCAGCTAACTAGACTGTTTATCATTGTCCTGACAAATTTGAATATCATATGTTGACCTTGTCATGACTATTTGTCATTGTTCCTATTCATTCAATCTCCAATTTTAATGCTTCAATTTGTAGCTGTGCGATACATTAATAAAATATATTGTTTTACGATATGATTTTGTTTGAGTGAATGAAGGTGACCCTGACCTTGGACGGTCTGCGGGAAGTATTAGAGTGTGATTCTCTAGACTGAAGTTTTAATCCCACTGCGTTGTTGGGAATATTCTACTTGATTCTCAGATACTTCTTACAGTAGAATTTTAGTTAACTTTTTTTTTTCTATAGTAATTGTTTTTTGTACTTAGAAAGTGACCTTGTCTGCATAGCTGCCTAACGTCAATGTTATGGTAATTTTAGGTTTTTTGTTGTTATTAGTTGGAAAGGAGGACATAGGCATCAGTGGCTCAGTGGCAGAATGAACGCCAACCACGCATGTGGTCCAAGTTTCGATCCCCGGCCACCGATGCACTCCCTTACCACCTTAAGCCGGTAAAAAAAACGGTAAAGAAGTAAGGTTGAGCATGTTGCCAGCAGCCCCATCCTGTAAAAGCAAAAATATGCACTACTGGCAAAACTCCATAGCTAAAGCTTGAAGTCCTATGTTCCCCTCGAAGCGCAAAAGGAATTTAAAAAAGGCCTTTCCACGAAAGACAGTCTTTTGCTATCTATGAAGTGTCTCGTGACTGTGTGTCTCTCTCAAGGAAGTTTCGGAAAGCTGTACAATACGACACAAAGAACGGAAGCCTGAGTGCAGACCACAATGAGTCGGTTTTGATTGTTACTGACTGAAATATTTAAATATTCCTATTATTAATATTAAAACAAGACATATAAGCGGACAATATTGTTTTCGAATAGATCTTCTTCAGGCTTTACTCTAATTTACATTCATACATACATTCATTCAATAAGATGCAGACTGAACGCTGCCATGAAGAGGACATATCCAGCCGCCAAGCTTGTGTGTGTTTATCAAACAACTAGTTGTTTGAGACAATCAAAAGTGGATAAAAATCCACCTCATGTTACCTCCAACTGTGTCAACCAATTTACATGTACGGGCCAAAGCACATACATTGGAAGAACAGAGAGAAGAGTTAGTGTCCGCATTTATGAACACATACCAAAGAACTTGAGACTGGAAGGCCCGCAAGCATTAAACAATGCTATTGCTCGTCATCTATTGGACGCTGGTCATATTGTAGACAATCTGAAGTCGTTTAAAATAATCAACAAGCAAAAGAAACCTATGTAAGCAGAAAGACACAGTGGTGAATCTTGCACTGCCCTGGTGATAACAAAAAACAAATATATACAACTTTCATGAGTCACCTTTTTCATGTTTAGAAAACTCTACTCTCTCATCTAAACATGACTCACCCTACCTTGTTTCTTTTCTTTCCTTTTTTCTATTGGCTATTAGATAAGACGTTTTCTTAAGTTACGTAATCTACTTTTTGTTATGCTCTTTCTAGCTAAACCTTGTTTCTGCACACATGTCAAACAAAAACTTGGCACCAGTCAATCAAATCCACAACAGTTGGTCTAAGCCACGTAGGAAGGTGCAGACTTCCAGGCTGGGGTCCTCGGGACGGTAAAAATCTATGGTTGGAAACAATTGGTGACATGGCTCAAAATCGTTCTCAGTGGCGCAGATGCATCCACTCCTTGTGACTTATGATCTCCAATGAAACTGTTTATGTTTTTCTTTATTACTCCTTTGTCTCATACCTCTGCTCACTGTTTCTATTATGCTTTTCTTGTACTTTCTTCTCTTGCTTCGCGTGCTACACGGAGTGTGGCGACTTGAACTTCCGCACATTTGTGCGAAGTTCTATGTCGAAAACAGACAGACACATATATATACACAACCCTGTTTTTTGTTTCCAAGCCTAATTGTTTAATTATTCTATAAATAGTCAGGGTTTGTAACTCCTAATCAGTTAAATCATTCCGGACTAATGTTACTTTTACTTCCTACCAACCAATTACTCCTTGTGATCGCGGAAAAGTATGTTCAAATCTTTAATGTAATGTAAGTCATATTTTTTAACGTTCAGGTTGTAACCAGTTGAGAAGAATCCTCGAAATAATGGAAGATGAGCTCGTATTATCCTGGTACAATTGTGGTTCTTGCTTTGTTCAAGTTTACATAGATTTATACATAAAAATTTTTAACCAATGACGGTGATTTTGTGGATCAAATAATAGTAATAGTAATAATGTGGTAAATGTTTTGAACGTCATTCATAACGATGATTATAATGATAACAAAATATTGATAATAAAGTTTATGCAGGTGACGATGAGAATAACAAAGGTTGTAATGTAGACAATTCAATAAATAAATAAATTAGGTCAAACAAATCATAGCAGTTACGTAATACTAAAGGTGAAGTGGACAGATAATCATAGTTTAAACAAATATCATAAAAGTAAAAAGGAAATGGGAAATAAGAAAGGGTGGGAAAGTATTGATTAGAATTCACCTAGGCAAGCAAGGGTGAGACAAAGTTAGAACAAACTTCTTTTGTATTCAAAGACTAGGATTGTTCTCTCGAAATCTCATAACTTTAGCTATGTGTAAAAGGCGGATTCGAACTATTCATATAAGTCAAACGTATATAACGTTGTCAGTTGTTGTTCTCAATTTTTTTTATCAAATCAGTTCATACAATGTGGCCTTTCTTTTTCACTTCCCAAAGGAACTTGTGATGACCCCCCCCCCACCGCAATCCGTCTACTTTCTAAAGAACTAAGTGGGTTTCGTCATAAAATAATATTTGTAGAAAAATAAAATGTAAAACAATATGTAGTCACTGTTTCATTACTTTCCATTAATTAATTGAAATAGAATATTATATTATGAATTGTTTGTTTTTTAAAGAAAAGAAAAAGATGAACATTATCAAGATGGCGAATGGATTTTTTGAACATTTTCCCTAATTTTTTACACAGGATTTATTTGATAAGTTTCTATTCACTTAAACTAACCAGCATTTTCTGTATTGAGGTGACCGGTGTATGCATCCCCAGCTTACTACAATCAATTATTCACAGATGTGTACCAAACGCTGAGTGAACATTTCATTCCATCATATCAAAAATCGATAAACTGTGAAAGTATCATTAGAAAAAGAAACTAATCTCCATTACCAATCTACCGTTATAATAATTGATTAGCCTAAGGGAAGAACACTGTAATATTCGATTTTTCATTCCTTTGGCTTCCCAGGAGGACGAACACAACAGGGCTTCAAGCTCGAGTTTGGAAATTTCAGTGGCAGTGGTGTTTATTTACAGGGTGAAGTTGTTCCCGCCTCTGCCGAGTTTAGAACTGGCTACGGCAGGTAAAGGTGTGCACCCGCCGAGAATCGAACTCCTAACCATGTATATGGTTGGAGAGCGTTCTAGCTCTGTACCACTGACGCTGAAAGTACGTCTCCGAGATGAGATATGATAGACATTAATATTTAGACTCCGGCTCCAGTGAGAACACCAGAATTTACTGAGATGAATACACATCCATTGAATGAGTTTCAAATTGGAGATAAATCGCGTGCAGAACAGAAATTCCGTCTACCAAACCCCTACTAAGTGTATTACCAAGAGAAGATTAGAGTGCAAGAAAGCACATTTTTTTGTTATTCGAATAATAATGCCCTGAAATCTACATGCAGTGAGAGGCAATAGGAAAAGAAAGATAGAATTTAACACTATACTAACAGTTTTAAGGTCAACTTTTTAACCTTATTTAACTTTTATACATAACTGTCTATTATTTAACGATTTAGCTGGTAAATATATCTCTCTGGTGGTGTTTGTGTACGTTTGCGTATTTGTCACTTAGTTTTCAATCGCCTTATTGTTGAATAAAAGTGTTACAGTTACTGAATAACAGAATAAATAAAATGTTAATTCAATATAGTTTTATCTTAGTAGATAGTTTCGAGTTTATATTTCGTGGGGCATAGTGACATACTACTTGTTGGTATGAGTAGTCAGTCACACAATCAGCAAGTTCAGTTAGCTTGAAATAAATGATTTTCGTGAAAAGAAACCCAATATCAATTAGGCAAACTCGGAGTACCATAAAGCAGTGAAGAGTTATTTTGTTCCAGTCAGGGACTCTTCAACAAGCTCCTCCATTGATCTCATGTAGTCACTATCATCTAATGACATGGGTGCTGTGTGTGTACTTCACGAATCAACAGAAGTTAAAATTCACACGTTTTTGAGTCCTCATACTGTGACTGAATAGTAAGGTTATAATAGTCTGATCTGTAAGTCCTGGACAGGAAGATTCGCGGGTTCACTGATACCCACTACTGAAGATGCCATTGCCCACAACCCTCAGGTTCTAATGATTTTCCAAATGACTGATATCCATTTGCGACGACACCGACCTTCAGATTCATCAAATCACCTTCGTGTTACTGAAATACTGCTGTTTATCTCTCAGACTATATGACAAAAATTTATTATGGAAAAAGTCAACTTGTCTACACTTATAACTATAGCGAAGCCGTGAAAAAATTTGCGGGATCAGTTGTTTTTGAACTGCGTAAAAAAGTCTACAGTACAATAAAATGTACGAATTTGTATCACTTAAACAAAGATAACCAGTTAACTTGGTGGAGGGAGACTGCTAGTGGAATCCAGATGCTCGTCAACTGGACGTGCCTGTATACGCCGGTGAGTAAATATGGTATTCCCACTAAGGCTTGATTCCATTACCCATCGTTTCAAACGCCAGTGTTAGCAACTAGATCATTCGAGCCATCACTCGCAGGGGAATCCAGGTGCATCCAGTTGACGAGTCCCAAACAGGATGAAATGCACATCCTGGATTCCACTGCCAGTCACCATTCACCAAACTACTTCATTTTAATCCTCAGACATCGTCAAAGCATCTTCACTAGGAGCCGACTTTTCTGTCAATAGACGGACTACTATACAGTTGTTTCGTCCCACCAGTTCAAGACTCTTCAGCACAACGAACCCACTACCCGGCTTCAAAACAATCACGTTTCGGTTATAAGTCAAGCTTGTAGACCATTTGATCACTGAAATCCGACTTAATGGCTAGCCCAAACTAGAACAAAACAGCTCTCCTGTGCTCCCTCGTTTTCAGTGGTTCTCTAGTTGACATCCAACAAACTAACTCTCGAAGATATGACGCAAGCCATCCGTTATCGAACAAGCGTTGTGTATCCCTAGCTGAGCTGAGATTCTGCCAACAACCAGTTCATTAGCGAAGGTATAATCGCAGCAAAATAAGTTAACAGTAACGATGACAAGCATGAAACACACACACATTCAAGAATAAAACTCTTATTCCCAATTTTCAATAACAAACTAGTTGGTTGTCATTCGTTTTATAAGTACTAGCCTATTTTTCAAAGTTGAAATGGAAAATGCTACTTCCCTCTCTAATTTCAATAGTAGTACTCCTCAAAAACACATTTCCTTGAAAGTAACCATCCGTTGAATCTGTCATAAATGCAAAAAATGAGGATATTTTCTGTGCTAACCAAGAATGAGAATTTATCAATTCTATGCAAATATTTTCGCAGATGATAGCATGTTGTCCTGTCATTTGTTATTGTTCTGGTGGAAAGAGCAAAACCCCATGATGCCTGTCATATTCTTTGTGAGTATGACAATTTCATCCTCTAAACATTTATGCTATCTAATGCTTGTGAGAAAAATAAGAGTACAATTCAGTGTAATAAGTATTCATCTCGTCACCATTAATCTCATCACACTTTGTGATAGACAGCTAGACAAAGAGACATAGAGATGTGGCAAAAGGTCCAATTTCTCAACAATAGCAACATCAACACAAGCCTTGAATCAGTTCAACTTTCTCAACTTTTTAAACAAGATTATAAAACCAGTCTGACAAGAGGAATAATATATGTCCAAAGGGATATATATATATATATATATATATATATATATATATATATATATATATATATATATAGAGAGAGAGAGAGAGAGAGAGAGAGAGCGAAATGAAAAATGATGATTGTGTCAAAATTGACAACAAATTGTAACACGTTAACTGGGAAATATGATAGATTGTAAAACTAGTATTACTGACAGCTTCCAACTAATACCACCATCTATGCAGGCCATGTTTGTTTTTGCTGAGTGGCTCAAGTCTCTCTGTATGGCTGGTAGTATTATGATCAAAGTAACACAGCGCTTTTAAAAAGTATCCTACCCCACCCGATTTATAAGCACTGAATCAAAGTAGGATATTTTCCCTGAAGATGAAAGTGACAAATAATAGCCTATTCATAAGTGAATTCCGATGAGATTTATTACAAACAACTGAAAGTGATTGTTCACAAACAAAAACGCTCATCGGACTGACTGACCGACATGAAAAACTGGATACTACTCATATCAACCAATAAGTAGTACTTGCTAACGAGATCGAAGTGCTGTTGGTTGGCAAGCACCACTACTAGCTGATGCCAGTGATACCCAACTACTCACATCAATTAGTCAATAGTATATCATTACTTTTTATTCAATTCCTTTGCAGTGAAGCATAGGCTTTCAAGTTCTGAGCTTTGGAGTTTGGGTAGTAGTGCTTTTTTTTTGTTTATTTTTACGGGATGGAGTTGCCAGCTTCATGCCCAAGCTTCTTTCTTTACCAGTCTTATTGCTAGCTTAACGAGGTAAAGGAGTGCGTTGGTGGCCGGGGATCGAAACCAGAGCCACCTGAGTGGTCGGTGAGCGTTTTACCGCTGTGCCACCAACGTACATCAAGAAGGTCCTGCAGTGTTCTAAATATTTCCGGCTTTCACGGGAAACTCGACTGAAGTTTCACCTCCTCGAACTGTGTAAATTGCAAATAGCAAATTGCTTGTTTTCACTAAACTTAAGAAAATGAAAGAATGTTATTCAGATGTTTTTTATTGTTGTTGTAAAATCACTTAGCAGTATAACACATATATATGTACAACTCTAAAAGCACCACCCTTCCGAAAGTTCATGTTTAAGCGGATAAACAAACATGCGTAGTTTTAAATGTCAGTATTCTTCAAATTAACTTTGTGATGTAAACATATACAACCTATCCGCACCTGTTATAAGAGAAAAACATTATAAGTGAAGTTAATCAAAAATGTAGCCTTTCAAAGCAGTCTGTTGAAGCCAAGGTACAAGGAGGACTAATTGTTTGATTCTCGCAAGCATCAGAATTCTGAGTGTGGATTTCGTCCTGTTTAGAGATTCATCAGCTGGATGTACCTGCAACACAAGTGAGTGAGTAACTGCTGTTCACACTTAAATCCAGATACACCAGTCATCGCTTCAAACAGCAAAGAGTTACCCAGTAGGCCACCGGGCCACCATCTTTCACAATGGGTATGATATGAGATTATTTTTTCTATGAATACGAAACAGATTTAGCTGCATAGTTAAAGTGATGTTAAGTGGACAGTTGGATGTCAGTTATTCCAACCACTATCTCAGTCAAACCATCATCAATGATTCCATAAGACTGGGATTAGTAATCTGAAATTCTCTCTGCTTTGGATATTTTTGCAAACGAAATTCCAGTCTTATTAGATGGTTCGAGGCAATCAGCAAGAAGTCTTACTTGACCTAGGTTTTGTGCTTGCCGGAGCACTCATCTGTCAGCAAGGAGTATCTGCAATGTTGAAGGAACTCATGTTCCCCCTGAGATTCCAACCCACTGAGTTATATTTCGGACTCGCCATGGACATACTTCAGGACTGTATTGAATACTTAGATTGGACACTAGTTGGTAATTAGTGTCATGCATCTAGTCTTTTGTTTAGTGCAGCCTGAATTCTATCAGTGCGGTTTACAATCTGGCCACAATGCTTAGTGACTCGACATTACAGTGCACTTTGTTGGTGACCACATTGCAAACTTGACTGATAGACTGACAGTCTGCGCTAAACAAAGGACTAGAAGCAGGATATTAGTTACTAACTGGTGTCCAGTCAAAGAAATTTCATTCTGTTAGTCGAAGAGTTAAGATATTAAGATCAATTAAAAGTTTGTAAAGCCTGAAGAATTATTCATTCTCCCGTGGTATGGGTAAGAGAGTGGAAAATTAAAACAAAATACATTAGCGTCTATTCAAAAGAAAAAAAAATCAACTCATAAAACAGGAAGGGGAAGTGATAATGAAAGGCAAAACGCTTAAAGCACTTCCCCAATTAATTATCTTTCCTTACATAATACATGTAATAATGGTGACAATGTTAATCAATGCAAGTTTAGGGATAAAATGCTGTCAAGACAAGAGTAGAGGCTAGCTTGTGTACACAAACAATCCGCATTCATTCATGCTCTCTCTCTCTCTCTCGCTCTTTATTATTAAGTAATCTCTCATATTGTTACCTTCCTTCTCAATAGAAAACAAAAAAAAGGGAAACACCTCGATAATATAATAAATGTATGTGTCTGTCACTTCAGCATATATATATATATACATATAATTTCAAATACTATTGGTCGACTTGACATAGATGGCTTGGTCTGACTGACTATGTATAGAAAGACAGACAGGTGTTAGGCTGTTAGAGAAATGAGTGTAGGATAGACAATATATTGAAATGGTATAATAGGTGATAAAAGCTTTTTGTGATTAGCATTGAATAAAGAAAGCAGTGCACGTGCACTGCTCACGTCATCACTCCAATACAAAACTGCTGCTCATATTGGCTAGTCTGTCTATCCTATCAACAAGAAAACGTACATAATTTATAGAGCATATATGACGATGAAAGAAGTAACAACACGGAGGAAAACAAAACAATAATGAGAATACTCATTATGTATGTATATCGATGTGTGTATCGAGAAATTTGTGTGTACATATGGATCAACCTATAATAGTTGGACTATTTTTTATGGACTAAATGATATACGAACATACTGTGTTAATGAATAGCATTTTTATAAAATGTAGATATGATGACAAGAGAGAAATTGATTATTGCTAAAGTCATGCTTGATTTCATATTAAAAATTGAGTTTTTTCTAAATAATCGAAATTACCAACAACAGAAAAGCCTTTGTGAAGCTAAGTGCAAACAGAAGTATGCAGCTTACTTCTAGAACGTCAGAGAGAGAGAGAGAGACAGTTAGGGCATAGATTGGAAAGAAGTTTAGTGGTTAGGTCTTCAGGTCAAACAATGAAGAAAAACAGACCAGTGGTTAAACTTCTAACAATTCAGTGTTTGAAGAATATATATATATATATATATAAAGGTTTGTAAAAGCATTTCTGACAGGCTGAGCAATTTAATCAACAGCAGCCCTCACTGTCTCGACACTTCAGACCAGATGGCCGGCCAGAAGGCATAGCCAACAAAGCACTCTGTCAGGGAATCAATCAAGAACCTATTGTCCAGCAAATATGCAGGAGGAAATGGGGACGGATTGAATGTACTATGAAGAGACCGTTGAATGATGAAACCTGAATGAGAAGCAACTAGCTGAGCGTCTGAGGAGGTTGATATGGAGGACATGATCATTTAAAGAAGAAATCACAGCTTGTGCAGAGTTGTGCAGCCACTTGGCTAAAAGTGATTACAAAGAACAGTGTACAAAGTCGTAGAGTGGGCCATCGATTTAAAAAATTCAAGTTTGTTGACTACAGAAAAAACACTTTGAGAGACCTTCTAGTCACTAGAAATGCATTAGGTTAAGCAGTATTCTAGCTAGACATGACGTCAGATCCTAGAACTACCTACGTATATACGGTAACGCCAGGCCGTCAAATGGAAGCTCGAGGAACCAATGAAGCTTTCTGAGCTGTGCAGTGTTGGTAAGTTCTGGATCAAACATATGAAACAACTAACTGATATAGGAAGAGATCACATCAGTTATATTGGGACAGGGAGAGACACAACTGATTGATATGAACTGTTTTCAGCTACTCAAATATGTCAGTCAATAGTAGTATTAAGCAATACAGTTATGAAGTAAACTAGATGATAAGGATAGATTAGTATTCCATTTTCTATGTTGTTTCACTCGATTTAATTACTGTGTAAAAATAAAGAGAGATGAATATTGAATAGAGTAGTGTAGATGAGCTCAGTGGTACTATGAGCGAATGAACTTGAAGAGAATTGATTAAATTATCCATCTCCTTAGGAAAAAAAGACAACAACTTATGATGACGATAATAATAATAATAAGAAGAAGGACAAGAATCCTGCTTTTTCATTCACTCATATATATATGCATTGACATGCCTAACTAACTATGCTATTTCATAGCTGGATTCCTATTCTTCATATATACATTTAAAGAAAATGGTAGACGACAAACACACAAAAGTGTATAAGTGTATGTCTTCATTTTGTCTTTAGTGACCTGATTTTTGTTCATTAGGTTTAAACACTTGTACACATATTATTACATATCCATTTGTTGTTCGCCTTTTTTTCGGATTTACAATTATAGATATAAGGTAACAAGTATCACACTAAAATCTCTCATTTTTCTCACACTTACTATCGGTTGGTAAGCTAGGCGAGGTTTAGGAGTGCATCAGCAGGGAATCTGAACCGGACTATATGCATGGTTGGCATCTTACTCCATCTTACTCCGCGCAAACAAGTAACAGGATTTATGAAGGGTTATCAATCTCAGTGGGATGTTTACGCTAGCAACTGACTAACTGACTTATCGCCTACAAATATCTAAGATATCGATATCCTTTAGGTTTGCATCTACTAAAGCCCCCCTCCCTTTGTTGGTTCATAAAAAGTTTCATCAAAGGATATGGAAATATCTCAGCCTGATGAGATGGTGGTATTTGAAAGTTAGGTAAAAATTAGGGTTGAAGCACGATTCATACCACTGCCATGCGAATTACTGCAATGCATCACTTTGAATTATACATTCAACAATAACAATCAGACTTATAGTGTTGAATACGAATCAGTATAAAGTGAACTAGTTATGTTATTTTATTGTTCAGCCTGAAGTAGGTGGAGTGGGATTCGAACTCAGGGTTCAAAACCCGGAATGTATCTCCAGATGATAGATACTCAGGGAATGGATGAAAAGAAAAAATAAGTTTCAGGTGAATCACATTTTTTTCTAATCAAAGGTCAATATGCAGTTAAAACAGACATTGGTGTATGATTCTAATGTACGAAAAACGAGGCACGTAAAAAAGTCATTAGCAATACAAATAATATTTCCCATTCCTTTGCGTTCCGAATGGATTATAGGGCTTCAAGCTTGAGTAATCCCATATTGGTTTGTTTATTATGTGTATCACACATACTGTTTCACTGTATGGAATTACTTACCACCACAGTGCCCAAGTTTTACACATACATTAATACTTCAAGCTTGAGCTTTGAAGTTTCATGAGCAGTTGTCTTCTTATGGCGGATAGCAGTTAGCCCCATGTTAAACCTCCCCTCTGAACCGGCTTAGCGAGGTTTAGGAGTGCTTCAACCGAGAATCGACTCTTTACCTTATGTTAAACTACCAACGCGACAATCTATTTGAGAGTGATAAATTACACGTCTTCACAAATAACAAAGAGAATAAACAACACGCTAGAATCAAGTCACTAAACAACATCAGGTGAATTCAATATTCTGAGCATCATCATGAAGCGCGATTATTCAAAACTAGTATGTAAAACAGCTGAGATGTACAAGGGGTTGAAGATCACCCACAAGTAGTTTTTTCAGCGAAATCAATCAATATCCCCGAGACCAATTATCCCTGAGATGATATATCATCCATGTGCATAACTTCATCTTTTCACAAATGAGAAAAGAAAGTTTTTTAAATGTTTTTAGAATGAAAACAGACAGGTGGTCATTACTTGTTATGTCCCAATTCACGCACATGTATACGCAAAAGTAAATGACAAACACCCAAACAAACAAACAAACTGGCGGAAAAGTTTTCTCCGTATTGTCACTATTATCAAAACTTGTACATAGAATTGCCCTATTATTATCATGATGATTACAGGGAGAATAGATATAAGACAACATTCTTTCAGGTCGCTTACACAAGTGCATACAATTTACACACTGCAGATGGTGGAATAACTACTGGTGTATATGCGTGTGTGTGTGTTTGCTAGTATATGGCTATTTATACGGACCCTATTTACCAACGTGTTTATTATCGCTCACTCAGTTACACACATACACACATACACACACACACGCACACATGAACATGTATCTATTTGTACACCTGTGTTATGATATCTTTCGTGTTAAAATATTTGTACATACACGATTTTTGGTAATTTGATTGAAAATGACTTCCATGTAAGCATGCAACTACTACACTCTGCATACATTTTACATTGTCTCGTAACAACAGAAGGAAGCAAGGAGGTAAAAGAAAACTATTCATTGATTTTAGGAAAAACAAAATACTACTTCCTTAAGAATAATATTCCCACTAAACGATTCTACTAATGGTAAAAGAAAGCTTTCAGTAGTGTAAGCTGGCCATCAAACATTAAAGATTCTAAATCCTTGACTAATTCACTTCAGCGTGAGAAATCCACACTAACAACAGTTTCATATAGAAGAAACTGAAATTATACTATATCCATAATAAATGTTCACATGATAAATAACAGACGAGTCAAAAGAAAGCAAGTATCCGAACACGATGATTCAGACTACTGGTTAACTAACTAATTATTACGAGGGACTGGGAACCAACTCATTATACTAAACAGATCGAAATGATGTTAAACACTAGACAGCCATTTCACTTGTTTTGAGAATCGATCTCATCAACTGTCTGTCTACACGGTTTTCACTCAGCTCGGAGAGCCGTAAAAGTTTTAACAACCTCAATTGCATAATTTTGTCCTATTTGCAAAAACTGTCAATTGAATGCACTTGAAATACGACTTTGATTTTTTATATCACCATTTCAATTAAGCAACTACTACTACCCAGAAGCCAGGTGGTTTCAAATGACAGCTTATTTGAGCTAAGTAAAAACTGCATAGACCGCGAATAAGATCTGCTGCCAAACTAGCTATATATAAAAACAACAGAATAGTGTTAAGGAGACAAAATAATGTTATATGACACATTCAAATGAATGAATAGGAAAGCAAAGAAATCATATTAATTCTTAGTCAATATCATCTTTTCCACTAACATCCACATAGAAATTGTAATCAGAAGTTGGAATTCATGAACTATTTGATTACAAACCAGATGGTTCAACCGGATTGAATGCTTGGTAGGGATTGTCGTGAAGGTGGGGGGAGGGGAGGGGAGGAGAGGCGTGATTTTAAATACTCCACTGTGTTATTAGAAGGTTGGAAGCAATCGGTAGGAAGTCTTACCTGACCTAGGCGTATTACTCACCAGTCAGGAAGTTGTGTCTGAAATCTTTCAGGAATTCATGTTTTCTCTTAAATTCAAACCCATGTCAACCAATACTGCAGTCGGGGATGTTATCATTGAGCTATTCAAGTTCGCGATTGACAAGACCCTGTAGGAGCGTAATGGATACTTTGATTGGACAGTAGGTGAGTAACTAGTGTCATGCATCTAATCCTTCATTTGGAGCAAAAACTGAATTCTATCATCATAATTTATTACATCATCCCTTTAGAATGATTTATTTACACTCATCAATGAGAAATTGCCACGAGTTTTGAATACGTAGTCTGAATACGTAGCTAGTTACTATGATAGAAAGAAGGCAATAAGCTAGACTAGGGTATTTCACACCTATATAACCTATCTCGCAGAATTGATTGACTATTTGCTTGCACGTGTATGTGTGCGTGCATGCGTGCAAGTGGGTGGGTGGTTATTTGGTTAGAGAAACAGATTTTTCAAACCAACAGCATAACTTTGGTAACGTCTCTTCACCAGGTCGCAAGGCAAATCGATTTTCAGTTATTTATTTTTGCTAAAAGACTACTGACCTGTTTTCAGGTCAGATAGAAGTAGAAGTTTCAAAATGTTATTTATGCATATTTGCATATAAAATAATTAACCAGTAAATATGATAGAATGCGCAAGTGAAACAGAAGAGTGGCAGGCAGGGTGAGGGGGTTGTTAGTTGTGTGGCATGTGTTACCGATAAGATTTATCACTAGTATATACGGAGACATTCATCGGCATAAAAATATCAAATAGCAAGGAGATAGATTTGATTTCAGAGAAAGCAAACGATTCAGCGTTGCGGAGAAACATGGGAGACGTGAAAGGAACACAAAGAAACACAATACGAAGAAAGATCAGAAGTGTAGCACAACACGGAAGATCTGTTCAAATGTTGGTTTGAAGATAAGGTATACATAATTTCGCTATACAACGATACCAAATTCCAAGTAAACATTCCTTTACCAAGTCTTTGGTCTTCTACGATTACAGGTGGTTGGCGGCTAGTTATTTATTTACGTGTAGAAAACAACGTGTGTACAGGTTTCAGTACAATGTAAAACTCGTAAAGGCCAACAGAAGGCATATTTTTTTATTTTCAAAAAGGAACGTTACATGACAACACAGTAAGTTTTTTCTCTGTCTCCAATACATGTGTTGGTCTAAGTTTTCGCTTTTCTTGTCTTTCTATCGCTAATCTGTTATCCTATCTTCATGTGTTTGTTGTCATTTTGCGTACAAAAGAAGAATACAGTGAAGTTGTAGTGGAGGGCGGGGGGAATGCCGAATCAATAATTAGAACAACACAAGAGGCAGGCAAATGTTCAATGTTCAATGCATATATTTGTTCAGATTATAGGGCTAAAAAATCCTATGCATATGAAATCAGTGTTCAGTCAGTTTACAGATTAGCAAGATACACTCTAATTCAATGCCCTTAAAAATTAATCTGACCAACCTCTACTCTTTCCTTTAATCAATCACCCAGACATCTTAATTAAAACTGAGACTTTTTCATGTGAAAATTTCCAAATAATTCAGAAGTTTATTTTCTCCCGACAATCCAACCAACATTGAATTGTAAGAATTATTGAAAATCAAGGAAGACTGCATAACTGTATTTCCCCCAAGAACCAAATGAAGAAGGAAATGGAGATGGATGGGGTGTGGGCTGAGGAGAACTTCAAGGAACGCTGCACTCTAGATCCTCATGTGGAACATGATTGGGAAGAGACGGGTTAGGCACATGAGGGTGATATGCAAGAGATTATGATATGAAGAGGAAATGGAAACTTGTAGGCATTTGTGCAGCTAGCTAGCTAGCTGAAAGGCATTGCAGAGAACTCAAAGTGATGGAGATGCACGGTTGAAGCCTTATATTCCACTGGGATGACGACAGTAATCATTTATCTTCCATATTTATAGACACATTTGTTACCAGTAAGCTGTTTTACTTTTAAGTAATCTATGAAAATGGATGAATAAGTATCAAATGAGTCAAATAGCTGAAAACTAACACTTGAAAAAGAATCTGATGCTCACTGGTAACTGGCTACAGGATGAAGTTGTTATCAATGGGGTCCATACAGTCAGGAGTGAGGACAAATAATCACTGAAATTTAAAACAAGCAATAAAGGTTAATAAAGCAGGATTTAATGAATTCATCAAATTTCGGTAGAACTCGTCAGCTGAATACTCTACATATACGGATATATATATTTTTGAAATTACATTGGGAGATATAAGACTGATAAGTAAACAAACTACATTGAATTAATCATGCAGAAAGACACGTGCGAATGTTTCACAGGTCATATTCAAATAGATAAGGGGAGAGAGAGTATGAGAGATCAAAATTAAGATAAATTGCATTACGCTTCAATTACATCACTTAGATAAACAATCAGTCATTAGGGAATATAAGGAGAATTGCAAACAGACTAATATCAATAGTAATAGTTATAATAACAGTTTTAATAGTGTTGAAGTGAGTCAAGATAGTCTTACTGATAAAGCATAGTTTTAGATGAATCAAGAATAATGGTAATAATAATAACAATAATAGTAAGAAGAAGAGGTAGAATAATAACAAGTAGAGAATAAAACGTATTACCATGGTAGATTAAGAGTCACGACCATCTCCTTTTGTATACAGAGAGCTGGTTTATAAATTCGAATTGCACAAGCCTCTGCAATTGCAAGCATCTTCTTGTTTCTTTGTTTGCTGGCAATGGTAAATGACTTGACTGCGTCGATATCATGTCCGTAATCTACAAGATGTTTTGTTATTGAGGATTTTGGCACTTTGAACTCAGCTGTTTTCAACCATTTTGGCAAATGCTCCATCATGCGAGTAGACAATCGCCTTTCCGTACGACCTATGTATTTACTGCCACAAACACACTCAAATTGATATATGCAGTTTGAAGTGTCGAGGATTGGCGACTGGTCTTTCCCAGATTGTTGAAGCACTCGCTTGGCGGTGTTAAGGATAACAAGTTTTGCAGCATAATAAGTTCTCTTGATGGCTTTGTCGAGTCTTCATTTCACTACTTCTTGTACGTCATCTCCTTTGAACGGCAAATTGATATAGACAGGTTTCTTTGGAACTGTTTGAATTGTTTTGCAGGGGGTAGTTTCTTTAGAGCATTTATTGATGAACTTCTCGGGATATCCATTCTTAGATAAAATATCCTTCAGAGATTTTATTTCCTGTTCAATAGTACTGTCAGAACAAATTTTTCGTGCTCTATTGAACAGTGTTCTGACTAGGTTTAAATTCGTATCGGGAAATAAATGTTTTCAATCACTGAAATCACGAATTTGTAGAAGTTAGAATTCATGCGTCGGTCATTGAGTCGGGTCCCAGTGGCTGAATGATCTACGAGCTCGCCCTGTAACCTAAAGGTTCTGGGTTTGAACCCCAGTGGGTGCCTTCTCCCGAAGAGTACCAGACTAGAACGAAACGGCTGTCTAGTAGTCCCTGCTTGTTTTCTGTGTTTCTCTAACTCGATAAGTATCAATCAAAAGCTTCTAGCTAGCTAATTCGATGACATTTTAAAGACTCTTAGGTACATGAATTAACTTCGACAATTGTGAGATATAATAAACGAAAAAGAAGAAATGGGAGGTACACACACAAAGAAACAAAAAAACATACCTTTACATTTATCTGATTGACTTAAAGCCTCTAGAATATCTGAACACATCCTCAGGAACATTTCATTCAAATAAATTTCTGGTTTCATCTCTGAATCAGTGAAACAAGGATTATTAAAGACAATTCTTCTTGCTGACATTACAGAATCATTGATAGCAGATGTTGCTGTGGTCGTGGTTGTTGAAGGTTTTATTTCATTTTCATCGATAACAATGTGTTTCTGTGATGGAGTGAATACTGGTGGAGCATGACTGGCTAGTTGTTCTTCAAGATAGCTGGTCATTGAAAAGGATTCATTCTGTGAACATGAAGAGATTGACGAAGTTGAAGACGTAGAGAAGAAGGGGAATACTGATTGTGGCACTTCAATAGACAACTGATCGGCCAATAGACGTGCATAACTAATGATAAATGTTTGATGTCTATGAAGAAATACAAAAAAAATGAACAAATAAAGCTAATTAAGGTGAACGCTAAAAAAAAACTGCTGAATTTTTGTTAAATAGTTGAAAGCAATCAACAGGAAACCTTGGCCCTCGGTTTTATGCTTTACGGCACTCACTAGCTAGGTATATATGCAATTATGAAACATGGCATGCAGATTTTAAATTTACGCACATACACACACACACGCAGAGATTTGATCAAATTCTCCGATGTAGCTTTCGTTACGAGTTCATCAAGATTGTTCTGGGAGGCGATGAAAACCAGACAGTACTAAAAAGTTATGTCGGCCTACTTGAAGATTTTTTGAAGATGAACAGCCGCAAACACAATGGGGATTAAACCCAAGACAATGAGGTTACGAATTCACCCGTTATTATTATGGCAGATAGACCACCTACCAGCAGACTGATAGCATGGACATTTGAAAGATCCACCGTAGACACAAGGCCGATTGAGATCTTTAAATTTATCTAGAGTTATCACAAAATTCAATAAATGAACCCGTCTCCTTGAGGGTCAGGGCATAATTGTGTTAGATATAAGAAAAGAACTTGTGCACTGTGGTAGAATATAATTCCATTATGAGTAAAATTTATTTTGATCAGGTCTCACAGTGTTATATAGTAATATTTACTGATGACGTTTCGAGTACAATTTACTGCTCATAATCATATCATAATTGCGTTTATTACCTCTAGAAGTACTAGTTATCCATGTAATGTATACGATCTCTAGGGAACCATAGCTGATTTAATGAACCGTTCGCGATTTCACTGTTTCAAGGTATGTACTTAAACGTGCATGGGTTAATCTATAAGATCGGCATATGACTACTGGCAGGATCGAAAAGTCTATTCATACAATGACAGACTCATTAACTGGGAGTCCATACATTGATTTATAGGAGAATCAAACACACATATTCAAACCTCTCACATGATTAGAACACTATGCAGTATCATCTTGTCACAACCACTCGAGAGTTCTCTCCTTTGGTGAACCATTCGTACCGTTAGTACATACACTAATGTCTAGATGAGCACAGTTACTTCAATCAATAATCTTATCAATCAGTTGTTCACTACATAGAACTCATCTCGCATACACGACTAGCCAGACGATTTGGTTATGGGCAAAAGTAACAAGCATAGTAAGGCTATACTGACACAGGCCCCAACAGACAAAGGAACCACCCCGTACTATTCAATGGAACCGTTATCTCTGCCAACCAATTTAGCATGTGAATAGCCTCAACGCGTCTACCAATACTATAGAAAATCATCCACAATCAATATTAACGAGCTATAGGTATGGTCTAAGTCACTTTCTATGTATAGCTTCTGCTACGGTTACTATAGGATATTTAGGTAGTAAGCATGGCAAACTAGCTGAGCTATAACGAGCTTAAACAAGCCGAAAACCCATGATCACAAACCATGATATCATTATTTCGCATTCCTAAATTATTTGGGAGAAATACACCAATTTTCAATTTTTCGACATTAGGACCTCAGGTCAGGGGTAATATCAGTTTATTTTATTAAATAATCACTGATACTTCGTGTAAATCAACGTTTCAGATGCTTATAAAGAATAAAAATTCTGAGAGAATATCATCATAGGTGTGCACATACTGAACTGTCCTGAAAAAAATATACTCATGAGTCAAACGAGTATTTGTCTTCACACCGAACTTGGAGGGCTCTGTCGGTCCCAACTTTTCACTTGAATTCTAGGCACTCTATCCTGTGGTCATTCAATGGTCAGCAGCAGACAAAATTTCAAAATATTTGTGTTTAGTAAAGTATTAAAGACTGAATCTATGGTTCAACGGGAAAATGCCCGCCAACAACACACGTGGACCAGGGTTCGATTTCCCCAGTAGCCAGTAGCAGGCTAAGAAAAGAGGAAAGGTTGAAAGTGAGGTGGTGAGCAACTGCACCTCGAAGGAAACAACACAACACCACCACTACTGACACTTCAAGACCTCAAGTCTGAAGCTCTATGTTCCACTTGGAACGTAAGGAATGATAAAAAGCATTGACAAAGAAAGTTACCTGATGTGATAACTGAACGTCTGCTATCAAGTAACAAAAGTAATCAGGGATTTTCAAGCAACACATCTACCTTACAGTTATTTTGTTCTGACTTGATAGTGACTAAACTTTGGATGAAATTTTCAATTTTTGACAGGATTCAAATCTGTAGTTTGGCCTGACCAGTTTTACTGAATGTATTTTAATGTCATTTTATTCTCTGACAATTTCACTCAGTTTTCGTTCATTATAAGAGCTCTGCACTTGGCACTGGTTCGGTTCTTCTAGTGCTAAGTCTATTCTCATAATGGAGGAAGTGACAGATTGATTGTTGACCATATATCAGATGGTGACTGGTCACTCACTGTGACTGGCGGATAAATCGATATCCTTTGTCTATTCCCTAGTAAGTGGTAGTGATTGAATTCTATAAGTTAACTGACAGTGTAATTACAATTCTCGGAGAATAGCCATCGACTGACACCTTTTGAATTAATGTCATCTGGTAGGAGGCAATCGACAGGAGGAAATGGGACCTAGATTTTAATGCTTATTGATATTTGTTATCAAGCTGTGTCTTCACTTTTGAATTAATTTTAATTCATCCAATAGACTGACTTATTGTAAGAAAATGATGATACCAGTTAGAGAAACACTGAAAACAAGGAGAGAGTACTGAACAGCTGTTTCGTCCTAATTTGGGACTCATCGGGAGTACACGCCTACTGGAACAGCCAGGACCTACAGTTAAAAGTCAAGCTCGTAGACTATTCAACCACTAGGACCTGATTCAATGACCCATGAATGCTAACTTCTACTAATTCATGAATTTTAGGGAGTGAAGACGAATACTCGCCTCGGATGAAATTGGCTAGTGATCACGCGTAAAATAACAAATTGGTAGGAGTAGGAATTCATGTGGTTGCCACTGTGTCGGGTTCCAGTCACAAACTAGGACGAAACAACTGTCCAGTACACTACGTTTTTCTTCCAATGGTTCTCTAAATGATGTCAGCTCATGATGAAATCCTCTAAGCAAGTATATGTATTAAGTGATATTACATTTATGTTTTAGCCTCTGAACAGCTTCTATAACGTGCTTAGATACATTAGTTAGTTATTCAGTCAGTCAAATGTTGTTTTTCTTTTAAATATAAATTTAGTTTCAAAGTTGTTTCAATACTGTTTTCTGTAGAGAGAAACATTCTTCAAATGCATTTAAAAAATTTTTTTATTACAGTTACGCCCGCATACTATCATATATATATGCGTGGTGGCAACAGCATGCAGTCAATTCTGTTATCTTAGGTAACCTGATCTCTTCGAAACTTTTATTGGCTGAGACAATAGTAGAGTTTATTCAACATTTCAAAGCAGTGTGTTTATTATTTAATTCAATTTTTGAATCTGTACAATAATGACTTATGCTTCCCTGCGATTCTCTATGACGTAATTTACTAAAACTTACTAGAGATGAAGCCTGCCCTGGAATCATATAATTATGGATAATAATACTGTTAAGCCGAAAAGCTACTGATATAACTCCCAGTGAACGAACTCAATCAAATGGATTCGCAAATTTCTTTTTCTACCTCCTCCTCTCTATCTCTCTCTTTCACTTTCCTGCAAGCTAATCAGCACCTTCCTCCTTCTCTTCTTTCGTCCCTTACGTTGAGACTGGAGAACAAACAGATTCCAGCTTTTGAGCTTTCAGTAGTGGTGCTGATGTTGCTTTGTTCCTCGCGTGTATGTATGTGTGGGGGAGGGGTGGAGGGCGGGTTCTAGCCTTACACTCAATCTTCCCGCATTTCCGGGCTTTTCGGTTGAGGTCTAGGAGTGCGTCAACCAAGAGTCGAATCTGGATCACAGTGCCTAGTTGGTGAATATTCTACCATTGAACCACTGAAGCATACCTACACAAACAAGGCTGCATTAAAAACACAGACACACCTCTGAAGCAAGAAAACGGTCCCCATGATATACAAGGATACACCTGACAACAAACTGACCAAGGCAGTAAAGTAAAACCATCTGATGATAAGGTTACTAGTGGAAACAAAAGTATTTTTCAGGAAGAAAAAACAGAATATATCATACATTTCATAAATCATTATATTAATAAAATCTACAGGTTGATAGCATTAATTTTGATCGATAAGATGAATCAATCAATATGTCTACTTTAATAATTTCGTCTCTTCTCTAATTCATTATTATAACAAAAAGGACATACTGTTTCATACAGCGCAACTGCATGCATGAATGCTTCATTCACACACACACACACCATCGATTCGTTTTTCATGAATACACACGTAGTACTGCAATGGTATATATACATGCTGTCATACCGATTTATAGTTTACACCTCTACGAGAATAACTAATACCATAGGATCAGTTGAAATTCAATTAAATGCAGTTCATTCGTAAGTTACTCCCCTACTGTAAAAAACTACACTTAATACATCGTCTACGATGATATCGTAACGTTTAAAATGCCTTAAAATTGTAGTAGTATATTCTCTAACAGGTGAAAACTTGTAAAATTCAGTTAACATATAATATATGCATATACGTACATACACATGCATATACATTCCAGCAGCTTATATATATATATATATATATATATATATATATATATATATATCCATTAAAGATATGAACGGAGGATCTATTTAGCAAAAAGTCGATCAATGAATAAATCAATAAATCCACTTCAAGTTCCGTTTTTAAACCACACGCTTAACAACGAATACTCATAGTCATAATAATTTTAATAGCCGTAGTAATAGTGACATGTATGTAAAAAATTTCAAAGGAGTTCACGCATCTCATTTAAATACAAAATGACAAATTTTAAAATATTGGCATTTCTAAATCACTTGTCAGCATGAGTGCGTATATATGTATATATGCGCATATATATTCGCTGGTGAAAATAAATAAGGTGCTGGAATGATATGGTATTGCACCTTTTATTCAAATTTGAAATGAATTATTGATTTTGTTTTTGATGTTTTCATCTTGAACAACATAACAGCATGACTTACGGTATAAAAGTGTCCTAGATTATTGGAAGCAAACGGCCGGAAGCCTTACTTGTAAGATTACGTGGGCAATATTGATCGAGTGCTAGGTAAGGAGGGAAATCAATCGACGAGACTGTGAAGTTACACAGATTGAGATGGTTAGGAAATGAGTTGTACATGCCTAGACATCATCTGTCGTCTTCTTTGATCGACGGGCAATGTTAGCTGACATAGGATCAGGTTGGAAAACATGGCTTCTTCAGTCAATGGAATCCACAACAGTTAGTTTAAGCCAGCCATGTAGGAAGGTGTAGACTTCCTGGTTGGGGTCCTCGGGATGGCAAGAAACAATGAAGACTGAGAACAATTGGTGATATGGCTAGATATCGCTCTCAATGGCACAGATGCATTCACTCTTTGTGATTTATAATATCCAATAAAACAACATCATTCTTCCATATTACTATTCTTTTTGCCTCATGCTTCTTTTTATTATCTTTCTTTTGAATCTCTCTTAAATCTCTTCTCTCACTTTGTGTGCTACATGGGGTGTGGCAACTCAAACTGCTGCACATCCATTCAAAGTTTTACGTTGAAATCAGTCAGTCAGTCTTGCTTGACCTAGGTTTCGTGCTTGTTGGCGCACACACCAGTCATCAAGACGTGTCTACAATCTAGAAGGAATTCAGTTCCCCTCTACAATTCAAATCTGTGTCACTCAGTGCTGCAGTTAGAGACGTTATCACTGAGCTATTCGAACTGGCAACAATGGAGGCCTTGATTGGACATCAGGTGGTAAGCAACGTTATGTGTCTAGTCCTTTGATTGGTGCAAATATGAGCTCCTTCAAGATTGCAGATATGCCTTGCTGACTGATGAGTGCGCTAACAAGCACGACACCTAGATCAGGTAGGGCTTCCTGCAGATTGCCTTCAAATGTCTAATAACAGTAACAGTTCTCTCTGTCTGTTTTCGACATAGAACTTTGCACATATGTGCACCAGTTCAAGTCGCCACACTCCACTCCATGTAGCACACAAAGCAAGATAAGAAAGTACAAAAAAAGCATAATAGAGACAATAAACAGAGGTGTGAGACAAAGGAATAGTAATAACGAAGAACAATCTAGTTTCATTGGAAATCATAAGTCACAGTGAGTGGATGCATCTGCGCCAGACATTCAGAACGATTTTGAGCCATATCACCAATTGTTTCCTGCTATTGGATTTTACCGTCCCGATGACCCCAACCAGGAAGTCTATACCTTCCTACGTGGCGTGATGGAGTCACCTAGTATAGTGATCTGACCGGTAGAATTCAGCCCGCATCAATGCAAGGACTAGACGCATGATATAGGCTACTACCTAATGTTCAATTAAAATTAAAATACGCAGCTAAGATAATAGAGTGTAAAAGCATGTCTGCACTATAGTTCACTCATTATCCTGTTCATGTTTGAACAGTTTCAACAAGTCATGATTTACTAAGAGATTTCCCCGCTCCACCTACCCACCGACGCTCGGCAAAGAGAATAGTATTAGTCTTTCTGTACCAGAATAAGTACCGGGAGGCACATAGAATACAGTAAGTAGACAAATAACGTTGTTTTGCGACAGATAGCTTCTGTGGCTGTGCTCTGCTTTACATAACTTCACACAAATGCTAAACATAAACTATTCACGTTGGTTTATTCTGCCCTATCCACCTTCTGTCGAATAGGAATCATTCGTTTCTTGATGAAATTATACAGAATTTCCCCTGGGTTGATTGATTTTACATGTTGAACGAAAATGCTCACAATTTTTGATGAGAAAGCAAGTTGGTAATTTTTAGATAACCAGAATTTGCTAACAAATAAACTTTCTTATCTCTATAAAATGAACTATATATACAGTTGAGTTTCATTCTCCCTTTACTTTCTAACATGTAATAATTGAACAGTTTGCTAAAAACGAATATCTAGCCTTGTCAATTCGAGTTATCTTATTGACCTTTCGTAATTCTGACTGCTCCGTGTCACACACCACACACATACACATTCACACAACCTTTCCCACTCCACTTCCGCCAAAAAATATTTACCCCCCCCCCCCAAAAAAAATAATTACACTGATAACCAGATCAGTTATTCGTGAGAATAAAAGGCATAAACGAGAGAAACATCGGAAGAGTAGGAGTTAGGAGGGCGGGGGGGGGGAAGTGTAGCGGTATAGTTTGGAAAAGAGACATTAATTTTCAATGACCCCACAAAATAAATGAGAAGATAAAATTATCTTTAACTTTTAAACTTGAAAAAGAAGCAAAAACAAAAAGGAAAGGGAAACTAAGAGATGCAAAAAATGGTTTCATTTTAAATGAATTACTTTTTTTTTCTTCTTAAAACTTTATTTTTTTAGTCTTAGCCTGATTTCTACTCACTTCAAAAACAACACCACTTTATTTCAATATTAAGGTCAATGAACACGCAAACCGCGAACATTTGCAATCTCTATGTTCTCACTCACGCACGCACACACACACGCACAAAAAGTGACGTAAATCAGGCTGTATAATCATAACAGTTAAATAAATCATGCGTGATTTTGAAATAATGGCAAGATTGTGCGAGAAATTAGACGAATGCTGTGTCAATTTTGATCTTTGTTTATTTTTCATTTTAAGGACAGAATTAATGACACAACTTTGAAGATGAATAGATGGATAAGTAATAATCAAACGCCATTTTGATAATTCAATTTAAAAAGCGTGATAGAATACTAGTTAATGACTTTTATTCAATCCCTATTATTATTCATAAGAGTATCTGAGACGGTGGATGATCTGGTGAGACTGTGGAGCAGTCGGGTGGGATGGGGTTGTGCTATCAACTGAAAGGAAAACTATACTTGAAGAGCAGCAAATAAACTTGTCTAAATAGTGCTTTCAGTTGTGTCAACTTATTTATTTACCAGAAGGGGTACCTAGCCTCATATCCAACCTTCCTTCTTTATCACCTTTACTGACGACTAAGCGGGGTTTAGGGGTGTATCGGCAGGCAATCGAAACCCACGTCGCGTTTGTGGTTGAATGACAAACAAAAATATTCTATGGTGAAAAGTACCGTTAACAAAAGGTTGGTTTTCAAGAGTTTGTTTGTAGGGATTTGATTCGTTTTAAGTTTGATCACAGATTGATGTCAGTTGGAGAACCATTGGAAACCAGAAGGGAGTACTTGGCAGCTGTTTCGTCCTAGTTTGGGACTCATCAGTAGTACATAACCACCCACCGAGTTCATATCCAGAGCTCTCCGGCTACAAGGAAAGCTTATAGACCATTCAGTTACTGGAATGGGGACATTAGCTAGTGCCGGTCATCTTAAGATCACGAATTGGGAGAAGTTAGACTTCATGAGCTTATCTTGGTGGTTGAATGGTCCACGAGATTGACTGGTAACAGAAAGGTTCTGGGTTCGAAAAACCGTTGCTGGCTGTGTACTGCTGAGTCCCAAATTAGCGGAAGGAAACAACTATCAACTATTCCCTTCTGGTTTCCAGTGGTTCTCTAACTGATGTCAATCTGTGATCAAGCTTGAAAAAGTTGGCCGTTAAAATTTCATTTGTGCTGTGATAGAGTGACTTGAGTAATTCACCTTATTGTCATTGTACTGAAGAGTAGTCAACACCCGAAAACTAATCCTGATACATTTACTGTTTCAGCTATTTCTTAGAAAACAATAAGATTTAAATTTGTTCTTTTTCTTCTCCCAATCGATTTATTTTCTTTTCGCTCACCTGTTCCAACGTTCTTCACTTACTACTAATTTTTATCACTTCTACTGTAAAACTGTGTCGAAGTGAAAGGATAATTGGAATATAACAAACCAGCTGATTCAGCTGCTTAATCGGAGAAAAAAAGCCGTATGAAACTCTGAATCAAACTCATATCTTTCAAGACTTTAGACAGCTAGATTATACCATTCATCTTCATAAAACAAATGTTAACTATAAACAAGCAGATGGTTAATTTATATTTACAGCTGGTGAGCGATGAATGCAGGTGGACTGAAAATCTGTGTCACGCCACCAACAGACTTGGATCTCGTAGCCCAACTAGTAATTCGGACACCACTGTTTAGAGTTTCGCTGCAATTCAGACTTCCATTTCACCCTCAATTATCACGAACCTTTATTATTATTATTATTATTATCAACGATGTTAATGATTCGCTTTACTCGAAAACAGTGCTTACGTTACGCATTTGGTAGAATATTGCATCTAATTTACTCAACAACACCAAGAGTAAGTAATACATTACAGGGGATAGGTAACCAAATTGATAATAGTGACTTTTTGGTATAGGAATACCAATGAAGTAAAAAATGTACAAAAAATGTGAAGTAATAATACTGGTAATGATAATATTGTTAATAACTAGAATTACAAGATAACTGAAATAGTGTAACCGTAAATTACAGATAGGAGAAGATAAAAAAAGCTACTTATTTTGCTAGTTTCCCAGTAAGTTATAAGTCCCACGCGGGCGGGAAAAATAGGGTATCCTTGAGTTTCTGTGCTTGCTTGTGTGGACGAGCATGTAATATTTTAAAATGACCTCTAGTCCTATCTGACGAAACACAAGCGGAGAGTTGTGAATAGAGAGAAAGCTGAGGGTCAGACAGTGTGGATATAGACCATTTCTCAAATGAGTTGTTCAGGTGTCTGTCGACCATAGTAGTAGCAAGCTGATTTAGTGAAATATCACTCTTTGCAATGTGACACAGTCCTCTTAGAGGAAAGACTAAGGGGGGGGGGCAGTAAAGTACAATAGGTAAGACACAAGAGTTAACAAATTGTAAGAGTAGAGGTTGGGTGATTCCTGATTGTCTTAACTTTTTAATGTAGAAGGTTAGACGGGGTATTTTCTTAGAAATCGACAAGATAAGGAATGACGAAGAAAGGCTACACGATAGAACTATCCCAAAGTATTTCACGCTTGACTTGGTTTCTGTTTCAGCGCCCTCCTTGCTATAAGGACTAGTTTGTGTAGATCACGTTTATGCCTGAAGGTGAAGTCAACTGTATGACAATTGGAGAGATTTAACGTAAAACCATTAAGCTTAGATCGCTGGCTTATTTCCAACAAAAAGCTATTAAGCTTGAAACAGTCAGATCATCAGTGTATTTAACGAAGTTGATTTCCTCTGAAAGAGGCAAGTCGCGTAAGAAGAAAGAAAAAAGAAGACGAGAGAGAACAGCACCTTGAGGGACACCAGTTTCAGTAAGCATGGCAGGGGTCGATTCGCCTTCATACATAATATACTGGATTCTGTTCGACAAATAAGAATGCAACCAAGTACTCGGTTTGTATCAAGGAAAGCTTATTTAATAAAAGATACCTGGATACAGAATCAAAAGTGGATGTGTAGTCAAGTAAGGTATATCCATAACAGCCTGCCAACCCAAGACTATCTCAGAAATCCTCGATTTTCACATCGCCTACCAAGGCTGCATACACTGTTAGACTACGAAAGTAATAAATTAAAGGAAAATTACATTTATAACTATGAGTCGGTGGTTCAGAGACAGAATTCCCCCCCCCCCAACCACTCATTAAAGACCTAGGTTCAATCCTTGCCAATGCACTGCTAAACCATGCCTAGTTTACCAGCAGGCAGTAATCTCCAGAAAGAATCGAAAGTCAGAAGTGAAGCTAGCAACCGCAACCCATAAAAATATCACTACCGCTACTGAAACTCCAAAACTGGAAGTCTAATGCTCCACTCGTAATGTAAGAAATAGTGACAAGTGTAAGTATATTTATAGCTAAAAAGGCAATGTTTTAATTACTCACATTGATGACTATTAGACTATGGGCCACATTTATTTGGTGTGAATATAATATAATTTAATAATATTTATTTATTTTTGATTACAGCTTGATTCCACACCGTATTTTTGGTACAAGTATGGAATTTTCAGCATGGATATCAGTAGCCAAAATTTTGCAGGCCGACCATAGCTATCAGGTGTGCGTTGGCAGGAGATCGAACCTCGGATCATGTGCACGGTCGGCGAGAATCCTAACCACTGTGCCACCGACGCACATAATAGTGCTCAGCTGCCAAGCTTCAAGTAAGAGGAGCAGGAATCAAACCTGGGACCGGCTGGCTCAAAGTAGTTGAGTACTTCAACTAATGAGCTTCAACTCCACAAACCTGATGATTAGGAATAATAATTATAATAATACTGATAGTTAAACTTTTATATTTTACTGATCTAATTGAAGTGTTTGTTTTATATAAGCGACTATGCAAACATATTTTGAATTAACATTCCAGTTTAGTAAAACAGTAGTGCTTTCAGTCTGAAGTAATATTTCTTGATGTATGCGTAAAAATGATAAGGTAACATCATTAGCCAACGAGATAACTATTCAGAAAAGGAAGGAAAACAACTAAGGCCCAGGAGATAGTTGGCTCCGATCTAATATAAAGACTGATCGCTACCATAGATCACATCCGATAAGCTTATTCATCTTTTAGTTGATATGTTTACATTTAAACTTGAGCGGCATAACAACGAATCGACTTATATGCTTAACAGAAGTTAATAAGCAGGATGTACTGATGCTTCACTTCACATTTTCTCCTGATTAGAATAAGTCACTGAGATGTATCTATGATCTTGAAGAGATGGATACTCTCTTCAGGATTTGAACTGTTCTTTTTGTCTTTCGATATTCATGCTGGAGGTGGATTACGCATTCAAGTGTACACTGACTAACTCTTTCCATATACGCTAAGCATATTAAATTGGTGAACAGATTAAAATCGAAAGCGTTGAAATTAGACGGTCAATATTAATAAATTAGGCTTTAGTAAACATAGAAAACACGGATGTGAAGAAGATAACCAACCAACCAACCAACCAACAACAACAACAAACACCAATAACTACCAACAAAAGAAATTTGAAAGAGGTCACTTACTTCAGTTATATAGGCACCGTCGTCTCAGCTGTAGGCAAACCGGACGGACGACAGCATCAAATCACATCAGGATCGGAAAGGCAAGACAGACATTCATCACTCTGAAATCACTTCGGAAATCTCCTGCACTCCGCTTCAGCATAAACAACAAAATTCATATTTTAAACACTTATTTTATGTCATTCAGTCACTCTGTCTATGTGAGTCAGAAATATGGCGCCAACGTCAAGAAGATTTAAAACAGCCGACTGCAGAATTCTACCAACAGTTACCTTCTCTGGCTCCGTACTGATGATCCAGCGGCCGGTCAGAAAGGATTAGCAACAAGAAACTCTGGGAACGAACCAATAAAGAAAATACTGCTCAGTAAATATGTAGAGGAAAGTGGAGATGGATCGGACACACGCTGAGCAGACCGTTGGGATGTCATCTTGTGTCAGGCCATCGATCGAGTGGAAGCACCTTAATGGGTAACGACAAGTCGGGTATGTCTGAAGGTAACATGGAGGAGATGAGAGATTACGGGCAATCATGGGGCCAATTGAAGAGGACTGCAGAGAACAGGACAAATTAGAAAAATGCTATGGAAGTTCTATGCTCCACTACGAATCCAAGGGAATAGTAATAATAACAAAACAAACACTTATAGTATTCATCTTTTTTTCAAGAATATTTTTTAGAAGGATTTTGATCAATTTCTTCATTCCAAATCAATGCCAGTTAGAGAAGTATTGAATACCAAACAAGTAGCAATGGAAAGATGTTTCATCCTAGTTGAGAAGTGCCTTCAATAGTGCACAACAACTAACTTCATCAAAAGCTGAACGTAAAACCTTCAGGTTACGAGATGAGAAACATCAACATTCAGTTAGAAACTAATCACCCGAGATGTTTATGATGGCAAATACCTACTGATCAAATTGGTTGGCAGCGGGAAAAGAAAAATCAGAAGTCGATAGGAGACATGACCAGCGGGTTACTGAGTTCAATGAAATTAGCTCTGTAGTAAGCGTGTGGTTGTGGTTCATCAGTTTAAACAATCAAGTTACACCCTGAGTAGAGTCGGGAGCTAGTAGTTAGTATTACCCAACCTCTCATAATATAAATGTAGCTCAAAGCCTGAAACACGAAACCCATATTCCAGGCAACTGAGTTTGAAGCAGCATCCCGGCCGCTGTGAATTCTATCCCTGGAAGTGGGTTGCATACTGCTGAAGCGCCTGAAAAACTAGAATGAGACGGCTTGTCAGCGTATCCCCTTGCTTTTAATTATTTCTCTAACCGGTCGTAAATGGCCCTTAGAGAAGACTATACACCCAGTACTGTAATAAATCCATCAAACTAGATGACGTTAATAGGATATCATAAATTCTAATCATTATCAAGATGTAATAAAACTGTTTGTGTATGCATATATACACATAAACTTCATAAATCCCCCTTTCTTTCTGTTTCTCTTCTCTCCTTAAAGACAAACTTTTCGTTTAATTAATTAAAGAGAGGAAGAAACACATAGGCAATAAGACAATTTAAAATGAATTAATCTCATTTTATGTCTACAAGGCATATTGATCATTAAAATCTTGTCTTTATTTAGGCAAAATTAAAATTCAGCGGTTGGAAATAAAGAAATCTGGAAAAAGTGGCGCTGTATTCAACAGACTTATTATAGATAAAGTCCAGCAAAAATACGCATACGTATCCATCGTAAATAACAACTGCAATCACCAAGGTGATGCGAAAAATTAACAGAATGGTAGATTACAAGTGGAATATAAGACTTCAAAAGGACATCTCCCCAATGACCTATTCTCTTCAGTTGGCCTCATAACTACTTAAAAGCTTTCATTTCTTCGATTCACTCTAGACTTCATACATCTAACTTGTCACTTCCCATTCATATTTGTTGAACAATAGATTCTTGATTCATTTGGATTAGATGTGCGTGAATATGTATGCGTGTATATATATATATATATATATATATATATATATATATATATATATATATATATATATATATATATGATTCTAGCTCATTATTCTTATACATTTCACTTTAAAATCGCGGAAATATGAGCAACTAAGTAGTATGCATGCTACTCCTCACCGTTAGCAATCACACAATACACCTGACTTATCTCCAAGTTCAAGCATATTTTGATGCAACTGCACTATCTGAACTCAATAATTCAACTGTGAAGCTTTCGGTGTCCATCTAGGCAATACTATTAAGCGTAAACATCAAAATGAAGTGAACTTATCGCAACTTTTCTAGAGTATGCAAACCAAAAAATCGAAGTCATTCATCCAAACTGTAATTTTTCTCTATCATTGTTAAGTGAATTTATGTTTGAACTGAACTGAATTTTCGACATAAAACCTTGCACAAAAGTCCAGCAGTTCCCCCCCCCCCCCACACACACACACACACAAAAGTAGAGAAAAATGCGAATTTAATGGATTTCTATGAACGAATACATTTGCGTCACTAAGCCACACCATCCATTGTGTTTATAGTTATTAGTTCTTAGCGTCTCAATGACTTCAGTCGAAACAGCTCAAGTCTCCCTATTTTTCACATTTTATTTCTTTGGGTTCCTAGTTGAAAATAAGACTCGAAGCATTTAGCCTGTAAGTTTCAGTAGCAGTTGTGTTTTGTCTTTACGCCTAGCCTTCCCTCCTTTCATGGCATATTACCGGCTAGGTGACGGGTTTAGGAGTGCATCAGTCGGGAATCGAATTTGGATCACGCACGTGGCCAGAGGGAGGGGATGGCATTCTACCCCTGAACCATCGACGCACGAAGTGTTGTTATCCATTAGGCCATAAGAAAGCCTCCTTATGTGAATCGAATCAACAGCGAAACACTCCATGGATAGATTTCATGTTTTCGCCCTAACCACAGCCGCCCAACTCTTTCACAGCCTAACCCTATGTCAACCAACATCTCTAGACGATGAAGGCGATGACTTTGCGTGCTACAAAACTAGATTGTTTCACTTTCCTCTCTTTTATTTAACACAGTTTAATTGCAAAATATATTTTTTTCAAAAGAAGACTTTCCCCTTCACCGTCTTTGCCAAATATTAAAAAAAAGAGGAAATTTCTGCAATTTGATAAAAAGAAAAGGTGCACTGTAAGGTATGCATGTGGTGGTCAGACATGGAATCACTTTTTCTTCTTTTTCACTACCGATCGATATCTCATGGCCGTTTATTTGGTCACATACTAAGTCAGTTAGTTGCTTATATCAATGAAAACTCTACTGGCTAACAACAATTTCAGTTGGAGAAATTGTTTCTGCAAAAAGTATATTCTATTTAGTAAAAAAAAGAACAAACACAAATATTTACAAATGTTTGAAGAAATTGTTTAGTTTATTTCTGCTGTTGTTGTACTTCTTTTGTGACTGCTTTGGATGTGAACGTATGCGTGTGCGTGTTCAGTCGATTGATATGGTATTTGGATGTTCCATTTGTGATGGATTGAATAACTAGATTTTAGGGGAAGTATGGATTTAGCCACAAACTCAATGATTTATATAGTTAGGTCACCACTATGCTGAGTGTGCACACAGGTTTTATGTGCTGTGTTGGTCGGCAAAAAATATGGTTAGTGGTACTGAGATTAGGCAGATGAGGCAAGTCTATTGAGATGACCGGGACACATGTTACGCACACAAAAACAATCGGCTTCCACGTCGACCAATGTTCGCTGACATAGCGTTAGGTTGAAAAAGAATTATGTATGGTCACACTAAAGTCCGTTATAAATCCATGAAGTGTTTGACTGATAGTGTGAGCTAAGCGTCGAGATGTCAGTTACCTGGTTGACTGGTGTCTTTGAGATGCTAAAAACCCATGACTTGAGACAGTTGATAACATGGCACAGACACAGGTGCATTCACACTCGTTTTGAATTCCTGCATGAATTAAATTCTCAGTATTTTACAGGTGATTATTCATTCTCGTGCAGAAAGTTAGCTTGCTTTTTTTTCTTTTCACCAACTTTATGTGAGCTTTTCTATAAAGTGTGCCAAATTTGAATTCCAGCAGTTTTGTGCAAAGTTTTACGTTGACAACTCAGCCTCTCAGTAGTTAGTGTGAAGAAAGACAACCAACCGACTACAAAGGATATTGGTTAGTGGTGACGCTATCTAATGATTTGGTTGAATTAACAATCCAACGGCTAGTGGGATTCAACACCAATCAACGACCAGTTATTAATGTGCTTGTATATGTCTTGATATGAAGTTCTTGGGTTTACACACACCAACGAACAGTTTCAATGCAGAACGAATAGGATCCTTCTTAACTGATACGGAAGCTAACCACTGTGGGCATGCGTTCTAGAAGGATAATACATTTAGACAAGAAGAAAAAAAGGACAACTGGTAAAACTATGCTGAGTCACAAAAACAAATTACACCAGAGATGAGGATTAGTTAAAAAAGTAAAAGGTATTATCACAAACGGATTTTCAAGGGTCGAGGTGCTAGCTGGGTGCCCAACATACGCTTTCTTTTTCCTGGGCTAAAGACAGGCTAGAAAACTAGAGAACCAATAAACTGGGCAAGGTTAGGGTTATGTTACAAAAAATCCAAGGACCTAGAGGTGAAAACCGAAAAACGAACAGAAGAGTCTGGCAGCAAACATAGGACTTCAAGTGAACATAAAGATCACAGAGGGGATGAAGATTTATTTATTTTTTTTTTAATTTTTGATTACAGCTTGATTCCACACCGTATTTTTGGTACAAGTATGGAATTCTCAGCATGGATATCGGTAGCCCAAAATTCGCAGGCCGACCATAGATATCAGGTGTGCGTCGGCGTGGGCTCGAACCCCGGACCATGTGCATGGTCGGCGAGAGTCCTAACCACTGTGCCACCGACGCATCCAACGATATCCAAATGACCAACAATAACAAGCACTGTTCAATATTAACGGAAGAAATCTGACAGAGGTCATTTTCTAACCTTATCTAGGAAGCATCGTTCCAACTACAGGAACTCCGAACGGATGACGATAACAAATCACATCAGGATTCGGAAATCTCCTGCACTCCGCTTCAGCATAAACAACAAAATTCAGATTCTGTTCGACACCAATGTTAGGTCAGTTAGTCAGTCACTGTTTCTATATGAGTCAGAAATATGGCGCCAACGTCATGGGAAGGATTTAAAACAGCCGGTTGTAGAATTTTATCGATAGTTAACTTTATTGGCTCCAGACTAATCATCGGATGGCCGGCCAGAAAGGATTAGCAGGAAGAAACTCTGGGGATGAACCAATCAAAGAAAAACTATTAGTCAAAACATATGTAGAGGAAAACGGAGAGGGAATGGCTAGATGCTGAGGAGACCGTTATGGTGTCGTCGTGTGTCAGGTCATCGCTCGAGTGGGACCACCAGGATAGGAAAGGACCAGTTGGGTGTGTGTTCGAAGGTGACATGGAGACGATCGTGTGAGGAGGAGGAGGAGATGAAAGCAATCGCGGGGCCTGATGAAGAGTACTGAAGCGAACAGGACAAAATGGATATGTTCTCTGGAAGTCGTATGCTCCACTTGGAACTCAACGAAACAATAATTACCACATTCATGTGAATTAAAACACTAAAAGGTGTTTAGTGAACATTTTAATCTCAAGGTGACACATAACCACCATGTGATTGATTTGTTATTACAGAAAAAAAAAATAACATGACGCTAAAATAGGTAAATAAATGCAAACACTGTTTACATTATAAAATTAATGATTTAATTAATTCTATATGGCCTGAAATTTAAGTGAAATATCCGTGTCTCTTAGTTGACTTCTATATTGGGTACAAGTATTATACATTGGTTTGGTTTTACTGAGACTAGCTATACATAGTTGTCTCAAGTTTAAACACAAGTGTTGGTGGATGGTTGAAGGTAGTCGACCGGAGGCCTTAGACTATGGTGTCATGCTTGTGAGCACTCATCGGTAAGATGTATGTAGCTGCAATTTGGAAAGAATTGATGTCAAACCCATGTCATTCAGTGTTACAGTCAAAGACAATTACCAATGAGTTATTCTTGTTCATAACTGACCTCTTGAAGGACGACGGTAATGAATAGATTCATCGATCATTGGGGAGAAGCCAACTTTATGTGCCTAGTCTTTATTTAGTGTTAGCGAAAGGTAATCATACAGCCAGTTGGCCAGCCTCCGAAAATAAACATTTAATGTAGGCCCAGAGCTTCCCGCTGGCTACTTACACTTTATTTTTCCATTCCTTTGCGTTCCGAAAGGAACATAAGGTTTAAACTATTGAGTTTTTGAATTTTTGGTAGTAGTGGTGCTTTTTTATCTGGTGGGACTACTAGTCTTGTGCCTGATTTTCCCTTTTTACCAAGCTTACCAGGAGATGAGCAAGGTTTACTAGTGTGTGGACTGGGAATCGAGCTCCAGACTACGTGGGTAGTTAGAGGGCTGGACCACTGACGAACTTTTAAACATTTAGCTAGTACAGTCATACATTTACATGCACGCATACATATACACATATAGAGAATAATTTTAAGATGAAAATTCTACTGTTATATAACTCTAAAAGAAGTATACTAGAAAACTTACAGAGGATCTGCTGGCGAAAATTCTACTGGTTTCGGTGGTCGTTTAGGGAATTGCCAAAAAGGTGCTAAAATGATAGAGAAAGAGAAAGTAAATAAAGCATAAAACGACGAAAAGCATATTTGAGAATAGCTCAAGCTGTGTATGTAAACTTTAAGTGTGACTGATCCATTTGGAGCCAAGTTACCTCCGGCTTTTAATGCTCGGTACTGTTCATCGTCAGATTTCTGAATATCATTCTTTATCAAGGTTAAAAGTACGGCACAACAACACAATTGATTCGTGGCTCTATTTTAACCGTGCTTATTGTTGTTGATCGTGTTCCCGTCAACCTTAATTTTGTCTTATATAAATAAATACAGCAACTACTATTGGAATCGATCTGCAGAAGTTGAGTCTTTGTGTTCAGAAGAAATTCATAAAGTCACCTGCTTTACTAATACATAAGTGTAGGCACACTTCAGACTGATATGTAGTGATTTAAATCGAACTCATTTCAGTTCATGATGAAATTTGAAATATTTAATGTTGTAGTTTCAGGTTTCGAATAATAGGATTTCGTGAACATTGGTCGTAGAGTAGATTAGGAAATTCAGCGCAAAATTCATCTGAACATAACGTGTTCAATTTGTAAAATACCTCATTGAAAGCATTTATTCTATATGCTTTAAATAAATACCTGGGTCCAGGGAACGTAAGGTTGTACACCGATCAGTGTAATTCAGGTGCTGATATGCTTACGTGAAAACGGCTCTTTTTCACTACACTAGAAACGTTCCAGCTGACAGCTGTAATAATTACACTGATTGATCTAGTAAATTAAGGCATTAGGAATCAACCTATTGTTTATCAGTGACTGAGTACAGGATTGCATTCCTGGAGCTACAACACTAATTAGTACCCAGTGGAGTTTGTCAAGTACAATGTGAGGAGAAATGTCCCACGGTCATATTGCATGACGACAAAATGAAAAGTCCTAGGATTCGTTGATTCTGATACAGTTGGAGAGTGGGAGCCCGCTCACGTTGTTAAATTCCTGATTAAGTCATCAGTACACCTATTGGAGCGTCCAACACGAGAAGAGTTCTCTGGTTTTCAATGATTTTCTAACTAATGTCCACAGAAGACACAATAAATGCCTTCATATTAGCTTATAGGGAAAGATGATATATAACAGAAAGCAAGCAGATTCATTCGACATCTTTTGTTCTCAGCAGAAGTCTAAGTGACGCTCACACATAAAGATTAAAAATCACACCAACTACAATTTTGTTTTCAAATATTGGTGGGTGCATACTGATGAAGAGTCCCAAACTAGGATGAAACAGCTGTCCAGTACTCCCAGGCTTTCTAGTGTTTCTCTACCTGATGTCAGCTCATGGTGAAATCCCCCATACAATTTTGTTTTACGCGTTGATGCCAGTTTCATGGCTCACAATTGGACAAAATTTCAAAAACAAGAGATGTTCCTTTTATATATAAACCTCTGTTATGTTAATCTCGATTAATTTTCCTGAAGAAGTTCGGATCAGATTGCCGAACGAAACGTTGGAATTAATCATTTCTATTTCGCTGAGATTTTACAAATATAATTTTATAAATGTCTACTTATGAGTAGTTAAAACATATTTGGTTAAAATAAATTAAAACTTTTAGGTTAAATCAAGTACTGAGGATACATCACAGTTAAAGGAGGTACTGGACAGCTATACCATCAGTACGAAGCCAGCACTTTGAACATTTAGGCACTGCGATGAAATCCAATGGTCCCCGTGGTTAGAAACAAGAACGATTGGTAAGCGTCCCGTACTCAGTAAGTTAACAAACTTGAAGTCAATCAGATTTGAGCAAAGAATGAAAATGATTCTTAAGTTTTTTTTTTGTTTTTGATTGAAAATAAGTGTATACAGCGATATTGCAGCCAAAAGTTACAGAGAAAACCAATGCTTTTCAAATGATATATATATGCATACACTTATATCAACAGGGTTGAGGTGGAGAGAAGCAGAGAGAGAGAGAGAAAGAAGAAGGATGGATGATAGGGAGAAGCAACAGGGAAGACAGAAAAAGAGGGGGGGGCGAATTCAAGCATTACATAAACAAAGGGACTCAAGTAATGATTGATAATGAATACAACGTTTTCATTTCGACTCCTTTTTCTCCATCCATCCTTGCTTTTACTCTACTAGATTAAATAGTCATTAACATGAATAACAGAGGTCAATTTAATTTCTTATTTTCCCCATTCTAATTAAATAATAATAATGAGCCTGATAAAAATTCCTTCTGGTTATATGTTTTCCGGTTAACAACAGATGAACACAGAGGGGAAAGAATCACCAAGAGAGAGAGAGAGAGGTTGGGGTTGAAACAGAGTAAGAGAGACACAGAGACAATAAAATTTAATTAGTTTGCTTAGATTGACTTGAGGAAATTTAGGTGAATAGGCTAAAGCAAATGATAATAATGTATATGAATAAAAGAAGGGTAATTCTTACTTCAAAATTTATGCATATGCTACTTCTTATCCTCTTGTTAAGATGGGATGGGAGAAACTAACTTTTGTCAATTAATTTTTATTCTTTTATGTAAGTGGATATATACTTGTTAGTTAATACAGAGAAAAAAAGTTTTGTTATTGTTCTAAACTAATTAGCTGGAATTTATTCATTAAATGTATTCTGCTGCTTAAAAATGAATATCCAAACTTCCGAAGCCCAGAGAGTTTCATTTCATCATCCTCAATGGTAGTTACATCAACTTTGGAGAAGGCTTCGAGACCTTTGAGTGTGAAGTAATTTGGAAACTGCTTTAACACTACGGCGTGCCCCAAGTCTTTATGAACATTATTCAACAGCTATTTGATGATGATCAGGTCACATTTCAAGTGATTTTTACTACAGAAAGGTAAGCGAAACCTTTGAAGTGAAGACAGGAGTAAAAACGAGGCTGACTACTATCATCAACAATGATATGCCTAAGTGTGGTGGAGTGGATTACGCAGCAGACTGTGCATGGGAGTGAGAAGAAAGGAGAACTTTAGACTGAGAAGAAGATTCTAAAGGATTTAAACCTGTGGACAACGTATGTCTAATGTCACACAAACTGCAGGCGAAAACCAAGAAGCTGGCAGATGAGGGTGGCACTGCCAGGCTATAACTCAAGTGAAGCCTGGATGAGAAACGACAAGTTGGAGGAGATCATGTCAGGAGGAGATGAGGGCTTATGGGAAATCGTAGAACTAGCTAAAGACGACTGCAGCAAACAGGGTGAAATGAAGATGTTGGCTTGTGTTCCACTAGGAACCTAAGAGGATATGTATAACATCCTGTGGAAAGATATTCTTAATCATTTATCTATTTATACTATCGTTGTAAGAACACAAGACTATGTAATTAATATATTATCACTGAATCGAGGGAAAAATGAAACCAACTGTAACCAAGAAATACAGCCGTTAGAGACAATTTTCCTTAAAATATGATTATTTTACAGTAAAATATTAAAGATGAAACTATTAAAGCACCCTATGGATCACTTAATATTGCCAACAGAAAAGTGGAGATCGTCATGAATTGACAGTTGTCTCATATTCTTAGTTAGGTACTACTTTGGAAGAGCATGACATCTAGGGATTTAACTCAAGAGGTTCGGGTTAAAAGTTTAGCATGGTATGATTCATTCAGAAAGTCACTATCATGACAGAGTCCCAACTTCGACTGATCATCGTTCTGTTTTAAATTGCCAAAGACGAGATGAAAGAAAAGATAAAAGATATCCAACACTATCCTTTTCGCTAAGTCATGTCGGTTTCTGACGAAAACTACTTGAAATTATTAATGTACAAAACGAAAACTGATCCGTTCACTGAGCCACAGAATCCGCAGAACTCATGCCATTTAAGAGGAGCTAAACACTATGAAGAGAATGCTCCTAAAAATGGCTACCGAGAACGCTTCATCACAAAATCCATGAAACCTAAACCAGCAAAGCCGCTAACACTTTCTGTTTCCGGAAAAACTTCTCTATCGAAATCTACAATTCAATGGAGACTCATCGGCAGAGATACTGGTTGTACTGCTTAAGAATGATATAGCCGAAAAGAGAGTAACTCTTTGCTGAAACCTTCTATTTCTCTTTATTATTGATATCCTCATAAACTCAATAATCGAAAATCAGAAAAAAACTTCCCTCTGTGTTACTTATCATTAATTACCACCAACTGTCCACTTTTTGCTCCACTGTCATATGAGAAATGTGCTTACACTTTTTGTTGTTGTTTTTATCTTTTCTGGGTTAAGGGTTGTGTTTTACTACCTATGATTTATTAGTTCTAACACATGAATGCTTGTCCCTCTGTGTGTGTGTGTGTTTCCTTCACTGAATAATTCTAACATAGTTCCACGGTAATCACATAAATCCGGTTAGTCAATTAACTATACTCATTTATTATCCAACTTACTATTATTTATATAGTTGACAATCCCTGTATTACACAACGACATTGCCCATAATTATATTTATATTTAATGTACAGTAGGATGAAACATACTGTATTCATTAAATTACCAATAATACCATTTACATAGGAGACAGAATCATAATACAATGAGACAAAGCTGCCTACTGTAATCATCAACGATATTCCTAATTGTGTTGGAGTGAGATTATGCATCAGATTGTGAGTGGAGAGAGAGAGAAGACATGAATACATAAGACCGATAAGAAGACTGCAGAAGATCTGAAATTCTCGCAGATGATTTATGTCTAGTGTCAAACACACTCGAAGAGTTACAGGTGAAAAGCAAAAAACAAACAGCAGAGGCTGCCAGCAAACATAGGACTTCAAGTGAACATAGAGATCACAGAGGGGATGAAGATATCCAAATGACCAACAATAACAAGCACTGTTCAATATTAACGGAAGAAATCTGATAGAGGTCATTTTCTAACCTTATCTAGGAAGCATCGTTCCAACTACAGGCAGTCTGAACGGATGACGATAACAAACCACATCAGGATTCGGAAATCTCCTGCACTCCGCTTCAGCATAAACAACAAAATTCAGATTCTGTTCGACACCGATGTTAGGTCAGTTAGTCAGTCACTGTTTCTATATGAGTCAGAAGTGTGGTGCCAACGTCACAAAAAGCGTTTCCAAAAGGCTACCTGAAACTTTAATTAACAGCTGGCTATGCTTCATACTGAGGATCAGATAGCCGGTAAGAGAGAGTTAGCAGCAGGACGCTGAGAAAGAACTAATCAAGACCCTAGTGCACAACAAATATTCCGAAGAAAATGGAGATGAATCGGACACACACTGAGGAGACCATTGAGTGATATCTGACGACCAAGACTCGAGTAGGAAAAGAGCCGAATCGAGTATGTGTCTGAAGGTGACATGGAGAAGAAAAAGAGAGATTTTGGAGAATCGTAGAGCCGCCTAAATTGGATTACAGAGAACAAGATAAAATAAGATGTCGTGCTGAAGCCCTCCCTATATTCCACTCGGAACCCAAGGGAATAATGATAATAATTGATAGTATAATGAGCTGGCCTGGTTTATTGGGCCAGATATGAGGGAAGGCTGGCCGTAGGTTTGGCGACCCTATCCCGGAAAACCAATGTAACCACTAGATAAAACTTCAGAGCAGCCAGTACATTATCAAAAGAAACAAGTGGCAAAATTTCCTCCTTCCTGAAAAGTGTTATCTACAAAAATGACATGTCTGCTTTTATGCCAAACGCCTAATGTTAAAGTAGCTAGCCACAGCTAGGGATGGTTTTAATTGATTCTATCGTCCGAATTGAGTCCATCCGAGTACACAGGTGAGGAGACCGACTACCCAGTGTATTCAGATCGCTTCCACATGCCTAGCAAATGTACCAGTGGTTGAGTGTTTCCCACTTACACGTACAAGTCAGTAATGCATCAAAAAATCTTACTCTGTTTATACATACACACACACACAACAATACATTAATTGTTAGCATCTCTTATCACAATTCATTTTGTTTTTAAGACTTCTCAGGGGAAAAAAAAGAAAACAATCAGATAGTGAATGTAGATTTCCGTCTGCTGATTTGTTAATTGCATCAATTTGTCTGAGAAGAGTTGAACATGAATAATTGAACAGTAAAATTAATTCTTTCTAACTAATTATTTTCATTAATATTAACATGAAGAACAACATAGAAAACTTTTAACAAAAATGAAGAGAAATATAGCGGGGGAGATGCTTTTCATACTACAGTGAATTCCCAGCACGACCTTACTCTTCCTCACTCCCGACTCACTTATCCCAGATTAATTACCCTTGTCAGTACCTTTACACCCTATAATATGAGACAAACTGAACATTAAGGACAAATCAATACAACCAGACTACTGTACAGTGAAATATATATATATATATATTGTCTGGATGTAACTCATAGATTTATTACAAGATTCATGAAAACGTGTTGACTAGTGAAAACAGTTGTAAGCTGGAGCGTAAAACAAAATAAATACAAGTATTTTACACGATAAGGTCCCACAATATCCTTCTCTATATGAAAGATTTAACGATAATTCTTAGGTAACTTTGCACTTACAGGTGTTGAGGGATGCTAGCGTGATTCTCATCATGCATTGAACTGTTGTGTCTTAGTTAGGGACTCTTCGACAGTACAACGCACCCACCACAGGGGCTCGAACCCAGGGCCCTCCGGTTACAAGTGAAGCCCTTGTAATATTCCAAACAGACCGAAAAAAACACACACAAAGAGTTGACACCTGTAGTAGGCTAATAAGCTCAACAATCTTGACGTCAATCCCTTTGAAATCATACACATATTTTTATGTAAAACTCAGGAGAACAAATATCGGTATGGATGTCAGCAACTGCTGACCAAAAAGCGATTTGTATCCTTTTATTATGCAAAGACAAGTAGATCGCAGACCATCCAACTCGCCTTGTAAACGGAAGCTCCTGGGTTCAAACCCCGGTGGGTGCGTAGTGATGAAGAGTCTCAAACGAGGACGAAACCGCTGTCCAGTACTCCCTGCTGGTTTCCCAGTGGTTTTGCTAACTGATACCGATCTGACGTACGTCACACTTGAAACAAATCAAATTACCTATAAACTGACTGTTGAAAATCAATTATTAACCGTTAAAAAGATACAAGGAAAATCAGAAGACATTATGTTGGACAATTTCCAATTATTCATGTGTTGACTTGCCGGTGTTCGACTGTTTACACAATTTTATCACGAGCTGACATTGATTAGAGAATCATTGGAAAATAAGCCGTGGAGTACTGGGCAGCTATCTCGTCGGTTCAATGGCACATGAATTCCAACTTATGCCAATTCACGATAAGGCGTGATCATTAGCCAATGCGTAAGTATAATACGTCTATAATTGGTTGTTTAGACGTTGTTGTTTTGTGGTGTGACAAGTCACTTACACACATACTTCCGTTAGAAGTCACAAGGATCATTCTTCTGAACAAACTTCAGAATTTGAAAAATTTATTTAAGCCTATAGATAATCAGATGATTCAAACTCATAACTACTCAGGATGAATGAGTTGGGATTCACATGGAAGTAAAGGAAAATAGAGTTACGTCACTATTATCTGGACAAAATCAGATCATAAGCTTTCTTTAAATATACGAGATCTTCGCACAGACACACACACACATACAAATAAAGGAAAAACAAATCCGGCGACCAGCATAAGGCTAACAGTGAGAATATCACTCTTTTCTATACTCAAATTATAAAATTGCAGAAATCTATAACGAAGAGTTAACCCCTATACTATGAGTAACACAGACTTTTGACAATAAGTTTTAACAGTTCCACTGGAAAGATGAACACTAAAGTCTGCCAAAAATTCAACTTGATCATATAACGCTGTATATATATAAATATACATATAATCAAAATTTTAAACACTCTCTCAGTACTGCTGACGTCTTCCAAGCATTTGAGAAAAGCAAACATTTTATTTTCTTGAAAATTGAAAAGTAGTAAAATCCAAAGAAAAAGGAAAAGCAAACAAAAAACTTACTTCCATCTGATAACTTTGTATCGATTGGGAAGGAATGTAACAATTGACGCGCCTACATAATATACGTGAATGCAATAAAAACAAGTAACAAAATGAGGCAAGAGTAGAAGGAGAGAAAGTTAACAAACAAAATGAAATCTTATCAAAGGTTATACAAGTTTACTTCTATCTAAATAATTATTATGAAGACAAAAGAGAACTTTATGATCGTAATCACCTAGTAGAAGGAAACAAAACACGCAAAAGAATATATATATATGTACATAAAATGTACCGATGTGGTTTTAGTCTCCTTGAGAATAGACAACAGACTGGAGATATTATTTTTATAATTAATAAATTATAATTGATAATCAGTTCATTTTCACTGTTTTTGGAAAACTGAAACCTTAACCTGAAAGTACTAACTTACAACAGCATATGGTGTATATAGGTGTGCTTCATTGAAAATCATTGTTGCACTAATTAATGCAGACGCATGTATACTGTTCAGGTTGTCTCGCACTAGGATGAAACAGACAGAAATGCTCAGTCTGTGGTGTTAACATGCTGTCTCCTAGTACCAATGCTTCGACGATGTCCAAGGAGTAGAGTGAAGTTATTTTAGTTGATGGTGACTGTATCTTGACATACAATGTTCTGACATTTAACATTCGACTATCCATGAGAACAGTATCACTCACTGGGAATGCAGGTAAATCCAGCTGAGTAGTCACTAACAGGACGAAATGAGAAGCTTGAATTCCACTTGTAGTCACAATCAACGCAAATACCTAATCCAATAGGTCGAGTGTGAGGAGAAATACACATACATACGTGTTCTGTCTACATAAATACATGTAACTGGACAACTATATCGATTGCTTTATTTTCCTCACTCACCATTTCACTTCACCTAATGTCAGTAATGAAGCAAAGATACCCACAGTCGTAAACCTGTTATTTTTAATTTTCATTTTTTTCCAATAAGTATAATTAGAATTCAGTGATAAATTTAATCAATCAAAGTAATTGATGCTAAATTAAATTTATTGGAAACAATTAAATTTCATTAGGGGAATAAAAGTGAGTAGAGAAAAAAAAACAACAATAATAATAACAACAACAAAAACAACCAAAGAATAATTAATACACATTAACGCAAAGATACTACTCATGATAGCACACACCTACCTTGTGATTAAAGTAGTATTCAAATTTATCTCTAGCTATGCATAAACACCGATGCCAGGTAGACGGGCGAGAGCATAAAAAACGTTCAACATTTGGACTGAGTTGATCTTGGAGTAGATTTATTCTTTCAATCCATTTGTTCATTAACACTTTATCATTTGCATAAATTCTGCTTGTAACAATTTCATTGTTACTGTTAGCAGTAGTAGTAGTAGTAACCCCACTTACACTTTCCTTGCATATATCCATTAAAAATGTCAAATCTGATATAATTGGATGACATGTTTGATTTTCCTGTTGATCAATATTCCAGGTTTGTAGAAATCCTTTTAATTTCAACGGTTTCAACGTGAATTGGCTTGCAAACTACCATTTTTCAAGTGTATCAAGAGAAGAGACATGATAAAAAATATTTTTTTTTATTCTGAGTCGGTGAAATTTTGCTATGAATATTACAAAATAGGGTAAGGAATATGTACAAGTAATCAAGTATAACTAGCACTGGTCTACTCTGATCTACTAATCAGACATGACATACAGAAACAATTAGGAACGAGAAACTCTGAGAACGAACTAAACAAGAAAGAAGTGCTCAACAAATATACTAAGGAAAATGCAGATAATAATAATTTGCTTTATTCCAAAACAGTACTTGTGATACAGAATGAAATTCTCAGCATTTTACTACAATATTGCATCCAGTTAGTACATTATCAATAAATAAAATTCTACATAGATTAAGAAAATCTCAGTTCATTATGACAACAACATATTGGCATGTCGGTAGCAAGGGCAAAAATTGAACAGTATGTTTGAAGGTGCTAGAAAAGCAGGTTCTAGCATATTTACTGGCGTAAGCAGTAACAAAAAGATCGAGATATACAGAATGTAAAAGAAAGAAGAAGAATGTTTTAAATAAAGTTTGTAAGGAGGAGAGAAACAGAATAGCACATAACAGAAAAAAAAGAGAAATAAAGAAAACATTGTACCTATAAATAATATGAGTTCAAAAGATGAGATCCAGTTGTTCTACTGACTATTTATTAAGTTATAAGTTTCACGCCTAATGCTTTCTTTATCGCACAGAACACGAGCTAAGTAGGGTATGGTTGAGTTTTTGTACTTGCTGGTGCGAGCATATAGTTTTCTATATAGGCTTCTGGTTCTACCTGATGAGATACAAGGGGAGAGTTGTGAATGAAGAGGATGGTGTGCGTTAGATAAAATGGATTTTGCCCATTTTTCACACGAGTCCATGTGCCTGTCCACCAGAATATTAACAAGCTGGCTAAGTGGCACACTGCTTACCCTGCTGACAACCTTTAACATACTGCGTAATAAGGTATAGTTTTTTTCAATAGCCCAGGAAAGACTAAGGAGGAACAATAGAGAATAATGGACAGAATACGGAAGTTAACAAATTGTAGGAGTAAGGGTTGGGTTACACCAGAATGTCTTAACTTCTTGATGTAGAAGGTAAGACGGAATATTTTCTTGGAAATCGTCAAGATATGAGACGACCAGGAAAGATCGGAAGATAGAGTGACGCCTAGGTATTTAAAATCCGACTTGGTTTCAATTTCAGTGCCATCTATGTTGCACACCTCGTGAGTGCTAACCAGTTTGTTTAGGTCAGATTTGTGCCTAAAGGTGAAATTAACTCTTTGGCATTTGGAGGGTTTAAGGTGAGACCGTTTTTCTTGGACCATAGACTGATTTCTGATAAGAAGCCATTTGGTTTAGATCAGTCACTTTGACATTTGACAGGCAAAGATACAGCCAGGTCGTCAGCATATTTGACAAAATTAATGTCATTTGAAGATGGTAGGTTATGTAGGATGAAAGAAAAGACAAGTGGGAAGAGTACAGCACCTTGGGGGACACCAGCTTCAGTGAGCACAGTAGAGGAGGATTCGCCTTTGCATACAGTGTACTGCATTCTGTTTGAGAAGTAGGAATGTAACCAGTTAGTGACCCAGGACCCGGTTTGTGTCATGGAGAGCTTATTTAGCAAGAGACATCTAGGTACAGAGTCGAAAGCAGAAGTGAAGTAGAGAAACGTGTAGCGGACGTATTTGGCACCTTTGTCTAATGATGAGACGATACTGTTGTATAACACGGCTGCAGCGTCTAGAGTGCTCCTACCCTGTCTATAGGGGAATTGTTTGGGGTCCTCGAAACTTTTAAGGGAGGGTTCGAGTTTACGAAGTACTAGCTTTTCCATGAGCTTTAGAAACGGGGAAGTGATGGCAATGGGTCTGAATTCTACGTTCTTGCTGTTGCCAGTTAGTGACCCAGGACTCGGTTTGTGTCATGGAGAGCTTATTTAGCAAGAGACATCTAGGTACAGAGTCGAAAGCAGAAGTGAAGTAGAGAAACGTGTAGCGGACGTATTTGGCACCTTTGTCTAATGATGAGACGATACTGTTGTATAACACGGCTGCAGCGTCTAGAGTGCTCCTACCCTGTCTGTAGGCAAATTGTTTGGGGTCTTCGAAGCTTTTAAGGGAGGGTTTAAGTTTACGAAGTACTAGTTTTTCCATGAGCTTTAGAAACGGGGAAGTGATGGCAATGGGTCTGAATTCTACGTTCTTGCTGTTGCCAGTTAGTGACCCAGGACTCGGTTTGTGTCATGGAGAGCTTATTTAGCAAGAGACATCTAGGTACAGAGTCGAAAGCAGAAGTGAAGTAGAGAAACGTGTAGCGGACGTATTTGGCACCTTTGTCTAATGATGAGACGATACTGTTGTATAACACGGCTGCAGCGTCTAGAGTGCTCCTACCCTGTCTATAGGGGAATTGTTTGGGGTCCTCGAAACTTTTAAGGGAGGGTTCGAGTTTACGAAGTACTAGCTTTTCCATGAGCTTTAGAAACGGGGAAGTGATGGCAATGGGTCTGAATTCTACGTTCTTGCTGTTGCCAGTTAGTGACCCAGGACTCGGTTTGTGTCATGGAGAGCTTATTTAGCAAGAGACATCTAGGTACAGAGTCGAAAGCAGAAGTGAAGTAGAGAAACGTGTAGCGGACGTATTTGGCACCTTTGTCTAATGATGAGACGATACTGTTGTATAACACGGCTGCAGCGTCTAGAGTGCTCCTACCCTGTCTATAGGGGAATTGTTTGGGGTCCTCGAAACTTTTAAGGGAGGGTTCGAGTTTACGAAGTACTAGCTTTTCCATGAGCTTTAGAAACGGGGAAGTGATGGCAATGGGTCTGAATTCTACGTTCTTGCTGTTGCCAGTTAGTGACCCAGGACTCGGTTTGTGTCATGGAGAGCTTATTTAGCAAGAGACATCTAGGTACAGAGTCGAAAGCAGAAGTGAAGTAGAGAAACGTGTAGCGGACGTATTTGGCACCTTTATCTAATGATGAGACGATACTGTTGTATAACACGGCTGCAGCGTCTAGAGTGCTCCTACCCTGTCTGTAGGCAAATTGTTTGGGGTCCTCGAAGCTTTTAAGGGAGGGTTTAAGTTTACGAAGTACTAGTTTTTCCATGAGCTTTAGAAACGGGGAAGTGATGGCAATGGGTCTGAATTCTACGTTCTTGCTGTTGCCAGTTAGTGACCCAGGACTCGGTTTGTGTCATGGAGAGCTTATTTAGCAAGAGACATCTAGGTACAGAGTCGAAAGCAGAAGTGAAGTAGAGAAACGTGTAGCGGACGTATTTGGCACCTTTATCTAATGATGAGACGATACTGTTGTATAACACGGCTGCAGCGTCTAGAGTGCTCCTACCCTGTCTATAGGGGAATTGTTTGGGGTCCTCGAAACTTTTAAGGAACGGTTCGAGTTTACGAAGTACTAGCTTTTCCATGAGCTTTAGAAACGGGGAAGTGATGGCAATGGGTCTGAATTCTACGTTCTTGCTATTGGAATCGGTCATACTCTCAGAAGCCCGCTGGATGACATCACGTACCTCATCAAAGCTCAAGTTGGACCATCCGAATGGGAAAAGGCGAGTTATGTGTTTGTTTGGAGGAGAAGGAGGACACGAAAGGCGGCCTGCTTAAATCATTGGGCTACCGAAACTAGTTTCCTCCAAAATGCTTAATTTCATCTAGGTTTATCATTGTTTTAATCGTCCAGTTATATCAAATGACCTACACATAAACTTTCGCGATGATTTAACTTGTTCTTAAGTTAACGCTGTACAATTCTTCAGCGAAACGAATATATACTTCATTAATTACTTTACATGTGAATCTTGTATGAAGAAAAAAGTACTTTGGAACTGAATACGCTGAAAATGTTTTTACCGTATATTCTGTCTGTCTTAAAAAAAGCTTCACCGTTATTATGATGGGCGATCATGGGACCAGCTAAAGTGAACTGGAGAGAATAGGATAAAGTGCAGATGTGCTGTTGAGGCCCTGTGTTCCACTCAGTAGCTAGGCGACCAATAATAAAAAAATATTCAGCAAGGAGTATTCACAGTCTACAAAGGACTGATACGCCATCCTCAGCGATTCGAACCTGCATTCCCAATTGATAACTTACTAGAGAGTAACGAATGTCCCGTATACGATTTTTAGTGTTATTTCAAACTGGATTCAGTCAATTATGAATACGAAGTGGTCATCAAGCTAGGTGTTACACTATAGCAAAAACCAGCAGGGAACTATGAACTTAGGTCTCGTGCTTATTCTCAATACACCCATTATTAGCACGGCGTATATGCAACCATGAAGGGAGTGATTCTCCAGTTGAGGAATGTATGGATTAAAAACACTTTTAGCGTTGAATTCTTACAAATTTAATTTTTCACTGTGAAACTTATCAAGTTAGGCAAGAGTAGAACTGCTGAAAAAGGAGATTCCGTCGAAGTTTTGTCGTCACTGAGCATAAAATTCATAAAAACTAATCTGACACAAATTATTTATTTAAAGTAACCACGCTACTTATAAGTAGTTCAACACTTCGTAAAAGAAATACAACCATAAATCAATACTAATCTGCAGTGACATGTATATCACTGTATTCTTCCGCGAAAAAACATAATATTCAAGTATAGAGTACAAACTGAAGAAAATAAGATGCGTATTGTGAGTAAAAAGCCCTACAAGTTGAAGTCAATGACCAGAACTAGACATAAAAACAATGAGGAGGAGTCTTCTGTAACTAGTTTGAGACATGTAGACAGGCATAGTTCATTTGGCTGGACTACTCAATATGTTGTAGTAATTGGTGGACACTGTAGAAATGTGGTCATAATGAATATGTATATTTGCACATTAATATCATTCTACTAAAAGTGCATAACCTGAAAGTGTTGGATTCAGATCTTGATGGAGTCATGGATGAATACTGACACCAATCATGGAGGAAATCTTACTCCATATACAAAGAAGAATCCCATATAGAAGTCAATCAAAAAGAAGAAAGGAAACTAGAATACACTCGATAGTGGTTCTAACGTGCATAAAAACAAAAGAAAGGTATAAAGAACACTGAGTCGAGTCTCCAGTGGCTGAATGGTCCACGAGCTTGCCTTGTAACCGGAAGGCTCTGGATTCAAACCCCAGTGGATGCTTATTAATGAATAGTCTCAAACGGGGACGGAACAACTGTTCAGTACTTGCTGCCGGTTTCCAATGGTTCCTTAACTGGCATCAGTCCGTGATCAAAAAGCAATATATGTTCTCGTATTATTGCTTACCAATTAAAAAGAATTCAACTTCAGTCCGATAATAAGGAGATGAGAATCTTCAGGAAATTCACAAGACATGCTCATGCAGTTCATTCAACAAAATAATCGAAAACCCTGCTATATTGAACTGAGTTCACAAACTAGGAATATCAATGTCAATTTAGTTGAAGAATGAACGATCAATTCATGGTTGTTTGCTCAAACCCAACTCCATATTTTGGCCGGAGTCACCGATACTGCAGTCATCGTTGCATCATTCGCTTTTCGTTAGAAGACGGAGAAATACTATCAGAAGTATTATTGTGACATTTATTCTTAGACTTTGTGTACAATAACCTTATGGTTAGCTCTATATTGACGCAAGAATAAGGGATTCTTGATTCAGTAATCTGCGTTCTGGGTTTTTCGCGTTGGTTATTGCACATTGTTGCTGAAAGTCTTCTAAGGAGAGTGTGAAGTCCAGTGTAGTTAGACCTGGACATTGACAATGACTATGCAAAAAAGTGCAGCAGTTGAAGTTTGTGGCTCTTTAAAGCACATATAATAGACAATAATCTATTCCAGCCACCCAGAGGACAACCACAAGCACACGGAGGGAGTGGCCATCCCGATGTCACCAACATCAGCCAAAGCTCTCATGCAGTGGGAACTAATCTCCTCCAGGATAATGACAGCCAGGTTCAACTCAAAAGGAAGGAAAGTTACAGCCATTCAGTGCTATGCGCCTACAAATGTCTCAGAACAAGAAAAGAAGGAGGCGTTCTACAGACAACTACAAACAGTAATGGACAACGTCCCAAATGGCGATATCAAAATCCTGATGGACGACATGAATGCGAAGCTGGGAGTAGACAACACAGGAAAAGAACTCACCATGGGTTGAGAGGCCCTCGGTGGAGTGAACGACATTGGTGGACTCTTCTCAGACTTCTGCGCCTCCAATGATTTGGTGATTGGTGGCAGCAGATGGATACAATAACCAAATAGACTTCATCTCAATTTCAAGAAAGTGGAGACGGAGCCTACTGGACACAAGGTCAAGGAGAGGAGCAGATGTGGGTTCAGACCACTATCTAGTACAAGGGACTTTCAAGGTGAAACTAAAAGCCTCGAGGATAGCTGGGGATAGGCCACAATGCAAGTTCAACACTCAATTACTGAAGGACACAACCACAAAGAACACTTTCACTGCAACTGTCAGAGCAAAGCAGGAAACACTACGCGACATCACTGAAGAATCATGCGTGGAAGAACATTGGAAGTCTCTGAAGGCGATTCTCAACGAAACGTGTTCAACGGTTCTAGGAAGAAAGAAGAGACAAGACAAGGAATGGCTCTCAACGGACACTTGGAAATTAATAGAAGAGAGGAGAATGGTGAAAGAGAAAATGATTCAATGCAAGGACGGACAGGAGAAGGAGACGCTGAGCTCAACTTACACAGCACTGGACAAAGAAGTGAAGAAGAGTGCTAGGAAGGACAAAAGACGATTCTACGACAATCTGCCACTGAAGCTGAGAAGGCAGCAGGCAAAAGGGACCTGAGGACACTATATCAGATAACCAAATCTCTATCCGGGAAGAGACCAACACAAGCGAAACCTATAAAAGACAGCCAAGGGAAGCCCATTACCAAGGAAGAAAAACAGATTAAACAATGGGCGGATCACTTCAAAGGACTCTTGAACCGACCATCACCTGCAACCCGTCCAGAAATACCAACAACAGCGCACACACAACTGCAAGTTGACACCAATCCTCCAACGAGAGCTGAAGTCTTGAATGCAATCAAGCTTCTGAAAGCTGGAAAAGCAGCTGGACCAGATGGAATACCCCCTGAAGCACTGAAAGCGGACCCAGAGACTACAGCAGACATGCTGACTCCATTATTGCAAAAGGTCTGGAAGGAGGGAAAGGTGCCTACTGACTGGAGGAAAGGTTACCTCGTGAAACTACCAAAGAAGGGCGACTTACGCCTCACTCTGCAAGAACTGGCGAGGAATCATGCTCCTGCCGACGCCAAGTAAAATCCTGAGTCGCATCATCCTGGAGAGAATAAAGGACGCACTGGATACAGAACTCCGACCAGAACAAGCTGGATTCAGGAAAGTCAGGCAAATCATGTACTGACCAAATTGCAACTCTACGCATCATCATCACAGAACAAAGCATGGAATGGCAATCAAACCTCTACCTCAACTTTATAGACTTTGAGAAGGCCTTCGACAGACAGCGTTGACCGCGAAGTAATTTGGAAAGTACTCGAGTACTATGGCGTATATCAAATATTCATCAACCTTATTCAACAGCTGTACGACAACGTCAAGTGATGTCAAGTGATCCACAACGGAAAACTCAGCGAGGCGTTTGGAGTAAACACAGGAGTCAGACAAGGGTGCTGGCTTATTATCACCAATGATATTCCTAATTGTGGTGGACTGACTGGATTATGCGTCAGACAGTGGGAAACGAGAAGACAGGGATATCCTGGACCGACGCGAAGAACCTAGAAGACCTGAATTTCGCTCGTGGATGATTTATGTCCGACGTCACTCAAAATCGAAGACTTATAAGCGAAAACCGACAAACTGGTCGAAGAAGCAGCTGGCGAAGATAGGACTCCAAGTGAACATAGACAAGACGGAGGTCATAAAAATAACCAGTCAACAACAACAGCGGTAACACGCAGCGCCAACCACCATCAACAGGAGGGATTTGAAAGAGATTACTTTATTCACTTATCTAGGGAGCATTGTCTCAACTACAGGAGGAACGAACGAGGATGTCAAATCGAGTGAGAATCGGGAGGGCGAGAAACACATTCATCATCAACCTGAAACCAATCTGGAAATCTTCTTCACTCAGCCAGCATCAACAACAAAATTCGGTAGGATTTTCAATACAAACGTCAAGTCAGTCAGTTCTGCTATACGGATGAGAAACTTGGCGGGTCGCAAAGAATATTTCCAACAACCTGTTGCAGACCTTTATCAACAACTGTCTTCGCTGGCTCTATACTGAAGATCAGATGGCCGGACCGGAAACAATCACCAACAAGGAACTATGGGGACAAACAAAGCAAGAACCAATTGCCAACCAACAAATATGCAGGAGAAAATGGAGATGGATTGGACACTCGTTGAGGAGACCGCTGGGTGACATCGCGTGCGCGTCAGGCGATTGCTCGAGTGGAACCCGAAAGGGAAGCGGCGAGTAAGACGTCAGTGCAAGGGTGACATGGAGGAGATCGTGTGAAGAAGAGTTGAAAGAGTATGGACTAACATGGATGCAGGTGAAAAGTACAGCAGAAGACAGAAGCAAATGGAGACGTGCAGTTGAAGCCCTATGTTCCACTAGGAACCCAAGGGAGCAATAATAATAGTAATAATAAAGCACATATAAAGGTAGTACAATAAATGCGATGAAACTAGAATAAACTATAATTCATAGAAGCAAGAAAGAGACTGGAAGTTAGGGATAAATAATTAATTCATCCTTAACTGTTAGAGTATAGTGATAAGTTATTGGATCTTTGAGTTCATAAAGAGTTAGTGCATCTAAGCGACTGCTTACGATTTTGAACTTTCTCACAAATAGTCTCAAGCCATTGATTTTTAGTCCTAAAGACAATCTCCAACTAGGCACTCCTTAAATGAATTAAAACAATACGCCATGTTTTGGAATGAACATCTGCAATTCTGTTCTAAACTGATCATATCACAGCTAACCTCCCCCGATGTGGAAGGCTTCGATGTGCCTAACACGTGGTCTTAGCCGTGTCAATATACGCAAAGCTCCATAAGAACACCCAGTCATCCCTTCTTCTTACACAACATTCTACGTCTTATCTCCACACTATTCAGCATGTTAAACAACCTTAAACGACAGAGAGGGCTAGAACATCTATGGTCACAAATGATGACTTCCTTCTTCGTATCCTTAACTTTTAACAGAGATTTCTCACTGCCATAGAGAAGACCGAAATAAACTGCAATGAAATACACACGTCCTTCAATCGGTCAAACAGTTAACAGTCATATAGTGATTATTGCTTACGCCTGAAAGGTAATAATTCTGAATAGATAAGCCACTACGTACGACTTTCTATAATGCGACAACTAGCAACTCTCTCTAGCCAATGAAAATAAAGAACTTTAAACTCTATCTAAATCTAGGGATATTTTCATTCATCTTCCGATTAATAGAAAACAACAAAAGAGCTACAATGAAGTATTTTTCTGAATAATATAAATATATTCTAAAGGAAGACAGGTTGTTTTTGCATCAGAGGACAAATTGATTAATAAGTTATATAAAAAGCTATAAGCTGTTGCTTTACACTCAACACCACCATACCCATCAACTCCTCATCTTCCTGCCTCTATCCTCTACTACTACCCATAAGATCCATTTAATCCCCCAAAAGAAAGATATATTGGGTAACAGATTTTACAAGTCAACAACTAATTCATTTATATTTATTCAACCTATTTCCTTTTCCCTTCTTTTCTCAATACAATGACATAAAATTCCTAATGACTAGTAGAAAGGGGAGAACAAATTAGAAGCAAAAGCCGGATCAATACATATGAAGAGTTAAATAAGCAGAGACAACGAAATGGGAATAGACGAAATGTAATGAAAGTAATCAAGATTACCCTGATGTTCAGTAAACACATATATATATATATATATATATATATATATATATATATATATATATATATGGATCAGTGAATCGCATAGTTAGATAATCAATATTCAGAAAAACCAGACAGACTTTTGGAGTCCAGGCTTGCTAAAGAGGAATCCTGAGTAATATATATATATATATATATATGTCTGTTTTCGACATAGAACTTTGCACACATGTGCGGAAGTTCAAGTCGCCACACTCCACTCCATGTAGCACACAAAGCAAGACAAGAAAGTAGAAGAATAGCATAATAGAGACAGTAAACACAGGTGTGAGACAAAGGAATGGTAATAACGAAGAACGAAACAGTTTCATTGGAGATCATAAGTCACAAGGAGTGGATGCATCTGCGCCAGCCACTGAGAACGATTTTGAGCCATGTCACCGATTGTTTCCAACCAAAGATTTTTACCGTCCCGAGGAACCCAACCAGTCAGGGAGTCTATACCTTCCTACGTGGCTTAGACCAACTGTTGTGGATTTCATTGACTGGTGCCAAGTTTTTGTTTTTCCGCCGATTGCTTTTTTCCAGCCTGACCCTATACCCGCTAACATTGCTCGTCGAGGGAGGCGATGACTTGGCATACGTAACACATGTCCTAACCATCTCAGTCTTTGTAACTTCACGACTTCGTCGATTGATTTCCTCTGTTTACCTGGAACTCGACGCCTAACCTCAATGTTGTTCACCTTATTATGCCACTTTACACGGGGAATAGAGCGAAGGCACCTATGATCAAAGACAGCTAGTCTTTTCATGTCTTCCACTCTCAATGGCCAGGTCTTACTAGGAGCCATAAAGGAGGATGGAGCGGACTGATGAGCAGTACAAACGCCCTTTGGTCAATAGCCAGCCGGATATCACGTCTACGCCAGAGACGGCGTAAACTGGCAAATGCGAGATTTCGTCAGAGATCAACCCGTTGGGGCTGATGGTACTTCCCAAATAAGTGAAGCGGTCAATGTGCTCTACCACTTCACTTCCTATTTTTAAACTAGGCGTCGATGTAGTCCAGTCCTGTAACATCATCTTGCATTTGGCGGGAGCGAATCGCATGCCAAACATTCGTAGATTGCGGCTCAAGGTGTTTAGAAGACTCTGCATTTCGTCAGCGTCTTCGCCTAGAAGGACCATATCGTCTCCATATTCCAAGTCAACGAGATTATTCCCTGGTAGCATGTCAATTCCTGAGTCGCTGAAGTGAGTTAGGGTTAAGTCCATTAGTACATATATGATGAAATTGAATAGGAATGGCGATAATGGGCATCCTTGACGGACACCACTAGTCGTCACCAGTCCAAATGACAACCCGCCGTAAGCCTTCACCTGGCTGTATGAGTACGAGTAGAGTGCCTTAATCAGTGCAATGTATTTTCTCGGGATTCCCTTTACAGCCAAGCATCTCCAGAGGACCTCTCGGTCGACAGAATCGAATGCCACCTTTAGGTCAAGAAATATAATGACTGTTGGAAGCCGGTAAGAATGCCTATGTTCTAGAATGTCGGAGGGTGAAGATATGATCAATACACCCTCTTCCTGGTCTAAAGCCTCCTTGGTTCTTTCGTGTTTATGCCTCCCTAGCACCACTTAGTCTACGCATGATTATTGAGCTTAGGACTTTAGATATTATATAAGTCAAGCTAATCCCTCTGTGATTATCACAGGAAGACTTGTCTCCCTTCTTGTATATCGGGATAATCAGTGACTTACACCAACCCGACGGGACTTCCTCTGATTCCCAGACGCTGTCTAATATCTTAGTTAATGCAGACAGTGAACTTTCTCCACCGCACTTAAATACCTCTGGAGTCATTCCATCAGGTCCTGCTGCTTTGCTTCGTTTCAGACCAGTGATAGCCTTAGTAACCTCAGTTAGAAAAGGAGGACCTGTGTCTGTATCCCATTTAGGGAGGTGTTGGATGTTCGGTAAGTTGAGTGTGGCTGTGGGCCAATTAAACTGCTCGTTCTAGCGTTCCAGTCGTCTATTCTGGGAGCTAATTATGGTGTCATTTTTCTCAGAGATTGTTTCACTTATCATTTGCCTTTAACCACCTGTTTCTCTGATAACCAAGTATAAATAGTTGTCTGATGTTGCCAATCGCCGATGCCTTTTCCATCTCTTTAACTTCTGTCGCCCACCACTAATAACGGTCGTTGCGAAGACTTCTTGTTAGTTTTCGTTTGAGCAGCTTTCGCTCCTCATCATAACCGGAGCTCAACGGAATCGATATTCTTGCGTCAATCAGTTCGGATGAAGCCATAGAGATCCAATGGCTCTTACTAACTTTTGGTTTTAGCTTATTATCAACAGCTTTGACCGCTGTGTCTACAGCTAACTGTATGTTGTGTCAGGCTACCTCAGGAGAAGTTCAGCTGTCGACCTGAAATACTCCTTTCGTTAGTTCTTCCTTAAATAGGGACTCAGTGTTTCGATATAGTTGGGGACGCAACTGTTTCGCTGCTATCAATTTCTTATGTCCGTTTAGTCGTAAGCATAAACGTGCGCGAACCAGAGCGTGATCAGAGTCTACGTACCTGTTCCAAAAGGAGCGGCAGTCCTCTGTTGACCCCCTCTAACGATATTCTATCGCTATGTGGTCTATCCGAGTCCAGCGTTGATTTGGTGATGGAGGTCACCAGGTTACGCAGTGTCTCTCTTTGTGCGTAAAGTTAGTGCTCACTAGGAACGGATGATTACCTGAGCAAAACTGTAGAAGATGATCACAGTTTTCGGTTAGTTGGCAAGGAACTACATACGTACTACCTACATACTTCCCAGTCTGGCACAACTTCCCTACTTCTCCATTCAAGTCGCCTGCTAAAACAACTATATCTGAACCTTTTTGCTTTTTGCAGCAAATTAGACAGTTTCAGGTAGAAGTCATCCTTTAGTTCATCCGAACTGTAGTTGGTTGAAGCGTAAACGGAGACTATGAAAAGGGCAACGACGGGTAGCGCCGTCTTTCCTTCTTTCAACGGACCCATTCAGACGGACCGCACACATACGACTATTTACTGGGTTCCAGTCGAGAAGTGATTTTTCCGCCCTAGCACTCAATGATATCCCTACACCTGCGAGTCCTCGCGAGCTAGGTGAGGGGTCTCCTGACACTCCTAAAGTGAATTTCGCAGATCCATATTGTTGACCGGGTGAGGTTAAGTGAATGACCATACGCGGGTCTTGTATGCATGTGTTCGAAACACAAAATACATCCATGGCTCGAGATGCCAGAGTTTTCATAGTGATACCTGTTTTCCGATTTTACAGAGGATCCTGACGTTAAATGCTCCTGTATGAAGTTGGTGACGTGGCTTTAAAAGGTTATCTGAGGTGTTTCTATGGCTCTCACCGTTGTTTGTGGTCACAGAGTTAAGTGGCTTACGGCGAGTTATCATCTGAAATGGTGAAGACTAGTGGTGTCCATCAAGAATGCCCATTATCGCCATTCCTATTCAATTTCATCATAGATGTACTAATGGACTTAACCCTAACTCACTTCAGCAACTCAAGGATTGACTTTCTACCAGGGAATAACCTCGTTGACTTAGAACATGCAGACGATATATTCCTTCCATTTTTTTAAATTTTTCATTTACAGTTTGATTCCACACCGTATTTTTGGTACAAGTATGGAGTTTTCAGCATGGATATCCGTATCCCGAATTTCGCAGGCCGACCATAGATATTAGGTGTGCGTCGGCAGGGGATCGAAACTCGGACCATGTCCTAACCGCTGTGCCACCGACGCTGACAAAATGCTGAGTCTTCTGAACACCTTGAGCTGCAATCTACGAATGTTTGGCATGCGATTCGCTACCGCAAAATGCATGATGTTACAGGATTGGACCACACTGACTCCTAGTTTAGAAATAGGAAGTGAATAAGGGTCGGGTTGTACCAGAATGTCTTAACTTCTTGGTGTAGAAGGTAAGACGGAATACGTTTTTCGAAATCATCAAGATATGAGACGAACAGGAAAGATCGGAAGATACAATAACACCAAGATATTTAATTTCCGACTTGGTCTCTATTTCAGTGCCATCTATGTTGCACACCTCGTGAGTACTAACCAGTTTGTTTTGAAATTGTTTGAAATTGACTGTTTGGCATTTAGAGGGGTTTAAGGTGAGACCGTTTTTCTTGGACCACTGGCTGATTTCTGATAAGAAGCCATTTGGTTTAGATCAGTCACTTTGACATTTGACAGACAAAGATACAGCCAGGTCGTCAGCATATTTGACAAAATTAATGTCATTTGAAGATGGTAGGTTATGTAGGATGAAAGAAAAGACAAGTGGGAAAAGTACAGCACCTTGGGGGACACCAGCTTCAGTGAGCACAGCAGAGGAGGATTCGCCTTTGCATACAGTGTACTGCATTCTGTTTGAGAAGTAGGAATGCAACCAGTTAGTGACCCAGGACTCGGTTTGTGTCATGGAGAGCTTATTTAGCAAGAGACATCTAGGTACAGAGTCGAAAGCAGAAGTGAAGTAGAGAAACGTGTAGCGGACGTATTTGGCACCTTTATCTAATGATGAGACGATACTGTTGTATAACACGGCTGCAGCGTCTAGAGTGCTCCTACCCTGTCTATAGGGGAATTGTTTGGGGTCTTCGAAACTTTTAATGGAGAGTTCGAGTTTACGAAGTACTAGTTTTTCCATGAGCTTTAGAAACGGGGAAGTGATAGCAATGGGTCTGAATTCTACGCTCTTGCTATTGCCAGGTTTAGGGACAGGGACTATTTTAATGTCTTTCCATGGAGCAGGTATAACCTTTTTTGGAGAAAGAAGCATTTAGGATGTTAGTAAGTGGAGAACATAAAGCATCTCCACATTGTTTCAGAACATATGCAGGTGTACCATCAGGGCCAAGCCTACGTGAGGGCTTAAGCGTTTAAAGACTTTTGAGAACATCCAGAGTATTAAAGTCATGAAAGTTATCTACTACATGATTAGTAACGTTAGAAGTAGTCATAGTAGAAGGAGAGCGTATAAAAGACTGATTAAGAGCACTAACATCATTAGAGGGAAAAACATTGCATCGCTTACTATTACCAGTAATTTCATTAAAAAGTTTCCACATGCTCATAGGAGATTTGCATGGTGAAAGTGTATTGTTATAGATAGCATTAAGATTTTTGATTTCAGATTTGATTAGAGCATTAATCTTTTTAAGTCCTAACTTATCTTTGAGTTTATATAATGTTCCTTTTTGCCTGCGAAGTTGTTTGAGATGAGGAGACGAGAATCAGTCGAGGCGTTTATTTGGGACAGCATATATCAAGGCAGAACTTAAGATAATCCGTTATATTGGCGATTGTGTCATCTAATGTACTTTCATTGAATAAGTCCCAGTTAGTATTTTTTAACATGCATCTTAGATTGAGTAGGTTGTCATATGTGTAGCTTCTTTGTTGTGCTATCGTAGACAGGTGTGAGAAGATTTTAATATGTATTTTGCTGTATATTTTTGGCAAAACGCGGACAATTCAGTGATCGGAGTTAAGTATCGGTGAACGTCTACGTGTTTCATATACTCCTTCGTCACTGGTAAAAACTAGATCGAGTGTTTTGTCAAGTCGAGTGGGAAATTTGACTATGTTTGTGTGACCAAGAGCTTCAAGAAAGGAGCAATCTGAGGTGTTGAAGTCTCCAGTAATAACGGATAGAGAGTTGTTGAAGTTGGCAGCGGCAAACATGGTGAATTCGTCAGCAAAATTTGACAGATCAGATGGTGAGCAACTAGGAGAAATGTACATGTTTGTAACAAAAATGTGTTTATATTTGGGATGACATTTGACAGTAATACGGTCTATGAAGTCATTTGAGAAGCAAGATGAGGAAGGTGATGTGAGTAAAGGAGAATGATGCTCAGGAAGGCTTCGTGTGCTTTTGGAAATGTGTGGGCGGTTGTCAATTCCCGGCTGCCAACACCGTGGAAGTTGATTGATTCTTGTTTATATATATATATATATGTTTGTGAAGCACTTATTAAGCATTTGGAATGGTGGGTAAAAAGAATAAATGTTCGACTTTCAGCTGTCATAGTTCGGGAATAATGTCACACTTACACCGCTGATAGGCGTAGTCTCAAACAGGCAAAGCAGTCGTCCGGTGTTCAAATTACTTCGATAATCTAGCTATCAAGCATTACTGAATGATACCACTGGTGTCTAACTACTCATGCCTACCGGTCAGTAGTATCTACCGGGTACATTTCGTTTAAAATACACTATTTAACTAGTAGTTCAGTTGATTTGATTTCGCTGTCAAAATATGTCTGATTTTCCACAAACTGGAAGATATGCAAATGAAAAGCAACAAGCTGGCAGAAGAAGCATCAACGATATGACTTCAAGTGAACATAGAGAAAACAGAGGGGATGAAGATTCCTGGCCAACACCAACAGCAACAACAACAGACAACACTCAGCCAGCATAAATGAGAGAAATCTGAAAGAAACAACCTCCTTTACCTACCGACATGGAAAGCATCGTTTCAAGTACACGCAGATGGATTGACAAGTATATCAAAGCGAGGTTTGGGAAAGCAAGACGAGCTTTCATTACCCTCAAGTCTGTATGGAGGTCAACATCACTCAGCATCAAAAAGAAGATTCGGATTTTCAACTCCAATGTGACGTCAGTGCTACTTATCATACGGATCAGAGACTTGCATTGCTCGTCATGAAGAGCACCTCAAACAAACTACAGACCTTTATTAACAGTTGTCTTCGCTCAATACTACTCAAGATCATATGGCCTGCCAGAAAAGATCGGCAGTAGTGAGAGACTTCTGGGAGCGAACCGACCAGGAACCGATTGTGAAACAAATAGGCAGGAAGAAATGGAGATGGATTAGCTGGCCACACTCTGAGGAAACCATCAAGTAACATCACTAGACAAGCCATTGCTCGAGTGGAACCAGGCCGAAAGGGAAGCGGGCGGCGAGTTGGTCGTCAGTGTGAGGGTGACTTGGAGGAGGTCATGTGAAGAGGAGATGAAAGCATGTGGGCAGACTTGGAGCGGGGTGAAAAAGTTGGCAGAAAACAGAAGGCGGTGGAGATAATAATAATAATCAGTTTATTTGATTTCGCTGTCAAAATAAACCTCATTATGGATAAGATTTTATTTTGATAAACCACACACAGTGTTGTACAGTTATATTAACTGATGACGTTTCGAGCACAAACTATTGCTGATAATCATATCAAGAGCCTCATCAAAATAAGCCTCATTCATTGAAGTTTTGGTGGATAGGTAAATAGGTGTGTTACACTGCCAAGTGTGTAGAGTTGTGCATCGTTATTCAGTAGTATACCGTGTTTACTTTTCCATTACTTGGATGAACATTGGAATATGTTAACGACTTTGTTTACTCAGCAGATAATCATTGAATACCACATCGGTGTAATCCAATCGTAAAGTTCTGAAATATTTTTTATTTAAAATCTCAACTTACTAGAGTATGAGTATGAAGAGGTGTACCGCAAAATGGAAAGGAAAGTAGAATAGTTTCAGAACAACAGGATGAAAACAAGTAAGGTATTCAGAGCATTCCCAAAATGTTAATTACTTCAAATCCCCCTCAGTTGGCTTGAATTCGCATGCGTGTCTGATAACGTCTCGGGTCACTGAGTTGATCGATGATCTTTCAGACCCCAGCACAGGAAGTTGTAATGTGGCGAAAGACGTTAACAGAATACAGCTATTCTTAATTTCATGGCATCACGACAGAGACTGACCACAATCTCGGTTTTTTAACTAGTCCAATGAATATGGTGACTAACGAATTAAATCGAGCACCCCCACATGAATGCTTCACAGTGTTACACAGAGTCCCTTAATATCGTACAAAGGGACTTCGGATAAACCATCTGTACATAGCTGAAGCATTAGCTATTCGAGATCTGAAACCAGACCTCTGCATTCAAAAGCGATACATACATTCTCTTGCCTTACCATGGCCAGAGTAAAGTTCTTACTACAATTTTGCTTCTTTCCTTTATTATGTGAGTTGGCGATTATTATTATTATTATCGTTATTAATACTTTTATCATCACTGTTATTCCCATCATCCACATTTTATTACCACTCTATTACTGTTTATTAATAACATTGCTTTTTCATACAGATTTTATACAAAACTACTGTATAGCCTTTCCACTAGTTCCTGTCCATTCTACACGAGCTTACTGGTAAGTCACACTTATTACGTCATGCCAACTTTTGTCTCCTTTCTAACTTACAATTAGTCATTCCTTCTTACACCTTACATTATGTAATACATTTTTTCAAGGACAAAGTTTACCAGTATCTGATTGGTTTCTTCGTCAATTATAAGCACGATTGTACAGCTCATGAAAATGAATCGTCGAAAAGAAAATTTTCTTCGCTGTTTGTGCCTTTTTCTTATGAATGAGAGACACTGGAATGATACTCGTGGCACATGTCAAAGACACAGAAGCTGGTATCCTACGATGGCACTGCTCGTTAAACGATGACTTCCAGAATTTCTGAATTCTCATTTGAGTGTGTTACAACCAGATTTCTGTTAATTACAGCTAAAATCTATTGTATGTCCCACTATGTACTAAAAATCAATTTTCAGCAATGAAAGATTCGAGGCGAAAAAAACAGATGAGAGAAAAAGCTAACAGGAGGTAAAGGAAGAAGCAGAAGGAAACTGAAAGATGACTTATTTAAGATGAAAGGTGTACAAATAATACTACGTACAAAGTTAATATATGTGTATATAAATATAAAAATATAAATAAATATATATAAATGCATTATTATATATATTATATTATTAAGAACGATTTGAACATCTCACTTACCCCGACAATCTGCGTACCATATTAGTTATTCATGCAGAGATTTCTGATTAGTATTTTCACAAGCAGTATTCCAACGTGAATTTCCTCATGAAGATATTACATAACCATTGAAAGCTAGGGGGTACAGAGTGATTGTTTCCTTCTACTTTGAACAGTTCTTTAGGAGCACATGAGAGTGACACCATCAAGGATTTAAAACACGTCATCAGTTTTAAGAAGCAAACAGAGTAACACTGACTAACAGAACTGTCTAAACTCATTTAAAACTGGACCAAACTATTCATGTGCCAGGCTAAGATAAGTGTAAGACTTAGAGACTGTGGGAATGTGTAATTTTACATTAATATGAAATTACTGAACTGGAATCCTATGACCCGTAAATTCTAACTTCTATCATAAATCAACTATGTGTAGTGTCATCATTGTGCCATCGCTTATTACAAGTCCTCAGCAGGCAAGATTAAGGGGATCCTAACAAACTGCTCACGACTTCTCATTAAAATTGGTAAAGTACTTCGCTCATAATCTACAGGTCATAGTTTAGATAACCATAATAATAATAATAAGCCGGTTAGTTTCACTGTGAACCTTTTATTTTCCTTCTAGACAGAAACTTCAAGGAAAATAGCAAAAAGAAAATGAGCTGTGGAATCATCCACAGATGAATGAATGAACCAGCGCCATAATTGATGAATTTGAATGTAAGCGGTTGTCTTAATCGACAAGGAAAATGTACACATTTTAAACAAAGGAAAAATACTAACGAATTACTAGAAGCGAAGTCGAAGATGTTCACCGGTATCACTGAGAAAACCTGTGTGGAAGAATATTGGAAGTCTCTGAAAGGGATATTCAAGGAATTGTGTACAACTGTTTTGGGAAGTAAGAAGAGACACGACAAGGAATGGCTCTCAAAGGATACATACCTGGAAGCTGATCGAGGAGAGGAGGTTGGTGATGGGAAACAGAAGGAGAAGCTGAGTTCAATGTACACTGCACTGAATGAAGAAGTGAAGAAGAGTGCTAGGAGAGACAAAAGACAATTCTAAGACACACTGGCTAGCAACTGAAGCAGAAGAAGCAGTGCGAAGGTGAAATAGACCTTAGAACATTATATTGGATAACCAGGTCTCCATCCGGAAGGAGATCAACCCAGATGATGGAAACAATAATAGTTGCTCAAGGGAACCAGATTACCAAGGCAGAGGAACAAATAAAACAATGGGCTGACCACTTCTAGGACTCTTGAATCGACCATCACCTGCAACTCGCTGAGAAACACCACCGCCACCGACAACACGCACAGAATCGCCTGCCAGTGGACACCAGTACTCGAACAAAGCAAAAGTCCTGAATATGATCAAGCTACTGAACATTGGTCGGGAAGACAGAAGAACCAGAAGGGATTCTCCACCTGGTAGCAGTGAAAATGGACACGGAGATTGCGGTAGATGTGCTCGCGTCATTACCGCAAAAGGTTTGGAAAGAAGACAAGGTGCTTACTGATTGGGAGAAAGGATAAGCCGTTAAACTGCAAAGGAAGGGTGACTTAAGCCTTTTCAAGAACTGGCGTGGAATCACGCTCTTGTCCACTTCAAGTAAGATACCAAGTCGCATCATCAGGGAGAGAATAAGGGATGCACTGGATGTCGAACTCCGCCACCCACTGGAACAAGCTGGCTATATTCAGGAGAGGCAAATAATGTGCTGATCAAATCGCAACTCTACGCATCGCCCTCACAGAACAAAGCCTAGAACGCCAGTCGAACTTCTGCCTCAACTTCATCGACTTTGACAGACAGCGTTGACCGAGAAAGAATTCGGGAATGCTGCAACACTATGGCGTACCTGAAATCTTTATCAACTTCATCCAACAGGTGTTAGGTGATCCATAACGAAAAACTCAGAGAGGCGTTCGAAGTGCATACAGGAGTAGGACAAGCCGCTACCTATTATCAACTATGATATTCTTAATTATGGTGTACTGGATTATGCGTCAGATTTTGGGGAGTGAGGAGACAGGAATGCGCTAGATCACCGATAAGAAGACTTTAGAAGATCTGGATTTCGTAGATGATCTATGTCTTATGTCACATAAACTCGAAGACTTAAGTGTACGCGAAAACCAACAAACTGGCTGAAGAAGCAGACAGCGAAGACAGGACTTCAGGCAGACAAAGAGAAGACGGAGGTAATGAAAATAACCAACGAACAGCAACAACAAAAACAACCTCAACCAGCACCAACGACCATCAACGGGAGAGATTCAACCAAAGTCATCTCCTTCACTTATCTGGCTTGATAGCACGGTTTCAACCACGGCCAGAGGATCGGCTGAAGATTTCAAAAGCAGACAGCCAGTCAAAAAGTCAAGATACGCCTTCATCAACATGACACCAGTTTGGAAATCTTCTTCACTGTACTCTGCCTCAGCATACGGAACAAGATTCGGATTTTTAGCACAAATGTGAAGTCAGTCGGTCCTTCTATACGGGTCAGAAACTTGCACTGTGTGTCACGAAAATGATTTCTAACAGGTTGCAGACTTTTATCAACAGCTGCCTTCGCCGGCTCTATATTAATTGGCCAGAAAGAATCAGTAACAAGAAACTCTGGCTGGGAACGAACTAACCAAGAGCCGATCGCTCAAAAAATATGTAGGAGAAAATGGATCGGGCATACATTGAAGAAACCGTCAAATGACGTCGCGCGTCAGGTCCTCGAGTGGAATCCAAATGGGAAGTGACGAGTCGGTCATTCTAGGGTGACATGGAGGAAATCATGTGAGTTAGAGATGAGAGATTATGGGCAATCGTGGAACCAGATGAAGAGCATGGCAGAAAAAATAGAAGTGGAGATGTGTTGTTGAACCCCAAGGTTCCACTCGGAACACAAGGGAATGATAATAATAATAATACTGGAAGGTTGGTGTCCAGAGAAATTATTGGTTATAATCAACAGACTTGGTGAAGTCAATAAGGGGTAAGTCATACATTTGATCAAATCAAACCTGGATAGCCAACTTTCACACACTGTGGTTAGTTACTGTTTCAACCTCTAGTCCACCAAACGAGGGGGCAGGCAACCAGGCAGTATTGAAGTCACACACACACAACAGATGTGATTGATCGCCAAGTAGGTGCATGTGTAAATGCAAATGATCGTTGAGTACAACACTGTTCATTCATCCTAAAATAAAACAGTTCAAAGTGATTTACAAAAGAGTAGAAATGAAGATAGATAAGTATAAATTAGCTTACTTTTTCACGTGCCCATTCAATACAATGAACAGGTTGTGTAGGAAATGATTTCAATGTACAATATGGTATTGAATTCAATTGACTCTCTGTACTTCCATTACTACCACTATTCACGTCATTATGATCATCTCTTTGACTATTATATGATTCAGTTAGATTTGGTAGAATCACTTGTACATGACCTTTAGTGCCTAATGTTCCAGATTCAAATAATGGTAAGTGTAGGGTTACACATCGTGAATCTAAGTAACGACGTGTAGCTATACAGTCTAAAGCGGCTAAAACAACACCACTGGGTTGAACATTTGATAAAGTAGACTTGTTAATTGCTTTTACTAAGAATTCGTCAGTGAAAACTGATTTTTCTGTATCTGGCCAAACTGAACAAAAGACATAAAGAGGAGAAAAAGAAGAAAACACAGGACACAAAAGAAAAGAAAATTATGATGAAGATGGTATTAAGGGTACGCAGGTGAATGATGAAATGGCTTTCGTTAAAGAAAGACCAGATTTGCAGGATAAAATGATATCATCATTCTATTTCACAGGTTCTCATCATATGCACACAACACTACCTGAAATTATAATGGTTATATAAAAGAATGCCAACAGTATACTTCACTGTAGAGAAAACTTTATAAAAATCAACGCATCCAAAATATGAGGATTACAACTGGTTTTAGTGTAAGTTACCATCAATTTATATGCCATTCAAAATGGAAATAAAGGAAAGGGGGAAAGGAAAAGACAGAATAATCTAATAAACAGTGTTAGCACGTAGGTTGATTATAGCTCAGTTTAAGCAGGTTAAAGTTGATGACACGGAAAACCTACTGAGTGAACTGAAAACACTAATATAGATGACTGACCATTGTAATCAAAATGCAATTACCAACAGCGTAAGAGATTGATTACACTCTCTTTCTGTGTACGCATAAGTTTCATTTGAAACAACATTTGATTGTAATCGTTTCATCAGTAAATCATAGTAAATTTGTTGTCCATTGTATCTTTAATATTTCGAAGAATTTAGAAATCTCAACGAAATAACCCATATCCACAAGATGTTTGATATTTGTACTTTGCGAATATCTGCTTCGTTTAAGGCATAAGTTTCCTAGGATATGCTCAGAAAAATGTATAGAAGAGCTTCTCTCTGTACCTTCTAATGTACCTGCAAGTGTGTGTAAAAATTTATAAACGCAGTTGGAAATGGCACCAGTTTGGATTGGCTTAATAGAGCATGTGGTGCTGTATAGCGTTACCCTATCCTCATATTTCGGATGCGTTGATTTTATAAAGTTTTCTTTACAGTGAAGTATACTGTTGGCATTCTTTTATATAACCACTATAATTTCAGGTAGTGTTGTGTGCATCTGATGAAGACCTGTGAAATAGAATAACGATATCATTTTATATTGCAAATTTGGTCTTTCTTTCTTTATCGAAATTAATAAAGGGAACCGAAAAAACAACAACTATGAAATGAATGTTTTCTTACACGATAAATAACTTCAACCGTCGACGTCATAAGATGGAAACAGGAAAATAAAAACACAAATGACAGGCGACTAACTAAACATACGTATAAACGCATTGGGATAATAAAATGTATGCTTTTAGTTTAGTTAGAACACTAATAACCCTTTTTCTTATTGTCTCTCTCTCTCTCTCTCTCAAGCACTCACCCACTCACTTAAGATTCACTAACTAAATAAATCGTAATTTAGAATACTTTTTGATGCTAAATATTAAGTTAAACACTCAATAATCGGTTGGGGACGTGGAGGAGGCGTAGACTAGTATTTAGCTAGATAAATTAACTTTAGAGTATTCAACGCTTTAGGTAAATGTACATACCATTTGCATATGAAAACCCCTCCCTCTCTCTCTCTCTGCACCAAAAGTAAGAGACTGTATCACTAGGTTGATGAAGTAATTAAACGGAGACATGAAATACACATTTTCTCTCTGCCTCTCTCTCTCTCTCTCATACACACTCAATCAAACTAACATAGTCACAAGGAATGCTTTCAGTTTACCACTCAGTATATGAGATAGAAATGCTGATGATATCTTAAAGTTGGAGATAAATTAATCTCTGTAATGCTTTTTAAATATGCAACTCAAACAGTATACGTGAATTGTGGTGTAATGTACGTCAGAGGTAAACATGGAATTAACTGATATATGGTCTACAGAAGAGTTTGAGGGACACAGAGATAGATGCCTTAGTTTTTGGCAAAATAATGCCCTCATAGTAGATAAGTTTCTGTGCGACTAAACTGTCTGTCTGCCTCTGTCTGGATTCAACATAGAACTTGGCACCGAAGTGCAGCAGTTCGAGTTGCCACGTTCCAAATAGCACAGAGGTAGACAAGAAGATAAGTGAAGAGAATTAATAGAGTTTGACAAGTATAAGAGTGAAACAGAATGGGTAATGGTAGAAAGGAATATGAAAGATTACAGAGACTGAATACATCTGCCCTGGCCATTGACAACGATTTTGAGCCATGTCACCTATTGTCTCTAGCCATTGATTCCTAGAGTCCCGAGGGCCCCAACCCGGGAGTCTGCATCTCCCTACCTGACTCAGTTTAACTGTCAAGGATTTCATGGATTGATGAGGCCATGTTTTTGTTTGGCCACCACTTACTCTTTTCCAACCTGAACCTATATCAGCTAGTAATGCCCGTCGGGGGAGGCGATGGTTAGGAATGCGCAGCACGTGACCTAACCATCTCAATCTGTGTAACTTTATAGCCTCGTCGATTGATTTTCCCTCTTTGCCCAACACTCTACGCCTAACGTCAACATTACTTACCTTATTGAACCACCTAACGTGAGACAGAGATCGCAGACATCTATGATCGAAAGCAGTCAACCTTTTCATGTCTTCAACGCGTATTGGCCATGTTTCAGAGCCATAGAGAAGGACGGAGCGAACCGCTGAGCAGTACACACGTCCCTTGGTTGATAGCCGAATGTCACGCCTACGCCAAAGATGGTGTAAGTCAGCGAAAGCAGCTCGAGCTTTTTTGGATCCGTGCTGAGATTTCATCGACTAAACTACTCATGTTATACATATATATATATATGGCCAGCGCTACTGGAAACTATCATATATTATGCAAGACTGGGTTGAAATGCTGTTTAACAGGTGTTAAAGTAACCATAGGAACTATAAAACTGTATCAGTATATAGAAGGCGGTTCCAGACTACTGAAATGAATGAAACCAGTGAAGTAGAAATTAAAACTCCACAACATTTTTCATAAGCATTTCAACTTTATCACTAATGTTAACGCTTTCAAAATAGCCATCATAACAGACTTGTATTATAGCCTAATGAATAACTGAAGGCTAGGGGAAGAGTTGAACAGGAGTATTGTTACATTTTATCAACTGTCAAAAGTGAAAAAGTATCCAATTACTATTTTTTTTAAATTGATCAAAGTTATTAATGTTTCCTAGGTTTCCAACTGAAACATGGGTTAAAACAGCACACCTCAACTTCGTTTATGCTGCAGTGGAGTGAAGAAGATTTCCGAACTGATTTTAGAGTAGTAGAAGTCCGTCTGGCCTTTCCGATCCCGACAACATTTGATATCGTCATCCGTTCGGTTTGTTCGCTGTTAAAACGATGCCGATTAGATAAGTGAAGGAAGTAACCCCTTTCAAATTTCCCCCTCTCACTCCCCACTCAGTCTGACGCATAATCCACTCCACCACAATTAGGAATATCATCATGGGTGATAGTAGACAGCTTCGTCTTACTCCTGTCTTCACTTCAGACGCTTATCTGAGTTTTCTGTTGTGGATCACTTCACACATGAAATTGTCACATAGTTGTTGAATAAGGTTAATATATATTTCGGGCACTCCAAGATGTTGAAGTAGTCCCCAAATTACTTCTTACTCAACGCTGTCGAAGGCCTTTTAAATTGAATCAACGAAACTGAGGTAGATGTCCGACTGCCATTCTATGCTCTGTTTGATGATTACGTCAGTTCTTGAAGAGGACTAAGTTGCCCTTCTTCAGTAATTTGACAAGACAGTCTACCTTCCAATCAGTAGGTACCTCTTAACTGATTGTTGATATGTCCTACAAACATATGTGACTGTATTGAAAGCAATCCACGATAACGAAATACAAATCAGTTCATTCTTTGTGGACCATTCATTATTTCATCTGGATGATTAGTATTATTTTCAAATACCCTTAAATTCTATTTCTAATCACCATTCCTTATGACTGGTTGCATGAGTATTTTGACAAGAATGAATACAAAATCACGGAGTCTGTTGGTTTCGCGTTGAATCACAAAATTTTCCTACGTAACAACAGCCCAGTGACTTGATTATCCTAGGCTTTATTCTCTGAAGAGTCTTGAAGGTACATCCCCGAAGAGTCATAAGCTAGATTGGTATGGCTGTTAGTTTAATTTTCTCCTGAGCAATATTCGTTCATGCCGAAAAGAGCGTCTAGAAAATCCTGCTTACTAATTCATTCTAAAATTAATACATACTATGTTATCTGATAAAAAATAGACACCAATGGAAAGAAGACAATAGGTAAACGATGATATACAGCTGTCTACCATACATTTATTACACATAGCATGAATTGATATATGCGAATTAATCCGTTTGACAGCATCACATGCAACTTGACTCTTTGATAAACCAATATGACATGAATGGAAGAAAAATTGTCGATTCAAATTCGACTTTTCAATATGATCTGGATCAGTGACAATAATATTCGGATGATTGTTAATAGTATTGCCAAAAGTTGAAATAGAATTGGTTTTTACAACTTCATCTGCCAGTGAAGTAAAACTGCTAATACTAATAGTAGTACTCGGGTGAAATGAGTTTTCTTCATCTTCAGCAGGGTAATCATTAGTATTCTGATCTTCAGCTTCACCTTTCATTGCAGTGTCCACTGGTTTTATGAGTGCGGAAATCTGTAAGTAAAGGTCAAATGGAAAGTTGGTGGTTTTAGGGCTTATATATATATATATATATAAGGGCTGGTAAATAACCATACCGACAGCTGCCAGCTCAATATGGTGGTGGGACTCGCGCATCAGAATGACTCAACAAGCTAAATTGACTGGAACTGATGTTATTTTGTAAGTTCTGAAATATTGGGAGGGTTGTTTCGATAGTGTTTATACTAAAGGCAGTTTATAATAAGTTTAGGGTCTGTTGGCGAATATGAATGGAGAGGCAACAAGCTGCCTCTCCTCTCCGGGTTAGTGAGGTTAGAAAAGTTCGATCCAAAAAACTGCACATCCTGACTGATTCTGCGGTAGTACGCAGATGGGTGAAACAAAGATGCAACTCGAAAAAATACAAAGCATCGAAAAGATGCGTGTGAACGACCCCAAGAAGTTGTATCCTAGTGTTTGAGATTACGCAACACTAATGCTGTCTCTTTCTCTGTTTAAAATATTTCAAGAAACAAAACAGACTTTTATGATGTGGGCAGAAAGAAAGTGGTAACTGCGCATACACCTGAATAAGAACGCAAAGGTAATAAGGCAACAGATAGTTTATTGAGAAAATTATTATTATTATATCCTTTAATTCCTAGAGGAACATAAATTGAGAAAATAAAAGATATGTGCAAGATAGATTTTTATGTGCATTATTGTCAGCGGAGAAGCAGTCTTTTATAATTGGTTGTTTTCTTGCTGAAAGTTATTCTGTACTGCTTGTGGCCGTATCTCAGAAAGTTAAGCCATAGACCTGCGAATCCTATTTGCACACCTTAAGTCTGCTGTGATTGGTTGGTGAGTCCCTCAAAGTTAAGCTTAGTTATTGTTTTTCTCATGACCCTAATTTGGAACGCAACACTGACTTAAATTGCTGTCTACAATTTCGGCTTGCATCCAGCTCTCACCACAGTATTATTCTGTTGTTTTGAACTCAGCGGTTAGGTGAATTCATTAGAAACCTTCTCTCTTCCATCTCCTACAAAAGAAAGGGCCAGGATTATTTATTTTGTGCACACCACATTTTACAAAAAGTAGTGTAATGTAGCTTTCTAACCAAAAGTGTCTCCATAATGACTGTGATAATTGAATACTCTGTGAACACTGGTCATCCCGTCCCAGAAAACGCCTCCTGCAAAGTATTCTACAAAGTCAAAAACAAGCTGCCAAAATCAATACGCTTTCGTCTCCTTTGTATTGTTGAAACCTTAGGCATTTAGTTAGCAAAACTGGAGCTAAGTCTAAAAAAGGAAATTATTCAACCCCTTCTATTATCAACGCTGCTGATTTCTCAAGTATTGGTTTGTAGGGATTTGATTGATTGGCTACACTATTTCACTATGAGCTGACATCGGTTGGAGAACCATTGGAAAAGCTGGGAGTAATGGATAGTATTTCCTTCCTGCGTTGAGACTTGTTACCTGTTGATTTCTGCTATCCTGACTTTTGGTTATTTGCTTGTTTTTCTAACATTTTCTAACTCTTATATTTCATTAGAACTTTTACGTTATTCCATATTTTCCTTCGTTTCTATGTCCATGCTGATTACAGCACATAGGTCCGATTAATTAACTTGTGCATATACACATCTACACGTTAGTTAATTAAGCGATAAAGTGTTTAGTTTAGTTAGTAAATTGAGAAACTTACAGTTGTATAATTGGACAAATTATCCTTTACTTTTTTTGGTGTACCTAAAACAATGGAATAAAAGGAACAGAAAATAAGTAGAATAATAAAATGATAATCGAGTGAGATGCCAGGCAATCATTCATTTGCATACTAGCACCATTACCACATTCTGTGTTACATATATAAGGCAGGCTGTTCATTGTTGCACTGGTTTTGTACATTATTCTACGTATCGCTTAACATGTTTATGAAATGTGAACAAAACAAAACACAATTTTGGAATTTATAATATTTAATAATTTGGAACAATACTTGTCCACAATACTTCAACTTAGGCAATCGTTTTAGGATCAAGGCGGGGTCACCCTCAGAAGTGATAACAATCAGTGCTGTATATTAGGGTTGTCCAATGTTATGGTTCTTAATTGATTTTACTCTGAACGTACTGAAAAAAATGTAACTGTCAGTTACTTCAAAGTCATAAGAATTCACTCGCTACCATGGGAACCTTATGCTGAGTTAGAGTACGCCCATGAAATAATTCCTGTAGATAAAGATATAAAAGATTCTAAATATCCTGAGCATAAATTTAGGGATGTCCGTCTTATTTGTATAATGAGGTCACTGAAACAATTCACAGTTCAAGAACTAAAAACTAGATAGTTGAATAAGCTTACTGACACACCTTGACAAGTTATAATGAAGTTATGGGGGGGGGGAAGTGTTATAAATGACTGACTGAATAGTTTCAACATAGAATTTTGCACAAGAGTACAGAAGTTCAAGTAGCCACGCTCCATTTAGCACATAAAGGAAAACAAGAGAAAGAAAAACAAGGATTAAAAAGAACAATGGTAAGCAGAAATGTGAAGTATAGTAACACGGAAAGATATGAGCGTTTAGAGGATACAGGGGATGACAGAGAGAGACAGATAGAGAGCATCTGTGAACATGATAACGATTTTGAACCCTTTTACCAATTGTCTCCAGTCATTGGTTCTTAGAATCCCGAATAGGTAGCGTACACCTCCCTAAGTCGCTAGCTCAAAACAACTGTTAGAGATTTCATGTACTGATGTCATGTTCTGGTTTGACCACCACTAGCCCTTTTTCAAACTAATCCTATGTCAGCTAACGTTGCCCGTAGAGGATGGCGACAGCTAGGTGTGCGTTACACGAACCGAACTTCAGAGTAGTACACATGTCACATGATTGACAGACGGATATCACATCTACGCCAGGGATCATACAAGTTGGCAAATGCCCCACAAGCCTTCTGTATCCGTGCTGTCATTTCGTGAGCAATCTGCCTGCTGGGGCTGATGCGACACACTAACAACTCACCCACCCCCTCCTTATCTTTAACCTAGGAGTCCATACACTTCAGTCCTGTAGCATCATCTCATAGAAACAAATCATGTGGCTAACATCCGAGGATTTCTGTTCAAGGTGTCCACAAGACTCTCCATTTTGTCAGCGTCCTTACCTAGGAAGTGGAACTATATCATCAGCACATTCCAAGTAAACAAGATGTTTCCTTGGTAACAAGTCAATCTCTGAATCACAGAATTCAGTTACGGCAATCATGAAATTAAACAGAAATGGTTACAGTGGGCATCCCTGATGGATACCACTAGTTGTCACCACTTCAGATGACCACTATAACGGCTGCGTGAGTTAGAGCAGAGTGTCTCGATCAGTGAGATGTAAATTCTCGGCACATACATCGCCAAAGTACCTCGCAGTCGGTGGAGTCGAATTCTGCATCCAGATCAAGAAATGTGGCAATTGTTGGAAGCCGGTAAGTATGACTGTGTTCTGGAATCTGTCGGAGGGTGAAGATATGATCAACAAACCTTCCTCCTGGTCTAAAGTCTGTCTGGTTTTTTGTGTGTACTTCTCGCAGGCACTATTAAATCTGAGCATGATTACTGAGTCTGACTTCAGATGCCACATTAATCAAGCTAATCCCTCTGTGATTACTGCAGGACGACTTTTCTTTCTTTTTGTTTGCTGTTTAGTTGTGAATCCTTATCGACTAAGGTGGTGAGAAGATGTATACAGATACTTTATACTGACTGATCCCAACAGATATGAAAAGTTAGGCGAGATAAGCAGCGAGTGACTCACTCTTTTAAGCACTTAAGTGAAAAACTCACTTACCACTGCAATTATCACTACTATGTAGACATTGGACTTCCACCGATTCTGATATAACCACATCGCTTCTATGATTATTATTATTATCATTCTTTTCAGGATCTGATGAAGCAACACATTTTTTTGCAGATATCGCTCGTTTCCTTGACTGACACTGGTTTTGCTGTTGAAGATGACGATCAGTGTCTGACAATGAATAGGCATCATCCGGATGAGCACTTGCTACGCCTAGCAAGGCTAAATTCTTTAATAACTCACAGCCAATTGCACCACAACCAACCTGTTGTTGAACATGGAATTAACACAAAAATAGACATCAGTTTCTAAACAAGCAACGATAAACATGTTTAGAATAAGCACAGACGTGAGAGAACAACTGTTTACCACTTTACCTCCTCATGCTATTCATCCAAATTGCTGAAACCTTTGTTTGAAGAGGAATCGAGTAGTAGAGCTCAGCTGGCATATTGCTAAACTATACTAGCTGAAAAAACCCAGAGGTTTGCTTTCCATTGTGATTATAATTTCTATTTCACAACCAATTGACAACTTTTTCTGATAAGATAGGCCTGTCAAGGCAAGAGAAAGAGGGTAAAGGCATTATTCACATAGAATCCAGCATTACTGTTGCACCAATACAATTTGTCACAACACTTTACCGGAGACTCAAAGAAAAGAATATAAAGAAATTGAGAATTATCACCGAAAATGCCCATCGACCGATGAAGAAAATATAAAAGACAATTCAGAGAAGAAAATGCCTCTTTATCGACAAAATCATCTCCTCAGGCTGTGCTGTATTTATATTTGCCAAAAGTGTTTAGTAGTCTATTACTGACTAATACAGGGTGTGTGACACAATTGATATAATTACTCAGAAGTGACTTTAGAAGTAAAAAATAAAAGTTGTAAATCACGTAGTACTCAAAGGCACAAAGTTAGAAATTCGATAAGGTTACAATTACTATTAAGTGGGAATAGAGGTAGTTGAGTGTCAATTTAACAAGTGTGCAGAGGGTGTAAAAATGTACAAAAGGAACATATGAGATTCATAACAGTGAATTAATTATTACAGTACGGATGGAGTTCCCACCGATGACACTGGCTGGAGGTCGCTCTAAAAAATCACGAATTGGTAGAAGTTTGAATTCATGAGCTATTGAATCAGACCCCAGTGGCTGAATGGTATACGAGCTTGCCTTGTAACTGGAAGGTCCTGGTTTAGAAACCCAGCTGGTGCGTACTGCCGATGAGTCCCAGCCTAGGGTGGAACAGCTGTCCAGTACTCCATGGTCTCCAATGGTTCTCTAACTGATATCAGTTCGTGATCTAACATGAAATATTATGTGTTTTCAAAACTTTAATTCCATTTTATAGTATGAAGATTTGAACATAGTAATCAGGTCAAGCATCACTTTATGCCTCTCTCTTTCTCATGTCACTCTGATTATGAAGTACTTTGATTTAAAATGAAACTGATAGTCTTATGATGAGACTTTATACGAAGTACATTTCACCAAGAAATTAATCAAATTTACAATATGAAACAAACACTTGTTGAAAAAAAAATACTTTCATTTTAGTAGACTACATTACCACGAAATCTTATCCTGAAATTTTAATTTCTTACGTTAGGCCTTTGACGTTAGTTCTTTATACGGCAGTTCTACAGAAGCTTTGAATCCCATACTACTTATATTATTTTATTACTAATCTTATTTTTTCTATGGGTCTTTATACATTTCTGAAAAATTCTAGTCGGTAGTTATTCACTAATAATATTTCCTTTATTCGTTTGATTTCATTATAAAAATTTTCTGGCTTACTAGTTAGGCTCTTGGCCCGATTTTATAGACATTTAACTCAAACTATCCTTACCGATTCTGAATAAGATGAATTAAAGTTGAAGTATTTATTAGAGCGTGTCGGTTTCCTATAAATATTAGGTATCTAACCCATCATCTTCTTGTCGTTTTATTTAATAATCTAGCATGGCGTCGGTGGCACAGTGGTTAGGACTCTCGCCGACCATGCACATGGTCCGGGGTTCGAGCCCTCGCCGACGCACACCTGATATCTATGGTTGGCCTGCAAAATTTGGGCTACCGATATCCACGCTGAAAATTCCATACTTGTACCAAAAATACAGTGTGGAATCAAGCTGTAATCAAAAATAAAAATTCGGAAAAAAAACTCAGTCGTGGCATTGCATTCACTTGCATATAATCACACAATAGAGTGAGAGAGGGTGAAAGTATTAAAGACTAATATATTTAGGTGGAAAGACAGGGATTTAACACCGCACACATGTAATCGAAATGTCGCAATGGGTAAGAGAGAGAGAGTGAGGAAGAGAAGTGCATATATAAAGCAAATCATGAAGTCGTGTGACTAAGTCGATATGATTATGAGCAATAAATTCTGCTCGAGACGTTATCCAGTTGTTAATGCTGCATCACTGTGTGAAAACTGTAGAAAACTTACCTATTATGGAATCACATTCTACCACAGTGCTTAAATTCTACAGTTACATTCAGTAGTGACTACCAAACAGTAACATAATCTACTTCCATATTGATTCAATTTAGACTACGATGGCGAGTTATCTACTTTGCATGATCGCAATGCAAACCTGACTGATGGAACTTAGTCTATACAACGAGATAGACGACATGATACTGATTATTCTCCATTAACCAATCATCGGCGCATCCAGATTTCTCTTACAGGAAAAGAACTGCTGTCCGAACAGTTCAGTGGTAACTTCTCTAATTGCATTAATGGGTGATACAGGTTAAAGTCTCCGTAGGAAAACCATTTTCAAGGGACGTTGTTGACACGTCTTGCTGACGTGTGTCATTCAACAGAAAACTTGAGTCTATGGGACCGCCTGCTGATTGCCAACAACCAAATAACATCAAATGGAAGCAGTGTGGACTCGTGACTTATAGAAGGAAGGAATGTTTAATCAAGGACTATCTATAACTCGAAGTGAATAAGTTGCTAATAATGTTGCTGTATTTGATTATAGGACAAGTTGTTAGCAGCATTTTGGGTATGCACCGTAAAAAAGGAGGAAAGTCAAAAGAAATTTAACAAGTGAGACATATCACAAAATGATAATAAGACAAGAAACCTACCATAAAAATACTCAAATTACGAATTCTTCGCAGATGTGAAGTACCAATGCATTTAACTAGAGCAGCATAACGACTTGAAATCAAACTAATTGTGTTTTTTGAGAAAAAAGAAACAAAAAGACAATGGAACACACAATAAATGTATAGATAGATTTAAAATACTACAGAGTAAATACTACGAAATTATCGGACGATTACACCAGCAAAATATATATATTTAATTCAATTTCGCCTCCCTCTCGTTGATTGACTGAACCGAAATCTGTCGGCTCCTTGTGCGGATGTTTCCAAGATGTCTAAGGATTTCACCTGAAGAAAATTGATGAGTGATGACCAGTAGTGGAATCCAGGAAAAAAACGCGTACCTGTGGTGTCCCCACTAGGGCTCGGACACGGTACCTATCGTTTCAAACGCCGATTATTTCGGGTCAATCAATCAACGGGAAAATGAAAGCAAAATTGAAGATAAGTAGTAACTGGAATCTGTTACACAAGAGGTGGTTTAAAATAAAATCTTAAAAAATTGGCGTAGATGCGTTCAAACACTATATTCACACCTTAAGTGCAAAATAGCAATGTTCTTTTGTTTCAACACTATCCACGGTTTATTTTTGAATCTAGTGGGTTGATATCAGTTAGAGGATTACTGAAAATCAAGGACTGCTGTTTCGTCATAGTTTGGGACCCATAGGCTGTACGCACTCACTACAGGGGTTCGAATCCAAGGTCTTCTGGTTGCAAGGGCAGTAGTTTTCCGAATATATAAACACACACGCAAAGCGTCAACATATGTACTAAGCTAACAGATAAAAATAACCTTCCCATCGTCAATGCCTTTGAAATCACACACATATTTGTATGCAATATTCAAGAAAACAATATGTATCTAGACGTTAGCAACTATTAGAAATAAAAGGCGATTTGTATCCTTCTATTATGTAAAGGCAATCAGGTCGTTGACTATCTAGCTCGCCTTGTAATCGAGTGGTCCTGGGTTCGAACCCCGTTAGTGGGTTGGTACTGTCGATGTGTCCGAAATTTGCAACGAAAAGGCTGTTCAGTATTTCATGGTTTTTCAACGAGTTTCTAACTGATACCAATCCTTGATCAAACCCGAGATAAATCAAATCTCTACAAACTAATTCATGTAAACTGTACCAAAATAGATTAATGTTAATCCCGGGGCCATTATTTTGTAGGTCCCAGCCTACTCTGCATATCTAAATCTAAACAACCATAGTATCCATCTAGTAACCTTACGAATAAATCCATCTGGTCAGTTTAACTGGTCTCTGATTGCATGATAACACTTAGGCTAACAGGCGGAAACAACAGTGTTTAAGCAGTCTAAAGCTCATGCATACAGGAGAGAAGAAAACACTCCTTTTCTCTGTGTTTGACTTACCTTTCAAAATCGACAGACTTGGTATCCATTTCCGTTGGTACGATAGAGGCACACTGAAGGTATAACTGTTTATGTTGTTAAGAAAAGTGAACAATAGAACGACGAAGAGACAAAAATATATATAGAGAGAGAGAACTATGCAATAATACTCAGTGATGAAAGAGATGCTCACAAACTAGAAAATGGACCTGTAGTTTTTTTGACACCGTTGTATAGATAGGCGTAGTAACACTTGACAATTCAAGCCTGAAATCAGCCTGCAGAAAAAGCTTATTCAATGTCTCATCCTGTCTTGTGCTTAAACGTCTTCATACAATCCGATTGTCGAAAAAAAGCAAATGTGTCAATATTTACTAGCTCGGTGGCAACAGTAGCCTGACTGACTGAATTTCAACGCAACGAGCTCTGCACAGAAACGCTAGAATTCAAGTTGCCACGCTCCAAGTGTAGATAAAAGAGAGGAAAGTGGATTCGAAACAAGCATGATAATCAAAATTATCAGGGAGAAGAATAGTAACATGGTAGAACATGACGTTTAAGTAGATACAGAGGGGGTCACAGAGTATGAATACATCTGCGCCACTAAGAAAAATTTTGAAACATATAACTAATGGTCTCCAGCAAATGGTGCTGAGAATCCCGAGGACTCCAACCAGGAAGTCTACATCTTGCTGCATGACTGGTTCAAACTAACTGTTAAAGATTTCACGAACTGATTCCATGTCTTCGTTTGACCACCATTAGTTCTTTTGTCGGCAATCCCTTCACAGCCAAACATTGCCATAGTACCTCTAGGTAGACGGAATCGAATTCCAAATTCGCGTTAAGAAATGTGGCAATTGTTGGACGCCAGCAAGTATGCCTGTGTTTTAGAATTTGTCGAAGGGTGAAGATATGATGAGTACACACTCTACCCAGTTTTGTCACATTTGTGTCTTCTGTGCACTACTAAATCAACCCATTTAGATATCATTGATGGACTGATGCAAGGTTATAGTTTCATCACCGCTGAGTCTTTTCCAGCCTAATCCTGATCTCTTAAAAGATCTATCCACGGGAAACGTACATGGAACGGACAACTAACTAGCTTTTACAGTTAGGTGCCTATTTCCAGGAAAAGGAACTTTATTCATTCGCTCTGCTTGAGGATGAGGGAAATTTGTAGTTCTGATTGCATTGACTCAGAACTTGACTTCTTAAAAGCCAAACTCGCAGAAAATGGTTACTCTAACCGATTTATTGACAGCAACATGAAAGATAAGTAGTCTAAACTGGTAACCGACTCAGTTCCAAAAAAAACCTCATTTATGAACTTAGAATTCAAAGGTGATCAAGCTTCAGATATGCTCAAAAATCGTTTCTCTAAATCACTCAGTAAGACGTTCTTTGCAGCAAATTAAAAATGACGCTCACCAACCGCAAGTTGTTCTCCATTACTGTAAAAGATAAGCTCCACCGTCTTCCCGCTCCCATCTGTATCTATCAGTTCATCTGCTCTTGTGGAGTAATATACATTGGCAGTAGCCAGAGGGTGCTTTCCACACGGATACGAGAACATATTCCAGCATGGTTTTACAAGGGAGAAAGGAAGTGTGTGTAAAGCTCTATTCTGGAACACCTGATCGACTTCTGTCACTCCACACTAACGCCAACCATGATTTCAAGATCATATATAGAATCCATGCTAACTTCCCACGTTTTCTTCGTTACAGACTTCTAAACACAGCTGAGACCTTGGCAATTCATGACTTTAAGTCAGACATTTTTGTACAAAAGAAGTAGGTACAATCCCTACTTCTGCCTTGGCCGTTATTCTATGTACCTTTCCCTTATTACTACGATTATTTTTATTATTATTACTACTATTCTCACTCTGAATCTTTTCCACTTGACCCACTTGTCATTTTAAACCCAAAATTTTTATTTTTTTATTTTTACAATAGTGAATTCTATCTTTTCAAATTTCACAACATGTTATGTAACATTTTATATTCGTCTATTAATCTTATAATTATGTACCCCTTCCCAAAATCTAAACACCTTATGTATTATTCTATATATGACATTAATTATTTTGCCACTTGACATTAAACCATAATTATAATCACAAATATTTTAATTGCATTTCCTACTATTATTATTTCATGTATTCACACCTTTGACCTGATTCCCACATTGGATATAATTTCTTAAAAAACACCATATATATACGATTGTACAGCTTGATAATAAATACGTTGAAAAACGGTCTCTTCGCTGAATATTGTGTTTTTAATCCTATATCGACTAACACTGTTCACTGAAGATGGCAACAGCTCGAAATGTGCATCACGTGTTCACCTTCACAGCCTCATCTATCAACTTACCTTCTTCATGTAACACTCGGCGCCTAACCTCAACATTACCCATCGTATAAGCCATTTAACACGTGGTGGTGATTACCAGTGGAATCCAAGGGGCGCGTTTCATCGTAATTTGGCATTCATGAGATGAAAGTACCCCCAACAACGATATTCACAACCTGAAATTCTGAATAAATCACACAATCTTTTATGCATCCATCATCATTCATCTAATTTTAAACAACGTACTGAAGGTTAAAAGCAATGAATTATTATTCTCTGCTGTCAGATTATACCCTTAGCCTGCAGTTTCATTAATATTATTTTTTTATTTTTGATTACAGCTTGATTCCACACATTATTTTTGGTACAAGTATGGAATTTTCAGGATGGATATCGGTAGCCTAGATTTTGCAGGCGGACCATAGATATCAGGTATGAGTCGGTAGGGAATCGAACCTCGGACCATGTGCATGGTCGGCGAGAATCCTTACCACTGTGGCACCGACGCACATTATTATTTCCTTTAATTCCTACAGGAACATAGGGCTTCAGTCGCATTGCTGATTAGATTACATTAAGAGTGGGTGATGACTCAAGATGAAGTGAAAATCTGAGTCACAGTGGGCCGGCTAACCCAAATTATGTGTTTTAAAAACCCCGGTTTCGAATTCCAGTGGAGATTTACTGACGAAGAGTCCCAGACTGCGCTGACGAAACAGTTGTCCAGTACTCCCAGATCTTCCAATGGTTTTTTAATCGATATTGGCTCATGGTGGACTCCTGTAACCGATCGAATCCCTGCACAAAACAACTCTTGAATTGTTGAAAGTGTTGAAAGTACTAAGCAGTATAAAATTTAAACTTTATGTATTGTACAAACTGATGCCTTCTTTTCAAACACGATAAAATGTTCTTTAATTTGAGTACGGTGGAGTTAAAAGACGATAAATGTATGTTGACTTTTTATTCTCTCTGCTGTATTAGTCTAGATATTAAACCTTTAACCAGTGAATCCAATGTTTGAATTCAACTTCACATACTACAATTTAAGTAGGCTGATTTTTGTAGAGGTATGGCTCACTAGTCTACGAAGTCGACTTATATCAACTGAGTTACTAACACGAACATTACTTTATCTACCATGGTTTAAGCGACTAAGTCGCATCATTAATCAGCACACATTACGTATGGCTAGTTGTCAAGTGCGTCGAAATGCAAGAGATTATTGAGTAACACTTCAATTTCCTTATTTGCAGTCATGATGTATCGTAGTTGGGTAATGTTTTATGGTGAAAAAGGTAGAAAAAAAATTCGTTTTCAGAGAGAGTTTATATAAGTGTGTTATACCGGCCTAGATGATTTCTTCTTTACTTCTTCATTGCTTGAATTGTGAGTGGAATATTGGTCTATAGCTTTTATGTTTCAGTAGCTGTAGTGTTGTTTAACAGGAGTGGGGGTTGTCAGTCTCACGCCCGACCTTCTTTCTTTTACGGGCTTACTATCCACTGTAAAACTAGGTGACGTTTAGGAGTGAGGATCCGATCCCGGACAACGTGCGTGGTTGGCAACCACTCTCTACCACTAGACTCCCGATGCACGTTCCCAGTAGTTAGAGTATATAATCATTAGTGGTGTTTAAGGGATTTCAACCACATTTATTTACTTGCGTCCAACTAACTATGTGAAAAACACAGACGCTTAACAACACATGCGCACACATACAAGGAGTATAACATGCAGCACAAACTTGTCACATGACCGTGAAACTGCTTAATGGGCTAAAAGATGGTTTAGCTTATCCTGTATGTCAAAGGTCGGAAAACATTGCTTCTTTTGTTGAATAAGGAAGAAGAAAGTAAATTTCTAGATTGAATTAATTTCAAACATGAGGTCGAAATGTTATACCAAGATGATCACGCTCACTTTTAGTCAGACGGCATTGCCACATTAAAGAGTTAGCGTGGCGTGTGCTACTGACAGAATTTATCGGTGAAATACAGACGCAAATTGATAGAAATTAGCCACAAACAAAACAATTTAAGGCAATATCTATCGAGGTAGAAGTGTTCATTTTTCACATCTGGATCTACTTTACTTTGTGGTGAAGAAATACTTGCATTGGATGACTTTTCGTCTTAAGCTTTAACCTTCGGCCAGTTGCCAGCCAATCAGAACACTTTACTGTTCGCTGGCCTAGTCGACATGTATTATTATTTCCTTTAATTGCTAGAGGAACATGGGGCTTCAGCCGCACGTCTCCATTGCGTTCGGTCCTCTGCTACAGTTTTCACCCCACTCCAAGTCTGCCCACATGCTTTCATCTCCTCTTCACATGACCTCCTCAAAGTCACCCTTGAAATGACGACCAACTCGTCGGTTCCCTTTCGAGTTTGCTAGAGATGTTACTTGATGGTTTCCTCAGAGTATGGCCAGCTAATCCATCTCCATTTCTTCCTGCCTATTTCTTTCACAATCGGTTCCTGGTCGGTTCGCTCCCAGAAGTCTCTCACTACTGCCGATCTTTTCTGGCAGGCCATATGATCTTGAGTAGTATTGAGCGAAGACAACTGTTAATAAAGGTCTGTAGTTTGTTTGAGGTGCTCTTCATGACGAGCAATGCAAGTCTCTGATCCGTATGATAAGTAGCACTGACTTCACATTGGAGTTGAAAATCCGAATCTTATTTTTGATGCTGAGTGCTGTTGACCTCCATACAGACTTGAGGGTAATGAAAGCTCGTCTTGCTTTCCCGAACGTTGCTTTGAAATACATGTCGTTTCCATCTCCATGTACTTGAAACTATGCTTCCCAGGTAGGTAAAGGAGGTTGTTTCTTTCAGATTTCTCCCATTTATTCTGGCTGATAGTTGTCTGTTGTTGCTGTTGGTCAGGAATCTTCATCACCTCTGTTTTATCTATGTTCACCTGAAGTCCTATCTTCTCCTGATGATTCTTCTTCCAACTTGTTGCTTTTCACTTGCATATTTTTCAGTTTGTGTGAAATCAGACAGATATCATCGTTGAAGTCCAGATCCTCCAAGTTCCTTTTTGTGTGAGTCCATTCTATGCCTGTTTCCTCATTGGCCGTTGTCTATGGCATTATCCAATCTACTGCAATCAGGAAAATCATTGGCGATAGTAGGCAGCCTTGCCTTACCCTCGTCCTCACTTCGAAGGATTCCGTAAGTTTCCCGTTGTGGATTACTTGCCATGCAGCATTGTCGTACAACTGTTGGATGAGATGTATAACTGTTGATGGCACCCCGTAGTAGCAAAGTAGTTGCTAAATCACCTCTCGATCGACACTGTCGAAGACCTTTTTAAAATCGATGGAGTTGAGATAGAGAGGTGACTGTCATTCCAAGCTTTGTTCAATGATGATCCGCAGTGTGGCAATTTGATCAATACATGACTTGTTTCTCCAACCTGTTCCGGTAGAAGTTTTTCATCCAGGGTGGCGTGTTTGATTCTCTCCAGGATGATGCAGCTTAGTATTTTGCTTGAGATGGACATTTTATGTGCTAAAAATGTATTAACATGGTGTTTTTTCTTCATAAAAAAGTCCATCACACAGTCTCCTGTCTTCTCACTTCACCCTAGTACATTAAATATATGTTTTATAATTCATACACTTGATAATATATACTGATGTTTTCAGAAAAAATGTCTTACTTACCCATTGATTAAACGGTGTAAATGTTGATGTTACAGCCTTCATTGCTTCTTGTGCAGCTATACCACCAAAAACAGCACACAATGGAGCTAACTGTCCCTGACTAGCAGAAGATAAACGTTTAGCTAAAGACTCATCAATTTTAACATCCTGTGTGATTAAAAATGAAGAAAAAATGCAATGTCTCATCTAGTAGATTATAGTGTATTATTGTGTCCTATGTAAAATAAACCAGGTGAGTAGTTATTATCTCCCCAAAAATGTAACCAGTTCGAATTTCAGTTATAGAATAAGATTATGTAAGACTGAATAATTAGATGAACATTAGTGGTGATTTTCAGAATCTGAAAGATAATTAAAAGTCAATACATCGGTGTCATCATGAACGATTTTGAGCCATTTCGACTTATAGTGCCCCCCTATCACACAGTCTACACCTCCTTATGAGGCTAAAAAGAAACGGCTAAATATAACATCGATTAGTACTATGTTTTTGTCTGACGTAACACATGTCCACAGCTATTTCAACTGATACGGCTTCACAACCCTACCGTTTGACTTTCCCTCTTTAATCAACACACAGTTTGCCTGATTTCAATATTACTGACTATACTGTACTATCTAACATAAGGAATTTAACAATACTCCATTTTAGCAGTAAATGTTATCTACTTAATAAAGGAAGTGTTATGATACTAGTTACAGAGAAAACAGAATTAATTTATTTGGTTCCAAAATTCAATATTATTCAACTAGCCAACTAACTAAAGGTTGAAGTCACGCACACAATATTATTCCAACCGAGATAATGATGACCTCACAATAATTAACAACACATCAACGGAAATGATTACAGAACACTGAGTCAAACTTCCTCAAGATATATATATATATACTTCTAGGTGGTAAGTTAGTTAATTGGCAAGTAAGTAAAAGTATGCGCCTATAATTCAACTGAAACACGAAACAAAGAATAAAAATGGGATCATTGAGGAAACTACAGACTTCCATTGATGATAGCCTAAAAACGGAAAATTGAGAACTTTCCTTGATATAGGTTAAAACGAATTGCAGTGGTATAAGTGCATGTTAACATTTCCTTCCATGAATTTTCATATATAATATATATATTCTTGATGTTATATTTCCGAACATCATCTTGCGTGGTTAAGTAAAGGAGAAACAAAATCCATTCGCAGCCCTATTCCATTTCATTTCGTGGATACAGAACACAAAATTGATGTTAACGAGGCCTTTAAAGTCATCCACCGCATAAGAACTAATCTTAACTTCACCTTAAGAGTTTGTCTACTACATATTGCTGAGGTCGTTGGGATCCACATCACGAAACCTAACATTATTCATCCAAAGGAAGCTGGTTCAGACACTGTCCTTACCTTGGTCATCAAGGTTTCAATGATCCCCAATTTGTTGTGGAAATTTTCTTAATTTAATTTGATATTCTATTTACTATTACATTTCCATGCTTATTATAATTTATGCATTTTTCGTGAACTGTAATTCCACTGATCTTACTTAACGAATAGATAGTATTTAAAAACACCAATGTTGTAAATGACGACTATTCTACAATATCACGGTTTCTGGGTTTTCTCTAATGACCAACGACCATTTGTAATCCATCTCATCTAGAAAATGTTAACGTACACTGATGAAAAAAGTTAAAGAATAGAAATGAAGAAGTACGAACGCACCAGTGACCATTGAACCTATACTACTCGTTGGATAACGGGACCCAGCATTATTATCATAGTACCACTATGAGCGCTGTACACGAAATAAAGACATAATCTTATTCCAAACTCGATAGCTCGTTAGGACTACGATTAGGCTGCCTTATTCCTATTGTATCTGTAGTTTTCTAGTAAATCAAAGGAATTTCGCATGCGAAAAACACTGGTTATTTTGATTGATCTACTCAAAGTCAGTTGTACTTTTCCATTTCTTCGGTTGCTATTGTTTAACTACGCTGACTAACCGATACAATGCAATATAAAAGCCATGTATTTGATTTTGTGGATTTCCAAATGTATTTCACAGGGAGCGAACCAATCAGGAACCGATTATGAAACAAATAGGCAGAAAGAAATGGAGATGGATTGGCCATACGCTGAGGAAACCATCAAGTGACATCACTTGACAAGCCATTGCTCGAGTGGAACCCGAAAGGGAGGCGGCGAGTTGGTCGTCAGTGTGAGGGTGACTTGGAGGAGGTCATGTGAAGAGGAGATGAAAGCATGTGGGCAGACTTGGAGCAGGGTGAAAAAGTTGTCAGAAAACCGAAGTCAATGGAGGTGCGCAGCTGAAGCCCTATGTTCCTCTAGGAACTAAAGGATACAATAATAATAATAATAATAATAATAATTTCACATACTTTCACAGGCATGACCAAGAGTCGAAGAAAAAACGTCGCAAAGAAAAATGGGTTCACACAATGGTTAAGTGGCAACAAGTCTGGTTTTATACCAGAAGCCCTCAAGTTTGACAGTGTATAAAATCATGAGTTTATACTCCGCTGAAGAGTGCTCAAATCGAAGAGAAAAAAACAGTCATCTACCACTTTCGCCTATTTCCCTATCAATCTTTGTCCAGCTAATATTAACATATGTGTTATATATCCCTAGTTTTGTTATTATATACCCCTAAATTTCGTATTAATGTGAAGATCTATTTTAAACATATTAATTGATCTTGTCTTTTTCAAATTATTATTCCCTCGGGTTCTTAATGGAACGTAGGACTTCAACAGTACATCTCCATTTTTACCGTTCTCTGAAGTCCTCTTTAGCTCTTCCCACGACTGACCACAAGCTCCCATCTCCTCTTCATACGATCTCCGCAAAAGCAACCTCAGACGCCCAAACTGTGGTTTCCTATTTGGGTTCCACAAATTTGAAGACTTCATCCGCAACCTCACCCAACGCTGTCTTCAGCGTGTGTGCTATCCAACTCCATTTACTTCAGTATATTTTTGAGCAGTAGGTAATTGGTTGATTTGTTTCTAGAGTTTCTTGTTGTTAATTCTTTCTGGCCATCTGATCTTCAGTGTTGAGCCAGCGAAGGCAGCTGCTGATAAAAGTTCGCTGTTGACTGTTGTGAATGACGTTGATATATATCCATATAATATGTGTGTTTGTTTGACAATCTGATATATTTTGCTATGTATATATGGATCGATATTCCATTATAATTAGCCAATCATGTTAAGACTGTCTATTGATTTGTTCATTTTGAATATTCGCTCTCACACTTGTGTTCACACACTTTCGGACATTCATATTTGCTCTCACACACTTGTGTGACATTTTGATTCTCCTTGTGTTTGGAAAATAGAAGTATCATCGCAAACCTAGTGGTCTTCTGATTTCCGTCTTTCTTGCGTCAGGACTATTAAATTCTCGACCAGTACATAACAGACGTGCAGTGTAAGTTTCTGACCCATATAGAAGTGACTGAATGATTGACTTAACATTAGTGTTGAAAATCCAAATTTTGTTGTGTATGCTGAGTTGGAGTTCAGAAAATTTTCACACTGATTTCAGGGATGAAGTTCCCTTTTGCTTCTCCGATAGTGATTTTTACATTATCATCCTTCCCAAGTGTAGCTGAAACGATGTTACCTAGATAAATCAAGAAGGCAACCTGTTTCAAATTTCTCCCTTTGAGAGTGACTGATGCATGCTGTTGTTGGTTGGTTGCTTTCATCACCTCATTCTTCTGTACGTTTACTTGTAGTCCTGTTTTCATTGTTTCTTCTACTAGTTTCTTTTTTTGTGTTCGCCTGTAGGTCTTTGAGTTTATGTGACATTAGACAGATCAAATACACTGCCTGCTAATTGACCCTGGATGGAAAAATTTAGTCAGTTGATTGGTTTCTATTATTTTAAATGTCTCTCTATACATATTGTATGGCATTATTATGATTACTACTTCCCATTGTTGATCTGAGACAGTAAAGACCTCTCTACTCAACTGTCTGCCTTCTTCCTTTCTTCTATGCGTCATGTGTCAGAAGTATCGAGTTTTTATGGTTATCGTTGAGAATACTGATGAGAACAATAGACTCGTAAATCTACTAGTTATATTGACGGTCATATGAATATGATGAGTACTGCCTTTGAAAGTAGGCCTAAATGGAATACCCATATATAGTAATGAAACATCCCTAGAATATTTGTGCTCTTAGGATAAAACATTTTGAGTATATATATATATATATATATATATATATATATATATATATATATATATATATACGCGCTAGAATCCGTCAACCGGTTGAAATATTAATCAATGTATATATTAGCCCTGAATATTATATTTTTTCTATTTGAGATTAATCCTACATACACTCTTCATGTAAACTATTTTGGGCATTAATACAACCATTTGGAAAATATTTCTATTCTGTCAAATAAGGTGAAAAAAAATGATAAAGGATATAATGGAAATTTGAACTCTCATCTGTAATTAGAGAAACAATATTTGCCTGCATTTTAGGAAAAAATAGAAATGAAAAAGCAAAAATATGAAAGCTTAGGTTAGAAAAAAAGGTCATACAACAGCCTTCCGCTGAGGCTGCGGAGGCAACTAAAACATGATAGCTCTGCACCCTTTAGTTTGAAATGATTCTCTAAATGATGTTGGATTTATGACAAAATCTTAACTTGAAACCCTACTACTGGAACACTTGAAAAAATAAAATACGCTGATAGTACTATCTGAGGAAATATTGGCTAACTAACTGGTAATCGAGTCCAGTAGGATAAAGGCATTTGGAGTTGGAAAGAGACATTAATCACCAATGGGATCAGATCATCACTCTACTTCCCTGTACACATTCATAGGTTAGTCGACTAACTGTTACCAACATTTGCAATCGCATAGTATAGTGTTGTCAGTCATTCCTGATAAGAATCGTACTTAAAGACCTACAATGTTTCTGCACAAGAGTACGTGAATCGATGTACAGACATGGTTACATGTGACAGTTTATTATTCAAGGTATAAGGAAGTATTATTGAGCAACAGGCGTGATGCTGAGACTGTTCGTACAAGGAAAATCGATATCCTCTTCCCCTAAAAGTCAACAAGTGGATCACAGCTATTAAGTCTACGGTATACAGATGGAATTTGAAATCCGTAAACCAATAAGGAGGAAGTACTTTTTGATATTGTTGTGTTCTGTAAGCTATATATCTAGAGATGGGTGGTTGAATTATGGAATGTTGTTTGTTCGTCTACACAAAGAATACCATTGAACTCCTAAAAGCCAAGTATTCACTATAATTTGTAAATAACAAGCATTTCTGTATTACATCAAATCGATGATACAGTTAGTACCAATATAGGTGTGAATACAACGATAGAAAGGAAAATCGCTGGGTCCAACTAATTATTATTATTATTCCCTTGAGTTCCAAGTGGAACACAGGGCTTCGACAACACGTCTCCACTTTCTTCTATTCTCTACTATCCCCTTCAGTTGGGTTCACGATCCATCTTTACTTTCTTCTACATATTTGTTGAGCGATCAGCTCTTGGTTGGTTTGTTCTCACCGCTTCTTGTTACTAATTCTTTCCGGCCCGGTGGCCATTTGATCTTCACTATGGAGGCAGAGAAGGCAACTGTTGGTGAAAGACTGCAGTAACTTGTTGGAAATGCTTTTCGTGAATGACACACTGGCCAAGTTTCTGACCTATATAGAAGGAATTAACTAACTGACTTCACATTTGTGTTGAAAATCGGAATCTTGTTGTTTATTCTGAGGCAGAGTGCAGCAGATTTCCAAAACTGGTTTCAGGTTGATGAAGGCGTATTTCGCCTTTCCAATTCTAACTGGCTGGCTGGTTCTCTTTGAAATCTTCAGCCTTTCCACCTGTAGTTGAAACGGTGTTGGCTGCCTAGATAAGTCAAGGAGGTAACCTATGTTAAATCGCTCTCGTTGATGGTAATTGGTGCTGGTCGTTGTTATTGTTGCTGTTAGTTGGTTATTTTCATTACCTCCGTCTCCACCTTCTTTAAATTCACCTGGAGTTCTATCTTTCCCACCAGCATCTTTCGCCAGTTTGTTGTTCATCGGCTGGAAGCCTTCGAGTTTGTGTGTCATTAAACATAGATCATCCGCACGCGAACTCTAGATTGTCTTATCGGTGGTCCAGTGTATTCCTGTCTCCTTACTTCCCACAGTCTGACGCGTAATCTAGTGGCGAACAAACTGCAGCCAGTGAAATCAGTCATGACGTTTCTTTTATTCATAGAAAATTCTAAAAGATCACTTTACTGTGAAGTTAGCGCTGATAATGTTGTCTAGACAGATAATAGAATCTTTACTATTAAAGTATTTAACTTGTGGGACACAACAACAATGAAATCAGCCACCTGAGCTACAATTTTTTTCCATTATTACAAATTACTGCATTAAAAGTGTAGTCACAATATTCTGCTATAATGTGTGAAAAGACGACAGCTGTGTCATGATGAAAATTGCAAATTTAAGGAAAAATGAAAACTGAATAAAGGCCTTTTTACTTTAGGTGAGCAAGACGAGAAGAATAAAACTCACCTCACAGTCAACAGGATATATTTGAAAACTATAACTTCAGTAGCTTATTATCCAATCATTTTGAAGAACTTTCGACTTTAAGTGACTCAAGTTTTTTTACCGCGGTACTATTTTTAGTATTCATAATAGTATCAACCTTATCCTAAAGATTATCCTATCCTACACAGTTCAAAATTTTTCAGTGTATTTTATTGATCTATGTAGAAGATTTTCACGTAAAACAGAAATCAGCAGTATATTACGTGACACAATACTATTCTGCCTGAAGCAAATCCACTCTTCTACTACATTTCTTCTTTATTTTCTTCAAGAAAGGCATACTGGTAGGTTGCGGATAAGTAAACGTTGCTATATAAGCGAGTAATTAGATGATTAAAACCTTATGAAGTGAAGAAAATCTGATGTATTAAACAGCTATATAACAATGGCACGCAACAACCAGTCCACAACGGAAAACTCAGCCAAGCCTTCGAAGTGAAGACAGGAGTAAGACAAGGCTCCTTATTATCACCAATGACATTCCTAATTGTGGTGGAGTGGATTATGCATCAAACTGCGAGTGGGAAGCGACAATACTTGAATACACTGGACTGATAAGTAGACTCTAAAAGATCTGGATTCCGCACAGATGATTTACGTCTAGTGTCACACAAACTCGATGACTTAGGAGAAAGCCAACAAGTTGGTAGAAGAAGCTGGCAGAGAAAAGCAAGGACATCAGGAAAATATACAGAGGACGAAAGTGGTGAAGATCATCAACCAAATCACTATGGACAAAAGAAATTTGATAGACATCACTTCCTTCACTTTTCTAGGCGGCAATGTTTCAAATACAGGGAACGAACCAGCCAAAAACCCATAGCTCAACACACACACGCGTCAGGCCACCACTCGAGATGAACCCGAGCAGGAAAAGACTAGTTGGACACATGGGTTCGAGAGCCACATGGAGGAGATCGTGTGAAAAGGAGATGATAGCCAATGAGTAGTCGTGAAGCCAGCTAAAGAAAGAGGACTGCAGTGAAAAGGATGAAATGGAGGTGTGTTTTGATTACCCCGTCCACCCGTCAACTTATGACCAAATCGAAGCGATTGAATAGTGATAGTCATCAAAATTTCATAATGACAAGTTGCAATTATTAATCTGACTTATTAATCTAACTCATTAAGTTCTCATTCTTCCAATGTAACTGCGGACAGATAATATCACTTTTCATAATAAACTTGACTCTACATCTCTTCACTTATTCAGAGAATTATTCCATAATTGGCACTAAACAGTAGCAGGGCATAGAACAGAATTAAAATGAGTCCATTTTATTTCGTCCATAGTTTATCAACTGCTTATCTCCTTGCCTTATTATTTCACTTTTCTCCTAATGCTTGCTACTAATACTAACTAATACTCTTAGTGTGCAGGAAAAAAAGATAACAAAGATAATGTGCCTTTACATTAATCACTAATATGTTACATGCATGGCATAAATTTATTAGTCAATTAGTATAAAAACACAAACAGACCACCACCAGAGTTGGGTGACGCCATCTATATACAACAAACGCACTGATGATAAAATTCAATTTCGTTTATTCAGATCAAACAGTCTTCGTATGCAAGAATAGCTCATGCCTTATAAGCTGTTCTTAGAACTCACACACACACATACATGCATAGACATAAACAGGCATACGAAGACAAGTTTTGTTATCTTAAGGTAGAGATTTTAAATCATATGATATGTAATAATTATCATGAAAAATAAACACATTTGTTTCCTGTCTTTGTTCTAAATCGCCTCTCTCTCTCTCAATTACATAAAACAAAACAGAACAACACGACACAAGACACACACACACACCTGCAGACAACGTTTTTTCCATTTAAGAAAAGAACTTACATTCATCAAATGTAATTTCTGCAAGGTGTACATTTGATCACGAAATATTTTCCAGTCATCATCATCCCTTATTGTTAATAATGTAGAGAAAAAGGGGAAAACAACGAGACAAAGTCAGTGAACAGAAGACATAAATAGCAGTATTAGATTAAACTTTATTTAAGCAACCATAAGAGAACACTACTACTGATAGCGATTTCGATTACTTCCAGCGCTCACCTTGTAACCAGAGGGTTCTGGGTCCGAACGTCACCGGGTACGTACTGAATAGGAGTCCCAAACGAGGACGAAATGGCTGTCCAGTACTCCATGTTGGCTTTCCAGTGGTTCACTAAGTGACGTCAGCTTGTGATCAAACCTGCAACCAACCAATCAAATCCTTGAAAATGACGAATTTAATACTGTATTAACAGTTTATCCAATGAGCTGACCAGAATTCATGTGGATTAAACTGATTCGTTTCTCTGGACTGCGTGTAATCGCAGTCCAACTCATCAAATGAGCGAACCGATTGCATAGTGATGTTTAGGTAACTTAGCAAACACCCCTTCTTGATGTAGGTAGTTTTTAACGATTCACAGTTGATGTAACACTGGAATTATGCAACACACTATCTTCGCAGTTGTTGATAAAAACACTTTAGCAGTAAATGAAGTGTATTATCAGAAATAAGATAAGTCATTTGAAAGAATTCTAAGAATATCTTCAGTTAAACACAACAAAAATTACTGAATTTTTTGAATCCTGCTTTAAACAAGCAGTGCAGAATTCATGCCTTGTGTCAAATATGTCATAGTCATAAAATTATGATAAGTTTGATGGCAACAGATGCAATCACCCTAAAATGTCTAGAAATTTATAACATTTAACAAAACTGCAATGACTTATTTGAAGAGATTATAACTAATGCGTTGGAAGGCATTCGAAGTAAGTGGTGCCAGTCTTTTAAAACGAGACCGAGTAGACAATCACATGAAGGATGTTCATTTGTCTATCTCTCTCTCTCTCTCTTGTTCACCTCTTTTCATATTTTTTTTCCTTCACATTCCCCAGTGGAACATAGGGCTTCAAGCTAGTGGCTTGAAGATTCTGTAGCAGTGTTTATTTTTACAGGATGGGGTTGCTAGCCTCATGCCCAACCTTTCTCCCTTGTCAGCATTATTTCTGGCCTAGAGAGGTAAAGGAGTGCGTCGGCGGGGGATCGAACCCCGGACCATGTGCATGGTTGGCTATACCACCGACACACTCTTTTCTTATTTGAGATATCTTGATTATTTTGATACCACTATAATCGTTTGTGAATCAGCAATCTAATTGATACTGTTAAACACTATGGTAATAAATACTATCTCAGAAAAGATCAGCAACAAGGAACTCTGAGTACGAACCAACCAGGAAACTGTAACCCAACAAGTATGTTGAAGTGAATGGAGATGAATCTGGGACACACGTTGGGAAAATTGTTGACTGACTCCACTAGACTCCTGATGGGAAACGACGAGTTGGACATGTGGGTTAGAGAATGACATGAAGAAGATTGTAAGAGGAGATGAAAATTTATTGACAATCGTGAAACCAGCAAAGAAGGAGTGTAGAGAACAGGAAGGAATGGAGATGTGTTCTTGAAGGCCTACGTTCCACTCGGAACCTAAGGAAATAGTAATAGTATGAACGCTTGGGAAATAGTACTCAACATGGAGATGATTAGTATGCAGATAACACGTCTACGCTTCCATAACCCTAAGGTGAGTCACCGAAATGACAATTATTTCATTTTGTAGTAAAAACCGGTAGACATAATTGCAAAAGAAAGAAACATAAAATACCAATAAACACGTACCATGGTTTAGGATAACGACCAGTTTCTAATTTAAACTTCGTTAATGTTAGGTAGATGAGGTGGAGTAATTTACTTTCCTAATTGCAAAAGACAGAAAAACGACAAATAAACCGGTAGAAAAGTAAAATATTAACAACTAAGAAAAATTTCTAGCTTATCACATTCTTCGCAACTCATAAATATACTTAAATAGGACGAAATATGGTCCTGTAAGTACAGTCTTCCAGTCTGGAACAATCATTAGATATGAAGTGTTTGAACTACTCATTGAGTATATAAAATTGTTTGACTTTTGTACCAATCACCATTTTCAAAGCCACAACAAACATGACTATGATTTGTAGGGTTTAAAGCTGTGAGTGATACCTTGGGAAAAACAACCGTCTAAAGAAGTGGTGGTCATTATTTTGAGATTTATCACACAACAACAATATAGAGATACACTGTTATCGTTATGATTATGATTACCCGTTCCTTGCGTCCCGACTGTACATCTCTGTCATCACTTTCAGCTAGCTCCACAAGCGGTTACTTCCTCTTCAGATGATTACCTCCGTGTAGCCCTACAACGCTCAACTTGTTGCTAACCATTCGGCTCCCATTCGAGTCTGATGTAGTTTTATCATAGTGTATCTAATTCGTCTCAATTTCTTTCTGCATATGTATTGGACAAGAGATTCTTGACTAACCCGCTGCCTGCTTATACTTGCCGTTCGGCAAAGTGAATTTCAGCATAGAGAGAAAGTAGGTGTTGATAAAAGTCTGTGCGGTTGACTGTAAGAAATACTTCTGGTGACGCAGGCGCGTCAAGTCTCTGAACCATAAAGCAGTGTTTTACATATCCACATTGATTTCAGAATAAGAAAATGTTGTTTGTTTTGCTTCGCTGATCCCGACTGGCTTTCAGAAAACTCACGTATTCCGCCTGTAGTTGAGGAGATGCTACCGATGTCAGATAGGTGAAACGGATGACTTCCGTTAGATTTCTCTTATTGATGATAATTGGTGTTATTTGTTGGCATTTATATATATATATATATATATATATATTTATATATATATATATATATATATGTTGAAGGTTGGAATACGATGAGTGAAAAAGTTCGACCATTTACAATACAGACCAATATCAAACTATCAACATGCGACAGATATATCAACCACATTTGCAGTCTAGTAGAATTTAATGACGTGTGAAAATCCTAAATAAATGTCTATCCACTCGAAGAAAACTTCACTCGTGCAGTTATTATCTTCATGCTGACTTATAAAATGTTATCGATTGTTATAGCTCCCATAGACGACCCAGTAGTAGAACCGAGGATGGATAACCTTTAATCTTTCTCTCGAAATGCTCGCATGTGACCACACATTCATAGCCTCTGTTAGCTAAAACCCGTTTACCGGCTGAACAGGGTAGTGTTCATCATAAAAGTATAAGGGTGAATGTGAGTGTCTGGCCCTTACAACCGGACTGGAAGCTGGAAAACCTTCATTCCAAAACAGTGGTGTACATTGAATCAAGAGTCAGAAAAGATCGAAAAGGGTGTGAACGTGGTTTGGACACCGGAAAATATTTGAAACGTAGCTCCTGGGGCTATTCCACTGCTTTGTGGATTAGACTTTAGGTCAGAGGCTAGGCAGTGGTTCCTTAGGAAAACTGCGTGATTCAGTCCCGGTCGCCTCCAAACTCTCACACAAATTATGAGATTTTATGTAGTGCATCTGCTGGCGTCCATAATGTATCTGATTTGCGTTTTAATACTAAATAAACAGTCCTTTTTCTTAAATGACTGGTTCCTAACTTTCTCAATTTTAGACTAAACGCAGTTTTATTATACTCTCAGTGGTCTGAAACACATGAATACGAAGAACGTTTAGAACCAAATTTATACTACTTATGAGTAGCACGAAAGATCTAACGAAAATTCTTAAAACATAAAGGCAATGAAAGGTATGATGACAATTCAAAATAACTATTAATTGCACAGTGAGAAAAATCAGTTTATCCAGTTCTCCACTAAGAAGCACACATAACTGATAAATTTCAAGCATCTTCTATGTTTGGTTCAAGATTCTGGAAGATGTTATCCTCTAGAGGATTGATAAATCTCAATGATAAAAAGGTATTGTGGAATCAACCAATACCAGTAATTCGTCTTAATTTCTCTCTTTAGGAATGACAATAAATTAAAGTGAAAAGATTTATAATATAAACAAACAGTCACTTGAAAGCCCCAGGTAATTCACATCTAGAAGTTAAGTAAAAAGAATACGATGAGAAGTTCCATAAAGATAAATTTTCTGTTTACATTCTTAAAAAGAGAGCTCGATTTACACAGATGACCCTAAAAACAACAAGTTAAGAGAATAATTCTCCTTTTGAGAAGTGACTGTCCCTACTTGTACTGTATCATGAAGACAACAAACACGAACTTGTAATACAATGGCACATGCTGGTATTTTAAAGACTTCATCAAAAAAACAACAGCTATGTGCATCCAGCCACAAGGAGTAGTGTCCAGTTGTGAGAACACCTACCTTTACACACTTAACCTTGAGATTAGAAGACCAGACAGTCACTAAAACAGACGAGTAGTATCCACATTCAAAAGATTTTTTGAATTTACAAAACAGAATGAACACTGAATGCTTGAAGAAGTAATTATTTCTTAACAATTATTCGGAAATGCATGCTCATCACCTTGTAAAGAAATGCACTTCAGACTACCGGGTTTTAATGCTAGTCCGTTACAATGAAGTTACTACGATGAAGCCTAACTGCCCATGGTTTCCGAATTCTGGATTCGCTAACAGGGAATAAAATCAGCTATTCAATAACTTTGGGTTAAAAAACACAATCTAAAATGATATTATTTCGAATCCCTACAGACTCATAGCATTGTTTAACTTTTGTATTAGACTGTGATAGACGTTTTTGGACAAAAATATGAACTTCCAACTTATGAACAGCGTATTTACACAAAAATACAGTTGGATTTGAGGAAAGCTGTGAATCAATACTGGAAATAAAAATTCATTCAGATAATGAAGAGTTGTGAATAGTTACTTCACAAAGAAGGTAAGCAATAGAAAAGGATAAAAATAAATTTTGAGTTCCACTAACTTCTGGTTCACTCCAATCCACACAGGTGAGCCTTGGATCTTTGATTTCTTCTATCATAGTTTTCTAAAAAGGTTGGAAATAAATAAACAGGAAATAGATAGTAAGCGAAATAAGAACAAGAAACACAGTTGGCACTATAATACACGAACTGTATCAGTAATGAGATATTTATTTAATTGCTTGACGTTACCAATTATCATATTCCATTCAATAAAACAAAGGTAACTCATCGTCACCGCCCCCCCCCGCATATATGTAATTTAGGTAACTGAGATTTTAGGTGATATGTAGTCTTTTTGAATTCAGCTTAATTTAAAATGAAGTTGCATGAAATCCTCCAACCAATCAAACAAAGTCCCTACATAACCAAGATTTCAGTAGCCAGTTTTTCATCATCACGCATCAGGTAATGTCCTTGGCTGGTATTCCCGCTACAAAGAGAAATAGAAAAAATGTATGACTGAAGTGGACGTTTCTGGTGTTGCTGAACCAAAGATTTAATTGAGAATTTTTCATTGTAATTCTGAAAAGAGCTTTCACAGGCAACTTATATGTGAAGACTAGTTATCACAAAGAGAAATGCCATAATATTTAGGTAAGAATAATATTCATATTGACACGAAATGGTTTTCACAATATACACTTCTATGTGAAACTGCAACTACTGCTATCAGAGAATAAAAACCGAGCTGAAGAACTCAATGATGACGTCTCTGACTGCAGTATTGGGTGACCCCCAGGTTTGAATCTCGGAATAGAGACGCGTTCCTTCAATATTTTGTGCCCGCGCTTCAATAGTAGAATCCCTGTCAACCATGCATGTGATCTAGACTTCAATTCCCGGCCGAAACACACCTCCACCTCAGATCATGCGCCCGAAAAAAGGGGAAGATTGGGCGTAAAACACAAACACCACTGCTGGTGGAACTTCGAAGTTGAAGCTTGAAGCATTGTGTTCTACTCGGAAAGCAAAGAAATAAAATAAGAAGCTACACCCATTCATCTGCTTCTACCTTGTTAGATTAATTAAATGTCGGAATCCTCAGATGAGTACTAGGTCGGCTACAATAAATGCTGCAGTATAAAATGGGGAAAGTAAACGCGTAGATTACTTCTCCAGCCGTCATATTGGCTAGATTATTTTTAAACAGCTTTTATGGATAATCGAACCACTATGTGGCATCAATAAGAGGAGAATTCAACTCTTGGCCAGAGTCTCGAAGTAAAGTGTAACTGGGGCTCACAAGGTATTGTGTAGTGTCAGTTGTAATGCTAGGTTTTTACCAATCTTTAAAAAAGCGAAAGAAATAGACGGTGATTCATATGAACTGTGATCAAGATTTGACCGAATAGTTCCAAAATAATTGAGCGCCCAATGAGAAGGAGACATTTGTAAAAAATTATACTTGTAAAATCTCAGCGAAATTGAAATGATCAATTCGGTTTCGTCCGGCAATCTGGTCCGAACTTCTTCAGGGAAATTAATCGAAATCAACATAACAGAGGTTTATATATAAAAGGACATATCTTGTTTTTTGAAACTTTGTCCAATCATAAGTCATGAAACAGGCATCAACATGTATAATAAACAAAATTGTATGTTCATGTATAACATCTCTTGTTTTTTACATTCTTTGTCTAGTCCTATGAATCATGAAACAGGTATCAACACGTATAATAAACAAAAATTGTATGAACTGTGATCAAAATTTGACCTCAGACTAACAAAATTAGCCTACTTTTGTTAAAAAACATATGTGTATATGCAGTATACAATGGTGTGTGTTTCAAAAACAAGACGTTTCTTTTGCATGTAATCCTCTGTTATGTTAATTTCGATTAGTTTTCCTGAAGAAGTTTGGACCAGATTGCCGAATGAAACGTTGGAATTGATCATTTCAATTTCGTTGAGATTTTACAAATAGACAGTGAGTTTGATTATGCGGTTTGTGTTTTGCTCCAATTACCAACATCTGATGGAACACCAAGATACTGATTACTCCCCTCCCAGCGACCAGTACCTCACCTCAAAATAGTTAACATTAATATACTTATAACTGTAGAACCAGAGGGAGAAATTACTCAAAAAAAAAACAACTTCACTCAGATTAATCTTGTTCTGATTAAATATTAACTATAAAATGAATTAAATCATTGTAATATAATAAATTAAATATCCATTTCATTATATTTTCACAAATACAAAAGAAGAGTGAGGAATTAAATAACCTACAAAAGTGTGTTCCTGTGGTTTTTTCACTTGGATTGCAATACCATCCAAGGAGTAAGGAAACTGGTCACACTGTAAGCCGCTTGTAATGATTAATTCTGTAGGTGATTTCACTAAAAATCAAATGAAAAGAAAAACAATAATTAATTTTTATGTACACTTTTTAGGACTAGCAATCACTTAATGAAAAAAGTCAAAATAAACACAACAAATAAATAATAAGTTCACAAACTCTCTCAAAGAAAAGAATACGACATACATACAGTATACAACGAGGCACAGTCATCCGTTATAGTAATTGTACTGTCTAACCTACATCTACTAACAAAATAAGGACCTTTGCATGGTGGGGAATCATTTCAAGTTGTCATGCTTATAAACGGTACACAGGAAGTGATCGATAGAAATCGGATCACATTTCGTTGCGTACTACTGACAAGACTTATAAACAGTATATGGATATTTTAATGTAGTTGTGTTCTGTGAGGTGCATGGTTCATTGGCGAAGCTTTCATCGCCCTACTAGGCGACATCTTCAGCGCATACTTCACTTTGAAGTCAGATTTTTCCACGAGTTCATTAGTTATCTCTCATGGTGACCTTGAACGTGACTCTTTGGTTGTTTTTGTGTTTTGTTACCCTCTAGGCTACTTGTATTAGTATTGATTGTTTCTTTGACTTGAACTTTGACCCTTTCTGTGTGAGAATTCCTTCTTATCGATTGGTAGATTTTGTTCATGTCAATGTGTCTATTGATTGACGATTCACAAAAATACCAGGCTTCTAAAAATTCTCTAATATTCTTAGTCTTTCCTCTGTCTAATATCTGAACGTTATCCCAGTCGAATTGATGTCCGTGGTTATCTGTATGCAACGATATGAGCGGGTACATGTCATATCTTTCGATAGCTAGTCCACTTTGGTCAATGTAGTGTTTTTTATGCAGTAGTTGCAACTTATTTTTTAGATGATGTTGGTTTTATCTTATTTCTCTGTTGAGTCTTTTGGTTGACACACAGCTGAGTGAAATGATTTTTTTGGTTGATGTGCGTCATTGTCAATCGCCAAAAGTCTGAAGAGTCTTGAAGTGATTTCTGAGACGTCGTTCATAAATGGTAAGATGATTTTCTTTGTGTTTTCCTTCGGGGCCTTTGATTTGATTGGCTGGCTTTGGTGTAGATGTCTTTTGATAAAGTTCCGTGGATATTCATTCTTTTGAAAGACGTCCATAAGATATTTTTATTCAATGTTCCTTAAGGTATGAGTGATGCAATGATTCCTGGACCTCTTGAATAGTGTTTGTATATAACTCTGTTTGTGTGTTATTGGATTGTTGCTGTTGTAATTAAGTATTCGGTCTATGTGAGTTGATTTTCACAAATTTGAGCTTCTAATTCCCCTGTTGTTGTTTGCTTGACCAAGACGTCCAAAAACAGGATTTTGTTGTCGGGTTCCTCTTCTCTCTTCATCACCTGTTTGAACGCTTCTGATTTTCTCTGGAAATTAGATAGCAAATTTGATGGAGTGTTTCAATTTTGTGTTTAGTTCCTTGGACAAACTGTGTTGTGGTTTCTGGAGATGTTGCCTAGCAGGGCATTGAAAGCTTCGAAAATAAACCATCCAGCTCAAGGAAAAAAACTACATCAAAATCATTCACCTGAGCTACAAATGTTTTCCGTCAGTATATATGTATATATATATATATATATATATATATATATACATATATATATCATATCTGTAAAAATATCAAATGGTGGGGAGATAGATTTAGTGGAGAAGAGGAGAAATCAACAGTTCTTGTGAAGTAATATGGAAAACACGAAAGGAAGACAAAGAAGCCCAATATGAAAGACAAAAGCAGCACAATACAAAAGACCAGTGCAAATTTCGACCGCTATATGTAGTGGTGCAACGGGAGAAGACAAAAGACTTGGTAACAGAAAGTTGATTTGGAATTTTATATAGGGAAATTATGTAGACCTTGTATGAGAATGGTCATTTCCACATATCTTCGGTGTTGTGTTACTTCTGTCCTTCGTATTGTGTTTCCTTGTCTTCTTTACGTGTTTCCCATATTTATCCACAACACTGGTTCACTTGTTCTCTTTGAAGTCAAACCTACCTCTCCGATATTTGACATTTTGTGCCGATGAACATTTCTTTATATACTAATGATAGATCTTGGCAATAGCACACGCCACAGTAAATGTACTCTGCCAGCTTTTATACATCGATTTGCCAGTAAATAATTCCGTTAACAAACACTCAAAAGGCTGTGTCGTTACAATATGGTAGTAATTAAATAAGATCGTAAGAGTTAAAATGAATAAACAAGCTGAATGATTCAATGAGTTTCAACGTGTGCGTCGGTGGCACAGTGCTAAGGACTCTCGCCGACCATGCACATGGTCCGAGTTTCGATCCCCTACCGACTCACACCTGATATCTATGGTCGGCCTGCAAAATTTGGGCTACCGATATCCATCCTGAAAATTCCATACTTGTACCAAAAATACAGTGTGGAATCAAGCTGTAATCAAAAATAAAAAAACACAAAGAAGTTTGCACACAAACGCTGCGTTTCAAGCTGTCGCACCCTGTATAGCACACAAAGGTAGACAAAAGCGGGAAAAAGAAACTCAAAAGAAATATTGTGAGGAGAAATGTACTGAACAAAGAATAATAACATGAGGAAACATAACGGTTTAGTGAATCATTAGAGATTATAAAGTGTAAATGCACCTGCACTATTGATGAAGGTTGCGAGCTATGTCACCAATTCTCAGCTTTCCAAGGACCCCAACCAGGCCATCTACATCTCCCTAAGTGGTGCAAACTAACGGTCGAATCCCTAATAGATTAATGTTAAGTTTTGGTTTCACAACCTCTAACCGTTTTACAACCTAATTCTTTGTCAGCTAAGATTGGTCGACAGAGAAGTAGGTGGCTCGTCAAGCATAACATGCGTCCTAGCCATCTCGACCTATGTAGCTACATAACCACATCGATTGACTTACCATCCTTGCCTAGCTAACACTACCAGGACTATCGGTTTGTGTGACAAAAACATCACTATCCAGTACCCTCAAATTAAACTTTAAAGTATCGTTGGGAGATTTCTTGCAAAACTGTACGGTGTATGTGGACGTGACAGCATTGACCAAAGAGAAAATAGCTACCGTCAGTATTTTTAAAACAAGGGGAACTGTGAGTTGGACTAATTAGTTCGTATTTACAAATATCATTCGGCATTGTACACTGAAACATGTGATTCTCAAAAGCAACAAAATAACAAATATTACAGTACAATCGATAGCCTATAATCGTTCATGATGGATAGAATTTCCCAACCACCACTTAACAGACCAATTAAAACACAGTCAACAAAAGGGTATATTAAAAAAACATTACACTAGTTACCTTTTACAGAAAATTCCTTGCCGCTTAGCTGCGGTAGTTTTTCAAGTTCAGTAAACCGAATAATATCACCATCGTCTAAATGATGTCGGTGATCATTTAACATTTTGACCAACAATTCCCCGCTTTTCAACTAGAAAAGTATAATTCAGATAAACACTAAAAGTTATTGTTACGTGTAAACACTCATGATACATTTTACTGACAGCATACCGATAGACTCCACATTGCTACCAGTTGACTCAGAGTTCTACTTTGATTAGATTAATTATTTACACTACTTACAAAATCTTAAGTAGCTAAAGTAGGATGTAGTGAAAAAGTGAACTTCTAATTCATGTGATCATAACGCACTTTCAATAATTGGTTTGTTCATGCCTATTATTTATTGCAACTGAAATATTCATAAACATTAGACACAAAATGACCATAGGAAATATTTCGGCCCTTCTGAGTGATGACATTAGAACTGGTGAACAAACATACTCAAACTGACATTTGTAAAAATTAAAACAATTAGTCCCTTTGATAAATTTGAACAAGGCAATAAGAAGACAAATTTCGCGAGATGATATCATTTCGTAGTTTCTTTACAACCGCTTTACAACTAACATGGTTAACAATGATAAAATAAAGTTCATGAAAATTACTCAGTTAAATAAAAACAAAAGTACATACTAATGACCAATCATATTAAGATAGGTCATGCAGTCCAGGGTAGGCGAAGATTGAAGTCTATTGATTTTTGTACACACAGTTTAGGCTGTATGTGATTAATCCAAAGTGCTTCCATCACCTTCAATAACCTTGAATTAGAGTTATGTGAAATAATTGTGAAACAGTCATTAATATTTATTTTGTGACCAGACATTAATAAGTGTTTTGCAATGGATGATGCTGGATTTCTATTAAGATTAATCGCGTTGGGATTTTCGATATGGTTTACTAGCCATTTTGGAATATGTTCTTTTCGACGACATTGGAACATTCTGTTAGTTCTACCTATATAGGTGTCACCGCAGCTGCAGGTGAACTTGTAGATACAGTTTGAAGTAGAGTCCACAGAATTTCGTCCTTTAATCGTAGGAACAGGGATCGAAAATGTTCGGCAAGTGAGAAAAAGAGATGCGGCGTAGAATGTGCGTTTGATGGCTGATCGAAGTCTTTGAGTTGTCAACTGCATAATCTGGTCGCCCTTGAATGGTAGATTAATAAAGATGGCTTTCTTTGGTACAGAAGCTGTCTTTTCGAGATGTGGTTTTTCTTTGCTGTGACAAGTGATAAAGCTCTCCGGATAACCATTAGCTAATAAAACTGAATGTACATGTCGAAGCTCATCCATCAGTGTGTCACTCGTGCATATTTTTCGGGCCCTTGAGAACAAACATTTCACTAGGGAACGTTTATACTGGATAGGAACAAAACTGGTAAAATGAAGATATTGTCCAGTCCATGTTTGTTTACGAAAAATAGAGCGCTGAATCGTTCCATCATTTCTCCTAGTCATAGTAATATCCAGGAAACCAAGTTTGTTATTCGATTCTAGTTCGGAAGTCACTCGAATATTTGGATGAATATGATTAAATAGAGTAATGAAGTTTTCAATAGATTCACTATTATTACCAATAATAAGAGTATCATCTACATAACGTTTATACAGCATAAATCCTCCAAGCATACCTTGCATTTGTTTCTCTAATTTCGACATAAATATATCTGCTAACAGGGGCCCCAGAGGGCTCCCCATCGCAACACCATCGATTTGTTTATATGCCTTTTCTTGGAATGTGAATCTAATATTTTCTGTACACATTAAGATTATGTCTTTGATGTAAGTGACGGGAATGGGTAAGTTTATGCCATTGCTTGTGATGTAATCGCAAATAAAATCAACAGTTTCATGAAGGGGAACATTGGTGAATCCAGTATAAACGTTCCCTAGTGAAATGTTTGTTCTCAAGGGCCCGAAAAATATGCACGAGTGACACACTGATGGATGAGCTTCGACATGTACATTCAGTTTTATTAGCTAATGGTTATCCGGAGAGCTTTATCACATGTCACAGCAAAGAAAAACCACATCTCGAAAAGACAGCTTCTGTACCAAAGAAAGCCATCTTTATTAATCTACCATTCAAGGGCGACCAGATTATGCAGTTGACAACTCAAAGACTTCGATCAGCCATCAAACGCACATTCTACGCCGCATCTCTTTTTCTCACTTGCCGAACATTTTCGATCCCTGTTCCTACGATTAAAGGACGAAATTCTGTGGACTCTACTTCAAACTGTATCTACAAGTTCACCTGCAGCTGCGGTGACACCTATATAGGTAGAACTAACAGAATGTTCCAATGTCGTCGAAAAGAACATATTCCAAAATGGCTAGTAAACCATATCGAAAATCCCAACGCGATTAATCTTAATAGAAATCCAGCATCATCCATTGCAAAACACTTATTAATGTCTGGTCACAAAATAAATATTAATGACTGTTTCACAATTATTTCACATAACTCTAATTCAAGGTTATTGAAGGTGATGGAAGCACTTTGGATTAATCACATACAGCCTAAACTATGTGTACAAAAATCAATAGACTTCAATCTTCGCCTACCCTGGACTGCATGACCTATCTTAATATGATTGGTCATTAGTATGTACTTTTGTTTTTATTTAACTGAGTAATTTTCATGAACTTTATTTTATCATTGTTAACCATGTTAGTTGTAAAGCGGTTGTAAAGAAACTACGAAATGATATCATCTCGCGAAATTTGTCTTCTTAATGCCTTGTTCAAATTTGTAAAAATACTATATTTGTAAAATCTCAGCGATATTGAAATGATCAATTCCAACTTTTCGTTCGGCAATCTGGTCCGTACTTCTTCAGGCTAATTAATCGAAATTAACATAACAGAGGTTCGGACAAGATTGCCGAACGAAACGTTGGAATTACTCATTTCAATATCACTGAGATTTTACAAATGTCTACTTCTCACTCGGCGCCCAAATATTTTAGAACTATTTTGTCAAATCTTGACTACAGTTCATTTGATACTCAAACTGATATACGCAGCTTGAAGTGTCCAGGATTGGAGACATAGGTCTTACAGAAAGGCGATATTCTACCAGCATTATGCAGCATTTGCCGAAATGGTTGAAAACAGCTGAGTGCAAAGTGTCAAAAATCTCAATAACAAAACCTCTTGTGGACTATGGACATGATATCGACGCTGTAAAGTCATTCACTATTGTGAGCAGACAAAGAAACAGGAGCATGCTGGGTCTTGTGCAATCCAAGTTTATAAACCACGTCCCTGTGTACAAAAGGAGATGGTGCAAGTAACCAGCTTTGAGAAGACTTACCGCTGCATAAATTTTGTAGATAAATAAGTGTGACGAAGCTGAACAATAAACGAATAACCAAGTTGAGACTACTCAAGATTACTTGGGTTACGACGACCCACAAAGTATGTCGAATTGATACTTCAAAAAGAAACTTACTGGAACTAAAGAAACTGAAGATAGACAAGTATCAAGAAGAACAAACAGCAAAGTTCTGGACTAAATACTTCTACCTAATAGTCGTCAAAGACTGTGTCTCTTACAACTCATTGTTTCAATGTTAACCAGTGAAAACAGAATTTTCCAGTGGACTTTATTTTCCGCTGATTATCTTCAGAATTTCTCGCGAGCAGTTCATGATATAGACCAAGAAATACGACAATCCGAAGAATACGTTCAAGAAGTCACACAGAAACAACGTGATAAAATGAAGTCGACGATGAAATCGACAAGTACTACTGAACATCCATTTCTGAACAATCCAGAAAAATACGTATTTAATCTATCAAACATCAAAATACCAACACTTCAACTAGAAGCACTATCAATCGGTCCGAAATTCTGCACGAAACCATCAAGCATCCAGAAGCTCCAATTCCACGTTCAGTTCGAAAACCTAGTTAACCAAACATATGATGCCTTAACAACACATCTGAAGAAAATCTGCAACAATTCAAATCGTCAGACCTTGACAGCTGTCATAAGTTTATAAATGCCAAACTAAGTGGGAAGTCGATACTAACCAAAAGGCACTTGATATATATATATATATATATATAATATGTGTGTTTGTTTGACGGTCTGATCTTGGTGACATGTATCCATATAAATTGTGTGTTTGTTTGACAATCTGATATATTTTGCTATGTATATATGGATCGATATTCCATTATAATTAGCCAATCATGTTAAGACTGTCTATTGATTTGTTCATTTTGAATATTCGCTCTCACACTTGTGTTCACACACTTTCGGACATTCATATTTGCTCTCACACACTTGTGTGACATTTTGATTCTCCTTGTGTTTGGAAAATAGAAGTATCATCGCAAACCTAGTGGTCTTCTGATTTCCGTCTTTCTTGCGTCAGGACTATTAAATTCTCGACCAGTACATAACAATAATTTGGCGACGAGTACTATAAAGAGCTAAAGGAATTCATAAATAACAAAGAGATAATTCTGACATGTCCTGATAAAAGTGGGGGAATAGTAGTCATGATTCGTGAAGACTACAATTGTAAAATGCTGACCATCCTATCCGACGAGTCAAAATTCACAAAACCAACCAATAAAAAGAACATGATGGAGCAAGTTGAATAAAAACTAAGAGATACTCCCCGAAAACCAAAAACTGAATCATTCATCGACGTTGAAACCTTGGAATTGCTTAGGCCGTCTGACACAAATATATGCCGACTTTATGGATTACTGAAAGTGTACAAGCGAGATATACTTCTTCGACCCATTCTCAATATGACCAATTCACCTCACCATCGCACTGCCCGATTGCCAGTATACCTATTCGAACCCGTCAGAGGGCGAATTTCCTGCCACTCACTCCGAGATTCCTTCGATTTTGTCAATTCCATTAAAGAGGTCAGTGTTCCAATCAAACCAAGTTCTCACTAGATGTGGTATCACAGTTTACAAACGTCCCACTAACCGAAACGATATGCTATATATGTGAAAATATTTATTCAAAGGAGATGAACACCGACATACCCACTGAATATTTGAGAGAATTCCTATTGAGATGCACCCTAAACGTTCAATTCTCTTTCAATAACGAAGTATATCGACAAAAAGACGGTATAGCTATGTGCTCACCGCTTGGTTCGTTGCTCGCAAACTTTTTCACTTCAAAACTAGAAAACACGCATCTAAAGAAAATGATTGACAACTTTGGATCCTACAAGATGTACGTGGATTTCAACAGTACCTCTAAGCCCATATATAAAACACATACTCAAATTCGTTGAATCATTAGCCATTAAAAGACTTATGTCTCCAAAAGTTATTTGTGATTACTTTAAACCTGCCTGTTTTATTTCATCATTTAGGTCTTAATTGTACTAATTAATCCTACTGCTCGGTTTGTTAGACATTTAACTAAGCCTGCCCTAACAGTTAACGGATGAGATGAATTAAAGTTCAAATGTCTATTAGAATGAGCTGGATTTTTATAAATACTAGTGTGCAGTTTACCCTCTTCTATTCGTTTTATTTTACAATCTAACATAGCTAATTCTCCGATTTTCCGATTCAAATGTGAATTTTATTCCCTGTACTAGTGGGTGTATGTGTCAAGAAGCTAGAGATATGTTCTGTGTTTAACACTGTGAAAGTGTCATCCACATATTTCCAACATAATTTTGGACTAGGATTAAATATATTAAGAGATATATTTTCCTAATTATATTTGCTACTATAGGGAATATTGGTGATCCCATTGCTACACCTTTTTTATTACAACTTGGTTCCACACCACATTTTTGGTATAAGTATGGAATTTTCAGCATTTGATATCGGTAGCCCAAATTTTGCGGGCCGACAATAGATATCGGGTGTGTGTCGGCAGGGGATCGAACCTCGGACCATGTGCATGATCGGCGAGAATCCAAACCACTGTACCACCGAAGCACAGTGTAATTTTAAGATATTTTATGTGAGGCATAATTGAATTCCTAAAATAATTTCATATTAGTTTGTTCATTAGATGTATCACACAGTGAAACAGTATTATTTACTGGATGACGTTTCGAACAAAATCTATTGTTCATAATCATATCAATTGTAATCACACGACTTTGAAACTTTAGTTTTATAGTTTTTCAACTAAAATAATTTCTTCAATGGGTAGCTTCATCCTGAAAGTGAGTTCAGGATCTGCAATGACTGTGATGTCAACTACATAGGTCAAACTAGTAAGTCAGAGGTAGTCAAATTGTAGGAACATAAGAATTTAGGTAAGGCAAGAATGTTTGACCCCGAGAAGATAAGTAATTTAGAAAAAAGCTCAGCAATCGCACTGCACACATTAACACACAACCACACAAAAGGATGGGAGAGGGTTAAAATTCTAAAAAGTAATCTAAGTAGGTGGAGAGCGAGAGAGGTTGATTACTGAATCCTTATTCATCCAGTCTACATCTAACACATGCAATAGGAATGACCCATCACTCATACCGGAAATATGGAGAATACTACTACCAATCAAATCAAGCGATGAAAAATAATGGAATAATACAAATGACTTTAGAAAGTTATGTGAGTACCTTGATATGATTGTGTGGGATAAATTGACCTCGAAATGTCATCAGTAAACATTGCTGTATGAAACAAATTTGACACAATGGTATCACAACACAGGTCAGATTGTGTACAGGTCAAGGTCACCAATAATGGGTAGGGAGACGAAAAAGGTGTGGGTAAGAAAGATGAAAAGACAAAAGACAAAGGAGGGGCTGAAAATATTATGAAATAAATTGGACCTTGGTTCTAAATTGGATTACCAAGGCAGGTTTAAAGTAATCACAAATAACTTTTAGACACATAGGACAAGTTTGAGTCTTTTTATGGCTAAGGATTCAACGAATCTGAGTATGTGTTTTATAGACGACTGGATCGTTGGAAAGAGCATTATGAGGAGCAGTTTAATTTGCCCACAGCCACGCTCAACCTTCCGAGCATCCAACACCTCCCTGAATGGGATATAAACACAGGTCCTCCGTCACTAACTGAGGTTACTAAAGCTGTCACCAATCTGAAACTAGGCAAAGCAGCGGGACCTGATGGAATGACTCCAGAGGTATTTAAGTACGGTGGAGACAGCTTACTGTCCGGATTAACTGAGGTACTAGGCAGCGTCTGGGAATCAGAAGAAGTCCCATCGGGTTGGTGTAAGTCACTGATTATCCCCATATACAAGAAGGGAGACAAGTCTTCCTGTGATAATCACAGAGGGATTAGCTTGACTAATATAGTATCTAAAGTCTTAGGCTCAATAATCATGCGTAGACTGAGTGGTGCTCGGGAAGCACAAACACGAGAGAGCCAGGCAGGCTTTAGACCAGGAAGAGGGTGTATTGATCATATCTTCACCCTCCGACAGATTCTAGAACATAGGCATTCCTACCGGCGTCCAACAGTCATTATATTTCTTGACCTAAAGGCAGCATTCGACTCTGTCGATCGGGAAGTTCTCTGGAGATGCTTGGCTGTAAAGGGAATTCCAAGAAAATATATTGCACTGATTAAGGCACTCTACTCGTACTCATACAGCCAGGTGAGGGCTTACGGCGAGCTGTCATCTGAACTGATGACGACCAGTGGTGTCCGTCAAGGATGCCCATTATCTCCTTTTCTATTCAACTTCATCATAGATGTGTTAATGGACTTAACCCTAGGTGACTTCAGCGACTCAGGAATTGACTTGCTACCGGGAATAATCTCGTTGACTTGGAATATGCAGACGATATAGTCCTTCTAGGCGAAGACGCTGACGAAATGCAGAGTCTTCTAAACACCTTGAGCCGCAATCTACGAATGTTTGGCATGCGATTCGCTCCCGCCAAATGCAAGATGATGTTACAGGACTGGACTACATCGACGCCTAGTTTAAAAATAGGAAGTGAAGTGGTAGAGCACGTTGACCGCTTCACTTATTTGGGAAGTACCATCAGCCCCAACGGGCTGATCTCTGACGAAATCTCAGCACGAATACAAGGGGCTCGTTTCGCATTTGTTAGTTTACGCCGACTCTGGCGTAGACGAGATGTTCGACTATCGACCAAAGGGCGGGTGTACTGCTCATCAGTCCGCTCCGTCCTCCTTTATGGTTGTGAGACCTGGCCACTGAGAGTGGAAGACATGAAAAGACTAGCTGTCTTTGATCATAGGTGCCTGCGTTCTATTTCCCGTGTAAAGTGGCATAATAAGGTGAGCAACATGGAGGTTAGGCGTAGAGTTCTAGGTAAACAGGGGAAATCAATCGACGAAGTCGTGAAGCTACATCGACTGAGATGGTTAGGACATGTGTTACGTATGCCAAGTCATCGCCTCCCTCGACGAGCAATGTTAGCGGATATAGGGTCAGGCTGGAAAAAAGCTAGCGGCGGTCAAACAAAAACTTGGCATCAGTCAATGAAATCCACAACAGTTGGTCTAAGCCACGTAGAAAGGTGTAGACTTCCAGGCTGGGGTCCTCGGGACGGTAAAAATCTATGGTTGGAAACAATTGGTGACATGGCTCAAAACCGTTCTCAGTGGCGCAGATGCATCCACTCCCTGTGACTTATGATCTTCAATGAAACTGTTTTGTATTTCTTTATTACTCCTTTGTCTCACACCTCTGCTCACTGTTTCTATTATGCTTTTCTTGTACTTTCTTCTCTTGCTTCGCGTGCTACACGGAATGTGGCGACTTGAACTTCCGCACATTTGTGCAAAGTTCTATGTCGAAAACAGACAGACAGATGTGTTTTATATATGGGCTTAAAGATACTGTTGAAATCAGTCTTATGACTCGTCTCTCTAATATGCTTCGCTATAGATGATTGTGAACATCTATTTCCGAGGTCACGTGTGTCTGGCAATTTTCTTTGTTGTTGCAGCCAGTTTGGAACGTGTTCTGTAGCCCTAACCTGCAGAAACCGATGGGTCCTCCCTATGTGCGTGTCGCCACACATACATGTAAATTGATAAAACTAATGGGAGGTGACACTATGGTTCAGATAATGTGGAGGTTTACAGGACAGCATAGTTCTCGTTTTCTCTATGAAAATAAGTTTAGCTGGATGGGTCACATACTTAAATTCGTAGACAAGCTGAAACCTGAGGATGCCATCCCTAAAATAAAAATAGCACTCAGTGGGATAGACAAAACAACGGCTGATGAAGTACGGACACAATGTGCACTTACATTAAAACGACAAAAATGTGGAAAGCCTAACCTGACAAAACAAGAGATAGAAGCCCTGAAACAACTCAAGAATAACAAGGATATAGTAATCACAAAGTCAGACAAAGGAAACGCAACAGTAGTAGTATTAGACAAATCAGACCATTTGGACAAGGTAAATACTCACATACAAACTGGACCATATGACGAAATTAATAAATCAACAGACACCATTTTGAATAAGGTTAAGAAATCCACAGCGGACCTTATACGTCGAATGAAGCCATTTCTAGATGAGTCTAAGTGGTGTAATTCAATGCCCAAAACTAATAACCCCAGTAGGATGTATGGTGTTGTTAAAGTTCAAAAATCAGGATACCCTATTAGGCCTATAGTTGATTTTAGAAATTCACCTACTTATGAATTATCTAAATAATTAGCCATGTTATTGAATCCCCTTGAAAGCCAGTGAATTTCTAGACTAACAAATTCTTATGAACGAAAAAAACATAGATTAGATTAGTTGAAATTAGATAATGAAGAAAAAATGGTTAGTTTTGACATTGTCAGTGTATATGAACGTATACCAATAAATATGGCTATAGAGGTAGTCAGAGACGAACTCATTTCTGACCAAGAACCCGAACTTAGGACAAAAGTGCCACTTGAGGACATAATGCTGGGAATGCAGTTATGTCTAACTTCCACAGTATTTAAATTACAGGGGAAAATATACAAACAAACTGAGGGAGTTGCCACGGGGTCACCAATATCCCCAGTTGTAGCAGATATATTCATGGATATGTGGGAAAGCATAGCGATTGAAACTTTCACCCCCACCCCGAAAGTATGGTGGAGGTATGTATATGACACATTCACTGTACTTAGAACACAAGATAGAGATAGAATTTTCGAACACATCAACTTAAAGATGGAGGTAAATCAATTCACTAATGAATTGGAAAGTCAGGAAGAAGAGCTTCCAATGTTAGATTGCAGCGTAAAAAAGAAAGATGGGAAGCTAAACACTAGTGTTTACAGGAAACCCACACATTCAAAAATATATTCTGACTTCAGATCATCCCATCCTATGTCAGTAAAAATAGGATTGGTGAAATGTTCAAATGACAGAGCATAAAAACTAAGTAGTATCAAGGGGAATCTAAGACAGGGAGTGAGACATATAAAAGAAGCCTTGAAACTTAATAATTACCCTGATAAATTAGTCACAAATTATGTAGGGAAATGTAAAAGTAAAATAAGTAATGATAGTAGTGATATTGATAATAATAATAATGATAGTAATAATAATAGTAATATTAATGACAACATATATGTCAAACATGAACAGGATAATGACAACACCAACAATAAGGAATCTAAATCATCAGTAGTAATTCCATACAAGGAAAGAACCTTGGAAACTTTACGCAGAATTCTTAACAAGGCGGGAATAAAAGTCGCTGGAATTCAAACCAACCACAAACTCAGTTAGAAACAAGCTTTGTCGGTTAAAGGATCAATCCTGTGGAGCCGTTAAAACAAAACAATTTAGTTTATCTAATACCCTGCTGGAATGATTGTCAGGTCGAATACAGAGATCAAACTGATAGAACAGGAGCAGTCAGACCAGTCGAGCATAAAACCTAGCAAATATACATTAGTTGACCCGAATAAGATAAGAAATCTGGAGAATAGTTCAGCTATACCGCTCACTGCATGCAATTACACACAACCATACAATAGGATGGGTGGAATAAGATGACAGTTTTAAAACCTAATGTAACAGAGTGGAGGGAGAGATTGATAACGGAAGCTTCATTTTTCGAATCAACTGCAAACACGTGTGATAGGAATGATTCAACACCTGTTCACCCGGATATCTGGAAAATTACACTACCCCTAGGACAATAGGAGAGAACAAGAAAACTATAAAACTCAAGTTTTCAAATCGTGTGACTATAATTGATATGATTGTGAATAATATTAAATTTTCATATGAAGTGTGATCAAGATTTGACCGAATAGTTCCAAAATAATTGAGCGCCCAGTGAGAAGTAAGCATTTGTAAAAATTATATTTGTAAAATCTCAGCGAAATTGAAATGATCAATTCCAACATTTCGTTCGGCAATCTGGTCCGAACTTCTTCAGGGAAATTAATCGAAATCAACATAACAGAGGTTTATATATAAAAGGACATATCTTGTTTTTTGAAACTTAGTCCGATCACGAGTCATGAAACATGTATCAACATGTATAATATACAAAATTGTAAGAACTGTGATGAAAATCTGACCTGAGACTTTCAAAATTAGTCTACTTTTGTTAAACAATTTAAACAGAGCGTACTTTTTATCAGATTAGGTTACTTTCATGGTCGTAGATAACTGAATATTAAAATATATGTGTATATATGCAGTATGCAATAGTGTGTGTGTGGGTAAACAGCCCCTCCATAAGAAGATATAGACAATCAGGAATTTGGACCAAGTATGATTAATCATGGATACATTTCTATTTTTTATTTATTAATCAGGATTTGCCATGGATCGGCTAAAATCACACCTTCACGCCTGTTCAAACTGTTGGGATTCACCCATATGTGTAGGGCTTCCGCAGTCAATCTTTCTTTAAACGAACCAAAATGTTTCTGTAGAATCTTAGTCCTATCAAAGTCCATTTTGTGTCCCGTTTCTACCGAACGCAGTGCAATCGCTGATCTGTTTTCTAGCTTCTTTAAGTCTGCAGACGTCTTTGAAACCACCTTTAGACAATGTTTAAGCTCTTTCACTCTTATATTTACCCGTCTGGAAGTTTCTCCTAAATATCCGACGTTACAGTCCCCTCAGCTGATCTGATATACACAATTATGTTGGTTTTCTTCTTCTATTTTATCCTTAACCTTCACCAGTGATGACCATAAGGTGTTAGTTACACTCTTATGTTATGATCGTTAAGGATTCGCTTTATCTCATCTGATGTTTCTTTGCGGTAAAGAATCACTGCTGTACTAACCCAATTTTTAGCAACAGGTTTCAATCCATCCTCATCTTCACATTTTAAATATCACTTTATGAAGGATCTAGGATAATTATTTTGATTCAAGAGTGGACTGAACCAATTTTAATTCCTTGTTAATCTCTTCCACCACAGTAACTAGACGTTTGGCCCTGTTAATCAGATTCTTGGCCAATATTACTTTGGTGGTAAAGGAGTGTGTTGAATAGTAGTAGTCTAGATATCTCTCTGAATTTGGTCGGCTTTCTGAAAATGTTACTTTTAAATTTACCATCTAGTTGTTTTTTTTTTTGTACTAAACAGTCCAGGAACGTCAAATCATTTTCGTCGAGTTCAATCTCTTTGGAAAACTTGATGGTTTCTGACCTATTAGTTATTATATTGAAGATCAAATGGCCAGAAAGCATTAGCAACATGGAATTCTGGCAACGAACCAACGGAGAACATATTGATCAACAAATTATACCGAAAAAACTAGAGATGGATTGGACATACGCTACGGAGACTGAGTGCAACCAAAATAGGAAGCAGCAGTGAGGTGTACGTTCGAGCAGAGAATGGGATAGACTGTGTTCAGAAGAAATGGGTAATTGTGGAGTCAGAAAATAAAGAACTGCAGAGAATAGAGTGGGACGGAGATATGCTACTCAATTCCCTATGTTCCACTGGGAAAATAGAGGAATAATAACAATGATAATAGTGAAAACAACAATAATAATATAATGCAATATGATATAATATATGTACGTACTTTTTCAATTTGTCCAATAAAAAGCTCTTTAGCTGGTTCATCGTCTGGTATTGAAACAGTGAACTTCGAACCAAAATCACAAAAGAGGTTTCCAAATACTCCATATACGTCTGTATAAATAAACTATCAGAGGAAAAAGAAACTTATTTTCACTTAAAGCTGAGTTCTTATATAACAATGATTAGAATAGTGAAAATCTATTCACAAGTCAGAAAATTTACAAATTAATGTAAACATATTACTTACACACGCTGTTTATCAGTCCCGTGGGTTATGTATTTTAATTGACGATACTCCAGATCATGAATTATGAGCAACATATGTGACTTGGTGCCTTTTATTGTAGTTTTATAAAGGACAAGTTATATCCACCATAGCTACTGATTAACGACTACTCAAATCAAATTATGCAATCACAATAATAATAATAATAAAGGTATATTCTTAGCTAAAGTAGATTCCCAAGGAATACAGATCATCAATAGCGCTACCTTTCAAACATACAGGCGATTATAAGTCGTTAATGAATATAACCTGTTGAACAGCAAGCTGGTAACTGAACTCAATGCAGTGTACTTTAACAATATATATACGTCAATTTGTATGTAACGTCCAGTTCCCCTAGTAAATAAACTTCGACAAGTACTGACTGTCCAAATGAAACAATACTGATTAGTGTCTTACAGGTAGTTAAGACGCCTGAATTCATTTATTACAAACACAGCACAGTAAAAACATTTTCAGACTTGATGAAAAAACAATACAAGTTTAAAACACTAGGCAGCTTAGTACTATTGTCCATTGTCTGGAGATTAAAAGTACGCCTACCTCACGGGTGTTTACCTTCAGAAGTGCTTGCTGATGGAATACGACACTCTACTTCGACTTTTTTCCAAACGGAAAGCCACAATATCACAATTTAGCCTAGGCACAGTAACAAACAATATTTAACTACATGATATTTCTTGAAGAACTCACCTTAATATTATGTATTCTACAGAATAGATTTAACAATGTAGCCTGATGAATTGAACATTGAGTGAGTATTAAACACTGATAAAATGATGAGAAAAAATCACCATTTTAGTGAAAAAGAAACTAGATTAAATAGAGATAATTAACTGCGATTAGAAGCGAATAATAATGAATATTCATAAAAGGTGTTTTATTCTTGACCACACAGGAACCAACAACAGCAACAACAACTGCCGTGTTGACAAAGATAGGTCGTCGCACTATAATAAGAATGAGCTGAAATTATGATTATTGAATGAGAATCATTCGGTTATCATATGAAATGTTTTTCAAGTTTATCTGTCTAACCGACCGAGGGAAAGCGTTTCACAAGCTGATTTAAGCAGGGCTCATTTGTCCCTTATTTTACAGCGCTAGGTCCTAGAGAGATTACCTCCGTTTTTCAAATCATTCCAAGTCAGACAAGAGTGCTCGGAACAGAAACTCCACAGGACGGCTTCTTACAGGAATAACTGACTTACAGATTGACTAGCTTCAAAATAGAAATTCGCATCGATGTGTAGCAGTTCGAGTCACCACACTCCACTCCATTAGGCACACAAAGCAAGACAAGAAAGTACAAGAAATGCATAATAGAGACAGTAAACAGAGGTGTGAGACAAAGGAATAGTAATAACGAAGAACAAAACAGTTTCATTAGAAATCATAAGTCACAAGGAGTGGATGCATCTGCGCCAGACATTGATAACGATTTTGGGTCATGTCACCAACTGTTTCCAGCTATTGGATTTTACTGTCCCGAGGAACCCAACCAGTCAGGGAGTCTATACCTTCCTACGTGACTGGCTTAGACTAACTGTTGTGGATTTGATTGACTGGTGAAATAATGTTTTAGTTTGACCACCAACGGCTATTTTCCAACCTCACTATATGTCAGCTGACTAACATTGCTCGTCGAGGGAGGCGATAGCTAGGCATACGTAACAAATGTCCTATCCATTTCAATCGATTTCCCCCTTCTTACCTAGCACTCGACCGACGCCTAACCTCAATACTGCTCACCTTCTTATACCATTTAACATAGGAGAATGAATCCATGCACCTATGATCAAAAACAACTAGCCTTTTCATGTCTTCCACTCTCAATGGCCAGGTCTCACAGCCATAAAGAAGGACGGATCAGACTGCTGTGCAGTGCACATTACCTTTGGTCGACAGCCAGCCTGGTGTCACGTCTACGCCAGAGACGGCGTAAACTGGCATGTGCGAAACTAGCCCTCTGTAACCGTGCTGAGATTTCATCAGAGATTAACCCATTGGGGTTGATGCAACTTCCCCAATAAGTGAAGCGGTCAACGTGCTCTACCACTTCACTTCCTATTTCTAAACTAGGAGTCAGTGTAGTCCAGTCCTGTAGCTTCATAATCTTACGTTTGGCAGGAGCGAATCGAATGCCAAACATTCGTAGATTTCAGCTCAAGGTGTTCAGAAGACTCTGCATTTTTTCAGCGTACTCGTCTAGAAGGACTATATCGTCCGCATATTCTAAGTCAACGAGATTATTCCCTGGTATCAAGTCAATCCCTGAGTCGCTGAAGTCACTTAGGGTTAAGTCCATTAGTACATCTATGATGAAATTGAATAGAAATGGAGATAATGGGCATCCCTGACGGACACCACTAGTCGTCGGCATTCCCTTTACGGCTAAGCATCGCCATAGTATTTCTAGGTCGACAGAATCGAATGCCACCTTTAGGTCAAGAAAAATAACATTGTTGGAAGCCGGTAAGAATGCCTATGTTCTAGAATGTCGGAGGGTGAAGATATGATCAATACACCCTCTTCCTGGTCTAAAGCCTCCTTGGTTCTTTCGTGTTTATGCCTCCCTAGCACCACTCAGTCTACGCATGATTATTGAGCTAAGGACTTTAGATATTATATAAGTCAAGCTAATCCCTCTGTGATTATCACAGGAAGACTTGTCTCCCTTCTTGTATATCGGGATAATCAGTGACTTACACCAACCCGACGGGACTTACTCTGATTCCCAGACGCTGTCTAATATCTTAGTTAATGCAGACAGTGAACTTCCTCCACCGCACTTAAATACCTCTGGAGTCATTCGATCAGGTCCTGCTGCTTTGCTTCGTTTCAGACCAGTGACAGCCTTAGTAACCTCAGTTAGAAAAGAAGGACCTGTGTTTGTATGCCATTTAGGGAGGTGTTGGATGTTCGGTAAGTTGAGTGTGGCTGTGGGCCAATTAAACTGCTCGTTCTAGCGTTCCAGTCGTCTATCCTGGGAGCTAATTATGGTGTCATTTTTCTCAGAGATTGTTTCACTTATCATTTGCCTTTAACCACCTGTTTCCCTGATAAGGAAGTATAAATAGTTGTCTGAAGTTGCCAATCGCCTACTTTTTAATATATGTGTAAATCTAAGGTACTGCGGTAGTAAGTAATTCCATATTAGTTTGTTTATTAGACGTATCACACAGGGAAACAATAATTTTTACTGGATGACGTTTCGAACAAAATTTACTGTTCATAATCATATCAATTATAATAGCACGACTTTGAAACTTGAATTTTATAGTTTTCCTTGTCCTCTTCTATTTGTCGTAGAGGTAGCAGGATTTTCGAACACATCAACTTAAAGATGGAGGTAAATCAATTCACTAATGAATTGGAAAGTCAGGAAGAAGAGCTTCCAATGTTAGATTGCAGCGTAAAAAAGAAAGATGGGAAGCTAAACACTAGTGTTTACAGGAAACCCACACATTCAAAAATATATTCTGACTTCAGATCATCCCATCCTATGTCAGTAAAAATAGGATTGGTGAAATGTTCAAATGACAGAGCATAAAAACTAAGTAGTATCAAGGGGAATCTAAGACAGGGAGTGAGACATATAAAAGAAGCCTTGAAACTTAATAATTACCCTGATAAATTAGTCACAAATTATGTAGGGAAATGTAAAAGTAAAATAAGTAATGATAGTAGTGATATTGATAATAATAATAATGATAGTAATAATAATTATTATTATTATTGTATCCTTTAGTTCCTAGAGGAACATAGGGCTTCAGCTGCGCACCTCCAATGCCTTCGGTTTTCTGACAACTTTTTCACCCTGCTCCAGGTCTGTCCACATGCTTTCATCTCCTCCTCGCATGACCTCCTCCAAGTCACCCTCACACTGACGACCAACTCGCCGCCTCCCGTTCGAGTTCCACTCGAGGGCTTGTCTAGTGATGTCACTTGATGGTTTCCTCAGCGTATGGCCAATCCATCTCCATTTCTTTCTGCCTATTTGTTTCACAATCGGTTCCTGATTGGTTCGCTCCCAGAGATCCCTGTTGCTGATCTTTTCTGGCCATATGATCTTGAGTATTGAGCGGAGACAGTTGTTAATGAAGGTTTGAAGTTTGTTTGAGATGCTCTTTATGACTCGCCAAGTCTCTGATCCGTATGGTAGCACTGACTTCACATTGGAGTTGAAAATCCGGATCTTATTTTTGATGGTGAGTGCTGTTGACCTCCACACAGATTTGAGAGTAATGAAATCTTGTCTTGCTTTTCCGATTCTGGCTTTGATGTCCTCGTCAGTTCCGCCTGTAGTTGAGACGACGCTTCCCAGGTAGGTGAAGGAGGTTGTTTCTTTCAGGTTCTTCCCACTTATGCTGATTGTTGTCTGTTGTTGTTGTTGGTGGTGGTGGTGTTGGCTAGGAATCTTCATCACTTCTGTTTTATCTATGTTCACGTGAAGTCCTATCTTTGATGCCTCTTCTGCCAACTTGTTACTTTTCACTTGCATATCTTCCAGTTTATCGGAAATCAGACATATATCATCGGCGAAATCCAGATCCTCCAAGTCTTTCGTGTCAGTCCATTTTATGCCTGTTCCCTCGTTGGTTGCCGTTGTCTGTCGCATTATCCAATCAATTGCAATCAGGAAGATCATTGGCGATAGTAGGCAGCCTTGCCTTACCCTCGTCCTCACTTCGAAGGCTTCCGTAAGTTTCCCGTTGTGGATTACTTGCCATGCAGCATTGTCGTATAACTGTTGGATGAGATGTATAATTGTCGATGGGACCCCGTAGTAGCGAAGTAGTTTCCAAATGACCTCTCGGTCGACGCTGTCGAAGGCCTTTTCAAAGTCGATGAAGTTGAGATAGAGAGGTGACTGCCATTCCAAGCTTTGTTCAATGATGATCCGTAGAGTGGCGATTTGATCAATACATGATTTGTTTCTCCTGAATCCGGCCTGTTCCGGACGAAGTTTTTCATCTAGGGCTTGTTTGATTCTCGCCAGGATGATGCGACTTAGTATCTTGCTTGGAATGGACAAGAGCATAATTCCACGCCAGTTTTTACATTGACTTAAGTCTCCTTTCTTTGGAAGTTTGAATAAGTATCCGTTCTTCCAATCCTCGGGTACTTTGCCCTCTTTCCACACCTTCTCCAGCAGTGGTGTCATCAAGTCCGCTGTTGTCTCTGGGTCCATTTCCAAAGCTTCTGCTGAGATTCCATCTGGTCCCGGTGTTTTCCCAGCTTTAAGCATCTTGATGGCATTCAGGACTTCTGGTTTCGTCGGGGGGTCGATGTTCACTGGTAGTTCTGCTTCCGTTGTTGGTATTGCTGGGCGTGTTGTAGGTGGCGGACGATTTAGAAGTTTTTGAAGTGTTCAGCCCAGTGCTTTCTCTGTTCCACCTCTTTGGTGATTGACTTTCCATTTTCGTCCTTTATTGGCTTAATCTGTGTCGAACGTTTGCCCGAATAATAATAATAGTAATATTAATGACAACATATATGTCAAACATGAACAGGATAATGACAACACCAACAATAAGGAATCTAAATCATCAGTAGTAATTCCATACAAGGAAAGAACCTTGGAAACTTTACGCAGAATTCTTAACAAGGCGGGAATAAAAGTCACTGGAATTCAAACCAACCACAAACTCAGTTAGAAACAAGCTTTGTCGGTTAAAGGATCAATCCTGTGGAGCCGTTAAAACAAAACAATTTAGTTTATCTAATACCCTGCTGGAATGATTGTCAGGTCGAATACAGAGATCAAACTGATAGAACAGGAGCAGTCAGACCAGTCGAGCATAAAACCTAGCAAATATACATTAGTTGACCCGAATAAGATAAGAAATCTGGAGAATAGTTCAGCTATACCGCTCACTGCATGCAATTACACACAACCATACAATAGGATGGGTGGAATAAGATGACAGTTTTAAAACCTAATGTAACAGAGTGGAGGGAGAGATTGATAACGGAAGCTTCATTTTTCGAATCAACTGCAAACACGTGTGATAGGAATGATTCAACACCTGTTCACCCGGATATCTGGAAAATTACACTACCCCTAGGACAATAGGAGAGAACAAGAAAACTATAAAACTCAAGTTTTCAAATCGTGTGATTATAATTGATATGATTATGAACAATAAATTTTGTTCGAAACGTCATCCAGTAAAAATTAATGTTTCCCTGTGTGACACATCTAATAAACAAACTAATATGGAATTACTACTAAGCAACATTTTGAGCAAAACTGACATCCTGCATTCAGCTACCTTGATAAATTTCGACAGAGCAGGAAAGAAGAAATTTGCAGGATTAAATGAAATACATAAAAATAAAATACATACTGCTTCAGCGACCCGGCAAAAAACAGTAGTTTGACGTGATGAGAGTGATGTGCGTTTCCGCAATCAGTAGTGAGCCAAAATAGGATTAGTGTCCTTTGCTTTAATTCTAAGCATATAACTAGAAAATAAAATAATCCTGAGGTAAGCAGGAATAAATCAGTGCTGCAGAGAAAGGATGACTGAAGTAAAAACAGACGCAGAAAACCACATCTCTTGTGTAAAGATACTGTGTACTGAAATGAACAATACTCAGGTAACCAAAATCCTTTAATTTCTGCCAGAATTTGCACATACATGGGTACCACATTGTATTTAAACCTACTTATGGCAATTTAATAGGTCACGCTTCACAATGTTCCGAAGACTAGTGAAATAATACTGCTACACAACTCGCTGGTGACAAATTCTGATAGTTTGAGCGAATTCATGTTTGCCTTAAGAACTAAACCTGCCTGAAGTTGAAATTCTAAAACTGATGGGTGGATTGCATTATCATTACCACACAGGTAACATGATAACTACTCACCAGGCAACATGTGACATTGCTTAGTTCTCGAAAAGGCTGCAATGAGACCGATGTTCTGCTACTGGTATTATAATCACCAATGTCATGGAAATGTTAGTATACAATTCTCATCTCTGCTTTCTAACTAGCGGTCCTTAATTGAAAATAATAGTATTAACTTATTTTCTAGGCCCTTATTCTTCTTAATCCCTTCAAAGCTATGTAAAAATGTAAGAGTGAGTTATCACGTCATTGATTACTAGTAAATGCTTCCAATTAACGCGTTCTTTCCAGAAACGGTCATAAACAAGTGTAGCCAGGGACAAATCTACATTATAAGTCATTTAACATGTCTTGGCTGTGAAGGTGGCACCAACTCACAGTCCGTACCATAGTATCTTAATTACTAAGGAATAAATTGAGGTAAAATATAGTTTTATTAAAACTATTTCTCTCTGAATACAGACCATCCTAAAGGCAAGCGCCCCAAAAAAGAAAAAACAAAACAATTTTTAAGAAACATGCAGAAAATAAAGGAATACCAATAGGATCAATTATACTTACATCAACTCTAGTGGATGAATCTTCGTCCACTAGTGGTTTGAGAATGTTTTTGTTTTCTGGATCAGATAATGGGCAACGAATTTTTGTCACATCATTTGACGCCACAGTGATTTGAACATATGGATTCAAAGTAGAGAGTTGACCGAGGCTTGCTTGGGCCCTAAAATAAACAGAGGAAACAAAATCTGTATGCGTTAAACTTGGGCAGTGTGTTAGTAAGTAATTCCATATTAGTTTGTTTATAAGACATATCACACAGTGAAACAGCATTATTTATTGTTATTATCCAGTAAACAATACTGTTTCACTGTGTGATATATCTAATAAACAAACTAATATGAAAACAAAATCTATCGTTACAAAACTGCCGGTGTAATTTATATAAAAGCAAAAGCCATTTCTCACAACAAATAGGATTGTACAGCTGCAGTTAACTGATTTGGTTTAAAGAGAGACGTAGCTAACTGCTTCAGTCAGTAGCATGACATATAGTAATGATAGGATAAGAAATAAAATATTGAATAACAATATAGCGCGTGGTATTAATATCATTTTGCATGATTTCCATACGAAACAAGTTTTAATAAAATCGTATGTGGTTCATATTACCTACAAAGATACAGAACAGAACAAAGGTGTTCCCAGAAGTAAGACGAAATCGGAAACACTGGTAGTAAGAAATAATTAATTATTATAATTAATTATTAATTAATAATGTTCTTTGTCACACGTGATTAACACAAGCAATTTAAAAAATTAGGCGAGGTGTGAGAAAGTTATTCTGTGGCACCAGGGTACGGAAGAAAAAAGAGTAATGTCTACCTGGAGTATATTGTAATTACCTGGTTTTTGCAGCGATTACATCTGACTCTTGAACGTAAAATTGGGTTCCCAAGTCCTCCTGAGTGCAAAAGGAGTAGTCCTGGATAACAATTTCACCAATTCCAGCAAGTATTAAATTTTTGGCTTTGGCAGTTAATTATATTTAGGAAGATTTACCTATTTCTATACCAACACCTCCAAGTCCAAGCAAAAATACTCGGGATTTAGACATTTTCTGCATAGCATTATCGCCTAGGACACATCTTTGGCGACTGTAATAGGGAATTATTAATTTAGAGGACTGAACCTGTAAAGGGAATCATCTATTTCATCTGGCATAGCGATAACGCAGACTAGAAACACGTCGTCAAGGTCAAGCTACTTTCGGAACAACGGTATTTAGACAATGCTCAGTTGACCTTCATCATTTCAATATCCAATACCAATTTTACGGGCTAGTATGAACCAGTTTGATTTCTTTCTGCTTGCTTCTTCATTGCGAGTTTAAGGTTCCTGGTATTCGGTGGAATTTTGCGTAGTTCGCCCCGGCACATGACTGTTGTAGCTTTGGTTGACTCCCAAATTAGTGGTGCTGGGATTAATTATATGTTGTTTGTGGTATGCCGTGTGCCGAGACTTTGTTACTGTTGTGAACGGAGTTGATCCCTTCACCAGCTAGTCCTCCGTTATCTGCGTAAAATGAAAAGATATAGTAATAATAATAACACATTATTAGTGTAGGTAATTCATACTAAAAGACAAAGATATGAAGAAAACGTAAAATCAGACAGCCATCTGAATTAGAAGTTGCTATTTATGCATTCATAAATATATATGTATATGACATCAGTAATAATAATAAGCGTTAGTGTATCAGTTGGAGTTGTCTGGAGAGAGAGAGACGGGAGAGAATGTAAAGAAGTAAGACGACGAATTTAGTTGTGTACCGATGAATGGTGCATGGAGTTTTAAGGGAATAGGCCACTTGAACGCAGTATTTGTCCCACTTCATGGTTGTTCAGCTTTCGTTTGAAGCTGTCCTTAGATGGCGCCGTAGCTACATCTGCTGGTAAGGAGTCTAGGGACGGCCAAACCTAAGTGAAAAGAAGTGGGAGCGCACCTGGGTCCTTGCCATCTGGAGGGCCGTCCTTCGAGGATTCCCACGAGGAAGCCCATATGTACATATTGGGTGATTATGGTCATTTTGTCGCCCGTCTTTGAACTCTTTCCAAGGGATTTGTGCCTTTTCCAAGCAGCAGGGGGTATGGTGGTATTATGCACTTGAAAGTGTAGTCTGTAGTATGTTTTGTACAACCTAAGAAAGAGCTCAGGAGTGAGTGCACCTTACTGTCTTTGTGTAAAGCGTATGACCGCATGTGCCCTCGCTACATCCTCAGTGTAATTCACGCTTGTGTCCATATTTTCTGTTAGAACTAGACCTAACTCACGCTCGAACGTCGCACAGGACAAGCTTTCGTTGCACAGAGTATGACTTGCATTCCGCAGTGTACGGGTGCGTAATTTCTCCACTGCACTTTTCAGGTTGAAAGTCATACCATTGGCCATCGCCATATCTTCCAGAAGCTTTCGATCCGTCTGCAGCCTATCCTCGTCTTCTGAACAATTTATTGCCGTCCATATCTTTACGTCGTCAGCGTATAGAAGAGTCAGGCAGCGTAGACGGCATGGTAGGTATTGATAAAAATCAAAAATATCAGTGGTCCAAGGATCGAACCCTGAGACACTCCTGGCGATGAGCCGTGCCAAGATGATCGGACTCTATTGATCTTAGTGCGAAATTTCCTTTTAACTAAAGAGTCCTTCAACCATGACAGGAGCAGTTCACTTATGCCTGCCTGACTTATTTTGTGTAGGAGAAGGCCATGGTGAACTGTGTCAAATGGCTTCTCTAGGTCTAGGAGGACCACCAGAACTCGGACATTCATATCCTAGCATGATATCCAATCGTCCCAAGCTGATAGTAGGTTTGTTACACATGATCTACTTCTCCTGAATCCATGTTGCACTTTATGGTGTCTATTAGTCCCATGCAGGTGCTCCCCAATGTGATCACTAATAATAATTTCCAGTACTTTTGACACCACTGGGAGTAGGGCTACCGGCATATAAGTGGTGGTATTTTGCCCATATCCACGTTTGAAGATCGGAGAAAGGATGTCTCTTTCCCACCCGCCTGACAGTTTCCGAATATCCATTGAGTGTTGAAACAAGTCGCACAAGAGCCTACAGAGAGCTTCGGCACACTGTTTCAGAACAGATGGCCTGATGTCGTCACAACCTGGGGAATTCTCGGGTGTGAGTCGCTGTAGCTTCCTTAGTACTATTGCGGGGTTTATTCGGGGAGTAGCCACTAGGTCTTCCTCCTGTGAAATACTGGTGCCACCATTTTGGTCCGTACTAGTAATACACGCATTGCTCTTTAGGTGTTTGGATAAGGCTAAACTGAGTGTTTCAGCAATCTCCAGGCTAATGAGGTATTGACTGTTCGGACCTAATAAGGCGCATGCCTGCTTGTTGGTTGGTTTTCTTTCCGACATGAATCAGTACAAGCTTTCTTCTGCATGGTTAGTCTGAAATGACCTGTCACTCTTGGCTCTCACGTTGCACTGGTCCCTTAGTTCCAGGCATGCATCGTGGTCGGTCTGACTCTTGGATACTCGTCACGTAAACCAAGTCTTCAGCTTTGCTTGAAGAATACCTTGCGTACAATTCATCATTCTTGATGACCTTTTTGGACTGTGTTGCGACTAAAGGTATAGTATCCGCTATTGCCTGTGTCAGTGTAGTTGAAGACTGAACTATCAATTCATGGTTGTTTGCTCAAACCCAACTCCTCCATATTTTTCGCGGGAGTCATCAATACGGCAGTCATTGTCTCATCGTTCGCTGTTCAGTGGAAGAGAGAAAACTATCATGATTTATTGTTATAAAATTTATTCTTAGACCTTGTGTATAATAACCTTATTGTTGGTTACATGTTGGCGTAAGAATGAAGGATTCTATAGTCGCCAATCTGTGTTCTGGTTTTTCACTTAGGTTACCACAAACTGTTTGTGAACGTCTTCCGGGGACAGCGTAAGGTCCAGTGTAGTAGGACCTGGACACTGACAGCGTGTGAATAATCTCTCAACGCTTCCCATTGTTCATCCACAGATAACTCATACCATGCTAAGGGCCATTCTGCGTCGGACAAAAGCCTGAGCATTTCAACATAGTCCGCCTTGCTATGGCACAGACATGGTCGCGTTACATCCCACTGCAAGTGCTCACGGAGAATAAGATCGAATCCCACGACTGCATCGTTGCTAATTCCTATAGGAGTCATGATCTGGACATTTTTGATGGGTAGCTGGTCACTAGTTAGAATGTTAACTAGTTTCGATGACTTTCCACTAGGACCTCACCTAGTGTCGTCCCCAATATTCTCATTCAATCCTGTATTTCCAAAAGTTTGTATTTTATTTTTTTATTTTCGATTACAGCTTGATTCCATACTGTATTCTTGGTACAAGTATGGAATTTTCAGCATGTGAAATCGGTAGCCGGAGGTTCGGTGATTAGGCATTGATTTCTCCAGCTACTGTGACTTGGCCTACATCCAAGTTCCGCATCACTGTGATGGTGCTGAGCAGCAGCTGGTTGTGCTCTACCCCACAAGTGGATGACCGATAGATGCCACCTGGTAAATGCTTGGTATGGCTTACGGTGAAACGACAACATATGGAGTCTAGGAGTTCAGTAAGTAGTGAGTCCTCTGCATGCACACATTTAAGTTGCTTGTCAAGGAATATGGCGACCTCACTCTTCTTGGTTATCCCTGTCTCTCCTGACCAGAATTATATCAGTCATACTGATTTCTTTGTAGGCGATGGTGGAGTCAACCAGGTTTCAGTGAGGATCATTGTTTTCAGGTCTACCTGTGACCGAAGGATTCTGGGTTCATCTACTTTCCCTCTCAACCCTCCTACATTGTTATAAAGGCAGCTTACAGTGAGCCTCACAACCTCAGCGTGTTGTGGGGTAGTTGACGTTTTGTTGTCTGCTGGTAGGTGAATTAATATTCATACTAGCTGCACGATTCTGATGTAGCCGGTTCGTTGCCTAATTTTCCTTAAATTCGGGTAGGAAACTTGGAAGACACTGACTGTCATTCTCAGTACCACATTGCAATATTGTAACTGAGGCCTCACTTTGCCCACTCCTCGTGTTTTGAGGTCTGCTTCTGCAGCACCGGATGTGTCCTCTTAATTTACCTTTGATCTCGTACCATCGTTCAAGTACTACGGCAGACTGCCCCTGGGAGTTGAATTTGATACCTAGCAGCTTTGGTGAACTAATTAGTGTGAGATGGGCGGGGTGAGGTATTCGGAAAATCGAGATTGATCCAGAAGCACCAAGAACCATCTCAGATGACAGCTGTCTCCACTGCTGTACGTCATGCATGTGTTTTTTCTCAAGCAGTGCCACCTTCCAGCCTTGAAACACTGTGCATAACTATAGAGGTAAAAGGCTTCAGTTCCGGTGGCTCCCTCACCATTTGCCTGTTAGCCCATGGTTCATCATGTCTCACCCTTACTCTGGAACTCCTGTCGATACCTAATAATTGAGCCAGTAACAGTATTCTCTCAGCCTCTTTGACGAGGCCCAGTATAACTCCTAATGGAGGTGGTGTGTGCCTAAGCCCCCCTGTACAGCCTATACAGTTTTTCTGAATTGGTGTTTAGACCTAATATATTGCACAAACTGGACCACTGTTCCTGATCAAACAGGGCCGTTGTTGAAGCAAGCTATCATTGCACGTGGGTAAACTAAATAGGATAAGGGAATTCGACCGACTGGCCTCAGACTTTGGCTTGGTTTTTGGCTGCTCATTCTCCTTTGTAAGGTCAGTTATTTTGGACTTCATTAGGTCCTGACCAGTCTTTTCATAGTTGCCATGCTTTCTTGCGGATGCAAGTGGTGATTTGGCAATTCGATCATGGGCTCATGAGAAATCTGAGGCTATTCTGTTCCTCACAAGTCAAAAATTTGAGGCACCCCAGCAATTAGGATCCCGGAAGGATATGCACCATTAGCTTATTCACAGAGGGATAAAAATGTGCATTTAGTGAGATGAGTGCGTATCTGTCTGTAGTGATGTCAAGGACATACCTTGGAGATTTGAGTTGCGTAAACACTTTAAGAGGCTGAGTGTGCTGACGGTCACGGATATTACGAAATATACTCACGTGAAATCTAAATCCCACAACTTCTATAGTATTCATTCTGCGTAGACCAAAGGTAAAGCAAACCACCGGAATTAATCATCTAAATTAGGAATTATATTTAGAGATTAAACTGGAGTGAGAGATGATTGCTTAACTAGCTGGGGATCGTGTACGAACGAACAAACGTAACACGATGGCATACCAAATGGCATAGATGCTTGACCGTTCGCCTTCATCAAAACAAACTGACTTTAACAGTGAAGGTCAGCATCCAATATTCAGTGGTGAATGCTGTGACCGATTATTCTGGGTAATTACCTATCACTACTCACTGTTAACTACCTACTTCCAGTGAAATATCGAGAATGTCTGATGCGGGTGTGAATTTCTCTTAATTCATACTTTATTATATGTCTCGTCAGATAACTCCTATGCGAAGAAGGCAAATGGTATTCGTGTGTCACCCATTAGCTATTACTGCAAAGCCAAATTAATAATAATAATTTGCTTTATTCCAAAACAGTACTTGTGATACAGAATGGAATTCTCAATATTTCACTACAGTATTGCATCCAGTTAGTACATTAACAATAAATAAAATTCTACTTAGATTAAGGTAATCTCAGTTCATTGTGACAACAACATATTGGCATGTCGATAGCAAAGCCGAAATTGAACAGAGTGTTTGAAGGTGTCAGAAAAGTAGATACTAGCATATTTACTGGCGTAAGCGGTAACAAAAGGTCGAGATATACAGAGTATGAGAGAACAAAGAATGTTTAGATAGAGTTTGTAAGGAAGAAAGAAACAAAGCAGCACATAACAGAGAAAAAAAGAAAAAAAGGAGAGGAAAGAAAACGTTGTACCTATAAATGATGTGAGTTGGAAAGACCAGATCCAGTTATTCTGCTGACTGTTTAATAAGTTATAGGTAGTATTAGGAGCATTAACAGATGTATCAAGCGGATACCTGATGACCTGAAGCAATGAGATAATGGCGACTGCAATAGCTTCTAAAGCTTCAAGAGCAAGTTTTAGATTCTCATCAATTTTCAGTACAACTTGAAAGTGTTGAGACTAACGGACTGTCGACTGGTCTGACTATTCCAATCACTACCATCTAGTAAAACTTGGTACTATTGATCTGTATATCTTCACAGCGAAAACTACTATTTTATAGTTAGCTAAATTTCTAAAATACTAACAGATTCTTACCAGCAACTTCACCTGCTTTTAACTGAATTCACAACTGTACTATAATATTTGTTGCATGTGATTATATTATCTAATTGTCTAAATAGTTCTATAGGACTACAGTTCACAGATTTTCTCCATGGTTGAGATTGCTGCTCGCAACACTCTACCAAACAACTAGGTACCCATTGGGGAAAAGCTCAACGCAAAAATAACCCAGTGAGGGTTGACAATCGAGAGCCAGTCAGCAAAGAGTTAGAGCAAAGGAAACACTGGGCTCAACATTTCAAAAGACTTCTAAATCGACCGCCACCTACAACGCGCCCAACAATACCAATAACGGAAACAGAATTACCAGTGAACATCGACCCCCCGACAAAATCAGAGGTCCTGAATGCAATCAAGATGCTAAAAGTCGGAAAAGCAGCAGGACCAGATGGAATCCCAGCAGAAGCATTGATAATGGACCCAGAGACAACAGCGGACTTGATGACACCACAACTGGAGAAGATGTGGAAAGACGGTGAGGTACTTTCGGATCGGAAGAAAAGCCACTTATTCAAACTGCCAAAGAAAGGAGACTTAAGTCAATGCAAGGACTGGCGCGGTACTATGCTCCTGTCCATCCCAATCAAAATACTAAGTCGCATCATCCTGGAGAAAATCAAACAAGCCTTGAATGAAAAGCTTCGACCAGAACAGGCTGGATTCAGGAGAAACAAATCATGTATTGATCAAATCGCCACACTACGGATCATCATTCAGCAGAGCTTGGAATGACAGCCAACTCTCCGCCTCAACTTCATCGACTTTGAAAAGGCCTTCGACAAGGTCGATCGAAAGGTGATTTGGCAAATACTTTGCCACTACGGGGTACCATCGACAATTATACATCTCATCCAACAGTTGTACGACAATGCTGCATGGCAAGTAATCCACAGCGAGACACTTACGGAATCTTTCGAAGTGAGGACGAGGGTAAGGCAAGGCTGCCTACTATCGCCAATGATTTTCCTGATTGCAGTAGATTGGATAATGCCACAGACAACGGGGAACGAGAAGACAAGCATAAAATGGACCCACACAAAAAGCTTGTAGGATCTGGACTTCGCCGATGATATATGTCTAATTTCCCACAAACTGGAAGATATACAAATAAAAAGCGACAAGTTAGCAGAAGAAGCATCAGCAGATGATAGAACTTCCTTCAGTGAACATAGAGAAAAGAGGTGTGATGAAGACTCCTGGCCAACACCAACAGCAATATCAACGACAACAGACAACTATCAGCTAGGATAATGGGAGAAATCTGAAAGAAACTACCTCCTTTATATACCTAACTACCTACCTACCTCCATACCTACCTGAAATGCATCGTTTCAACTACAGTTGGACGGAAATGATGAGGATATCAAAGAAAAGAGGATCGGGAAAGCAAGGCAAGCTTTCACTGCTCTCAAGTCTGTGTGAAGGTCAACACCACTCAGCATGAAAATAAAAATAAGATCCGGATTTTCAACTCCGGTGTGAAGTCAGTGGGTGCTACTCTACGTATCAGATACTTGGCGCCACGTCACGAAGTACACTTCGAACAAACTGCATACTATCATCAACAGCCATCTTCGCTCAGTACTTTGCTCAAGATCAGATGGCCGGCTAGAAAAGATCAGCAACATGGATCTCTGGCAATGAGCGAACCAACCCAGTAGGAAACAGTTGTGCAACAAATATGCAGTTAGAAATGGAGATGGATTGGTCATACTCTGAGGAAGCCATCAAGTGACATCACACGCCAGGCCATTGCTTGGAGAAGGTCATGCAAAGAGAAGATGAAAGCACGTGTGCAGATATGGAACCAGGTGAAAACGTTAGCGGAGAGCCGAACGCAATGGAGACGTGCGGCTGAAGCCCTAAGTTGCTCTAGGAACTAAAGGAAACAATAATAATAAGTGTGCAATGGCTGGAACTGCCTGTTCACAGTGTTCGTTGAGTTAAGAGATATCTTCTATGTGAAAGTAGTGAAAAAGGACTACTTTGTGATAGATTCGATCACCTTAAACTTGTAGGGGATCAAAGAATTTCATCTAATCAGTCGAACTCTAAACGATAAATTTGTTTATCTGCGAAGATTAGAACACAGGGTGGGTTGTTGGATTTTCGAAGGGACAAGAGCACTGCAGCTTTTTTGTGGCGTGATTGTACATCTCTACACTCTTGAAATTATCGTCAGTAAATACACCTTTCAGCGGCCGTAAGTCACATGTTATACCCTCAGTGGTTGAGGTGGTGTTAGGATCAGTCTGGTTGACAGGTTAGGTGAGCCAGGCTAAAGAGTCAACAGGTAGTGTGGCCATAGCTCAGGTTTAGTAGAACAGACTGCCAGCATCAGTTGTGAGAATTATTTCTTGTAAAAACCAATTGGAAACAAGCTCGAAGTCGTTCAAGCAGTCTAACTAATTGGTTTTCTAGAAACTTTGAAGTAATTGTAAACTGTGTTTAAAATCTCGTCTTTCAAGCACACTATACAATTGTGGTTTTTCATCAACGTGAGTATTTTATAGTGTTATATTCTGATTACCAGAATTTCATACATGGAAGTCAGACATATGCAGGTTTATGCGTTTTTCAGTCTAAAGAGACATTTCCACATCCTTGTAGCACAGTGTGTTGCGTGCGTTATTTGACTAAACTGCCGTACACATATATTCTAGTATTTCTTCGTTCTTATTAATGTGCGCAGACGTTGTGGCTACTCAACGCCCACAACGTAAATCAAAAGGCACTTGCGAAGCGTACGAATGTGTATTGTAGCAGTAGTCAAATTCGACATTGTGTCAAGGTAATATTCAACAGTAAATTGACAAATGTTTGCGAAGTACATATAAAATCGGTCTGTGTACACATATTATACAAGTATACAAATTAGATTAAAAAGCATGTTTACAGTTGGTATAGGGGTACTACAAGTGTACCAAAATGAATCAAATCAGTTTGATAACTACTAAACAGCTCGTTTTTCTTGGTTTGCCGACTGTTCAACAATGTGTATCAACAACCTGTCTAGGACGGATCTCAGCATCTACTACTTACTAGTTAAGCATGTTTATCCTTCATCCACTTAGCCGGAACCATGAGTAAGGTTTATCAGGAAAATGCAGCACAAACAGTCGTCTAATTCTAAATTAGTTGATCAGAATTTATTGATCAGATATGTGTCGGTGGCACAATGGTTAGGACTCTCACCGACCAAGCAGGTTGTCCGGGGTTCGATCCCCAGCCGATGCACACCTGATATCAATGGTTGGCCTACAAAATTTGGGCTACCGATATCACATGCTGAAAATTTCACACTTCTACCAAAAAGTACTGTGTAGAATCGAGCTGTAATCAAAAGTATTTAATAAAAAAAATAAATATGAACGCCAACCTAAATGACGAGAGAATTTTACTCATTTCATTCTCTTTAGGAATTTCAAACAATTATTTCCCTTTATAAATGTTGACGAAACAATAAGAGGAATCATTTATCCAGATAAATGAGAAAAGCCTTCTCTTCGGCTGAGCTACGGATCCATTTCTCTGGTGGATAAATAATCAATAGACGTGTGAAACATAAACTGCCGATCCGAGCCACTTCAATGTGTTTATAAATTCACTTGTTAGTGCGGATTTAGTTATATTGGTCTCACAAAGTGCACACTTTCGAAATGCATCTCTGAACATTACCTAGCATGTTTAGCGAGAGGCCAGTGCAATACAATTACCAGCTGAATTGTCGAACAGTTGGCTTACTCAGGCCACTCACCTCTACCAGAGTCGTCTTTTATTGTTATCTACAAGATGGAACCGAATGGTACGAAGGAGTTCAGGTTTCGGTCAGAAATAATGAAAGATCAAAATGAAGAAGTAGAGGGAGACATAAAAAAATTATAAAAGGATTGGTAAGGTTGAAGGGTATATTTCACCAAAAAGCATACGAAAATCTAAAACTCACAAGGAGCACCATCTCATGCATGTAAGGTATACCGAAAGTGGATAAATCAGGAGTCCCCCTACGTCCCATATTAGACATATCTCATTCACCCTATCATGATACGGCAAAGTGACTGGCACAGCTACTTCAACCGTTGCATGACAAGTTAGTGATGCACAACGTCAATGATACCTTCCAATTTATTGATAAGATTAAAAACTTGAACGCAACTGGTGAACATGTGGCATCACTTGATACTTCATCCTTACTCACCAATGTGCATCTGATGGAAACCATCGATTATATCTGCCAACAGATTATAGAAAGGAAGTTGTACACTGATATTCTTATTAGTAATCTGAAACAACTACTTTTTAAATGTACAAAAAATGTCCAGTTCTTGTTTAATAATGAAATGTACAGACAGGTTGATGGAGTGGTCATGGAATCTCCACTAGGACCTATTTTCGCGACATAACTCTAACAAAACTAGAAAATAGTCTATTATAGGATGAAATAGCGACAATGGAAATGTATTGTCGTTACATGGATGACACCATTGTAGTTTAAGATGAAGGGTCACATAGTGATTTGATTTTGAGCAGCTTCAATAATGCTCTCCCAGTAGTCCATTTAACCTACAAAGGAGAATGCAACGACTCTCTGAACCTCCTCGATGTCCTACTAACGAGACGAGAGAATGGTTCCGTCAAAATTACCATATTTAGAAAGCTAGAAACCAAAACCCAGTATGCACACTTCATTAGCTTCGCAAATATGAAATACAAACATAATCTGATAAGGTGCTTAGCATTTAGAGTGAGGACGATGGGCTCCGAAGATTGTGTGGAGAAGGAGCTCCAGGTCATCTGGGATATTCTAAGGGAGAACGGATATCCAAAGAAGTTCATTAAATCCAAGATAGGTTACAATATTCGTAAACATGAACCGAAAACGACGGAGAAGAAGCCTTTATTGTTACGTCTATAATTCAGGGAGATACTCCTGTGGGGATTCTACCTCAACGTTTTACCTGAGCTATAAAGAAAACTTCCTACTCTGCACATCTGATCCTATCCTTCAGTAGCCTTCCAATGTTCACCCAGCAACTGAAAAATGTCTTGCCTAATCTTAAATCTTCTTCATGCATATAGCATAAATAGGGAGCACGATTGAGTAGGTTCGTCTACGGGTTCGAGAACATTTACCAGCTTGGTTCAGCAAAAATGAAACTGAGTGCATGAAAAGCTCGATTCTTTCACACTTGTTCGATACTGGACATCACATCAATGCCAACACAACCGCACGGGTTATATACCAAATTCTGAAGTCATTATCACGTACAATTCGCCTACGTCTCTTATACATTACTGAAGCTGTTGCGATAAGATCGACTTGAGCGGAACTTTGTATTCTAAAAGATCACGTTCAGACGCTGTTCCTACTAGGTCCAGACTTGGACTAATGATTCGTTTTCTCACCAAGAGTGCCTTTTCCTTCTATCCCTCTTGGCTATATCACTTTGCTTATTATTACAGTTGTTATTATTCGTCATTGTTTATACGCTTCATTCAAACATTCTCTCAATACAGTCGAATTTTCCATTTATACTGTTGGGACTTATTATTGGTGATATAATCTCCTTTCTCAATATATGCTTCCACCAGTTTCATGATGAACCTCTCATTGTAGTCTTATCATCTTCTTTTTATTACATATTGCTTTGTAACAGGTACTCACCTGACACCTTCTCTAACCTTAAACTGACTTGTAAATTTTTTTTACACCACATTCTACGAATCTATTATGACTAATCACCACCATTGTCCCCAATTTTACAATATTTTGTAATCGATTTCAGGCTAGCACGTTTGTCACACAAATACGACTATTTATTTTGACATCCCATAACTAATCTGTTATTCTACATTAAAAAAATGTATACGTCGCATAACTGGCGATTATTGTAACAACAACAAATATTTTATTTTATAACTGTAAGAACCTAAAGAGAAATTATAGAAAAGAATATTCTTCGTTCAGACTGACTTTTAGTTCTTTATGTGGGAATATTTCATACTGTTAAACTTTTTAATGATTATTTAAAGTAATTAGTTCACTTTATGGATTTCTACAACACAATAAGAAGATTGATATAAGTATAAAACTTGGGCACCGTGGTAGAGCATAACTCCATTATGGATAAGATTTTATTTTGATAAATTACACACAGTGTTGTACAGTTATATTAACTGATGACGTTTCGAGCACAAAATATTGCTCATAATCATATCAAGTTCATATCATATCATGCAATATATATATATATATATATATATATATATATATATATATATATATATCAATAACAAGACGTAGTTTATCTGAAACGTGTAATGCATTTATGCAACACATTTAGAATATTCAATAAAACTGTGTATGACAAGTACGTATGTGATGAGAATGTCCAAAATGAGTTACGCAAATACAACATACATTTCAGATACACTACGTCTTTTATTGATTAGTTTGCCTTTATTTGTAATAACTAATTTGCCATTATCACCCTTATATTTTGCTATTGTACATTTTCTCACCCGCTTCACAGTTATAAAAATGATTATTCAACTGCCTTTCTTCTCACTCAATAACAATTTTAACTTTATCAAACTGCTAACGCTTTCTTTCTTTGTGCCACTGAGTATTTTATGTAATTCTTAATGTTGCTTTTAACTCCACATTTGGGAAGTTCTATCAGTTAAGTCACCCCCTGCCCTTTACTACTCGATAATGCACTACTATACGCTTTTGGAAAAATATAAATACGATTCTACAGTCTCTGAAGATGATCTCGTTGGTGAATAGAATTTCTTCTCCTTAACTTTTATGAATAACTCTAAAAATCCTCCTCTAAGTACTACACGTGGAGAGCAGAAATTGTTCTAGTAGCAGTTGTAAAACTAAATGTTTAGTCTGTTTTGCTTGAAAAGGACCAATATTATAACACGTTCTATAGGAAGCGTTGACCAACACTGCTCAGTGCCTTGATTTCCTACGCTAAATCTGTCTGGGTATACCGATGATAAGTTGGTCTCCATAAGGGCGAAACAGCCATTAGGTGTTTATATCAAAATGATCTGGCTAAAGAGCATTATTAATTGATAAGATTGGCTTACAGCTACCCATAGCAATCAGTAGTATATGCTACGTTGCATTTCTTTTCGCTTTCTTGATGTCACTTACAGTGTTGTGAAGGCTTTGAATTCCTAATGGAAACTACGGTGACAGTTCATCATGTTAACAGGTAACTGATGGATAAATGTGGAACTTGGCATACATTTACATCAGTTTGATTTACGAAAATTTAAAAAAAGCATGAATAAAAGAAGGGAACAGAAATCCAACTACACCAAAAGAGACCAACATGAGTGGGTCAGAGATAGCATTATAACAAAGATTACCAAATGTTTTCAGCATCTGGGAAGTAGACAGGGAATGAATGATTAGCAACTAATAATCTCCCAACATTTATTTGCAGCATTACGACAACCTTATACAAGCAAATTACAACTTTTCTATTCAGCTCAGACTAAAGACCATTGAACGGTTTCATGGATTTGTTCAGTATTTAGACCTAGCCACACGTAACTCTCTTTCAGCCTAATACTGCTTCATTAACGTTGTTCATCAGTTAAGGTAATCACTAGGCACGCTTAACATGTGTTGCACCCACCTTAATCATTACAGTAACACAATCTCGTAGACTGAATTTCTATCCTTACCTAACACAAGCTTATGAATGAACAGACTTGCGTTCAAAGACATCTGATCTTCTAACTTTGGTGGCTATATCTTGCAATCGTACTTTAGGGGAAAACAAACAGGCAGCAGATACCGCGCTTGTTCCAAAGATGAAAAAAGTAGAAAGATGTATTATTAAATTTTATCGATCAATGGTGTCAAATTAAATTTCACGAACTTACATAATCGTTCAAATATAAGTGGTTTAATTACTTCTTTCATTGATTTTAGATTTTATCGGTAGTCCTGTGATCATCTGTACCGATGTTAATCTTAGTGTCTTTACATAGAAGGACAAAACAACTATCGCAACAACCAACCACATTCAAGGTCAGCATGATACGTTAGTAATCCACACGTAGTGATGTTCATAGAGGCTACTACTTTATGCATTCATTACTGATAATGCTACCTGGTATGATTATTAAAGTTTTATGATGAAAATAAACAACCTGTGAAAATTATCCTTCCAAACCACATATATCTATTTTTACATGATCTGCATAGAATTAAAATGGTTAAGTCTCATCATTATCATCATCAGTCAATTGTGTGAAATCAAATGACAAGCTTATTTTGGCTATTATGCAAAAAGTTCATATTCAGTTAACACTTCTTTCATCACAAAGATGTTTGCAACAGAATATTGACTAACTATGATCTAAATATTTTCGTGGATGATTTAAGTTTAATGTCACACAAACTCGAAGACTTGCAGCTGAAGACTAACAAACTGATTGAAGAGGCTGTCAGCAAAGACATGACTCCAGGTGAACATAGAGAAGGTGGAGACGGAGGCGATGAAGATAACCAACCAACAACAACAACAACAACGACCAGCATCAGTCACCATCAACGGGAGAGATTCGTCAGAGGTTACTTCCCTCACTAATCTGTCTAGGAAGCAATGTTCCAACTACAGTCGGAATAGATGAAGAAGTCAAAGCCAACCGACCAGCCAGTCAGAATCAGAAAAGTGAAATTCTCTTTCATCAACCTGAAACCAGTTTGGAAATTTGCTGCACTCTGCCTCAGAATAAACAACAAGATTCGGATTCTATTCAACACCAATGTGAAGTCAGTTAGTCAGTTCTTCTATATGGGTCATAAAGTTGGCCAGCATGTCAGTCGTGAAAATGATTTCCAACAGGCTACTGTAAAATTTTAATCAACAGCCGACCACTTCGCTGGCTCCATATGGAAGATCAAATGACCAGCCGTTCAGATACAATTCTCAACAAGAAACTCTAGTTGGCTGGAACCAAACAACCAACAGCTGATCGTTCAACAAATATGTACGAGAAAATGGAGATGGATCACGCATACATTGAGGAAGCCGTCAGATGACATCTCACTCAATGCAGGCTATCGCTCGAGTAGAATCCCAATGGGAAGTGAGGAGTCGGTCGTGAGTGCGAGGATGACATGGAGGAGATGGTGTGGCGACGAGGAGATGGGAGATTATGGTCAATCGTGAGGACAGCTGAAAAGGACGGCAGAGGACAGGACAAAGGGCAGATGAGTTTTTGAAGCCCTATGTTCCACTCGGAACTAAAGCGAAATAATAATAAAAATTCAAATATTAGATGTAAACCACTACTAGATGATGTGAGTAGTATACAGCCATTCGTTTCAGCCTATCAGTAGTATACAGCCTTACTAGTTGATGCTTGATTTTCTGATTACCATTTATAATATCAGGCAGATCACATTTTTGTGATCAAGATAATTTTGGTTTCCTAGTTAAACTGTGGTGAAATCTTACCTCGAATGGTGTAAATTCAAAATTATATTTAAAGTGACAGATCATTCGTTTGTGAATATACTCTAATCGTCTCCCTCATAATAAATTAAAAAGACTTTTTCACCTTTATATTAGATAGTAAAACAGTAAATTGGTGAAATCTTCAGTAATAATTTGTTGAAAATTTCCCCAGCTGTGATTTGCCTATTTCTTAATCTGGGTAAGACTAATGTATATTTCGATTTGATAGTTTTTATTTCCTCCGAATCTCCCACTTATGATAGACAGTGTCGTTAAATTAGATCGTTGAAATTGAACTCGATCAATGTTTTTATTAGTATGGATTACCATCCGGTTTTTGTGTTAAACACGTGGACATCATCAATAGGAGATAGATTATTTGACAGGTCTTATCAACAGGGCGAATTGTAGTAATGATATATAATAATAACAATAATAGTAGTATAATCACTTTATTCCAAAAACTAATTATTACACGGAATGGAAATTTCAGGGTCTGAACATGTACGCAACAATTAAGCTCCCTTTGTAAACATATAAATACATACTATAGTGAAAATAATAAGACCACAAAAATTAAAAGTTAGTGAAATACAATGAATAATCAATAAGCAATATAATAAATAATATATCTAACAATTATTCGCGCTATATTTTGCTGTTTATCTGCTGATTAAAAAAGTTTACGAGTTCTTTTCTTAATATGGTATGGTTGAGTTTTTACATTTAGCCGGAAAAGCATAAACCACAATGAAATTTCTCCCGGTTTTATCCGAAGAAAGAGGAAAGTTGTGAATCAACAGGATGTTCGGTAAAAGAAAAAATAAATTTGGCTAACCGATTGCTGGAATTGATCTGTTTATCAACAACAGTGTCAGTTAGTCAGTTGAGTGAAAGGTACACCACGAAACCTACTTAGAGCCTTCAGTGTTCTGCGCAGTGTGAAATAGCCTTTTTGGAGAAGTCCAGGGGAGAATGGTGCGGGGAGGGGAGAACACTAAGGAAGAATGGGTCGAATGCATGAATCAATAAACTGTAAGAGAAGAGGGTGAGTTATGAGAGAAAGTTTCAACTATCTTGGAAAGCAACAGTTATATGAAACGACCAACAAAGACTAGAAGAGAAACTAATAAGAGGATAGGCAATATTCTACCTATTTCCGATTACAGTACCGTTGATAACATAAGAAGCATGAAACTGAGTCAATCCATACAAGTCTTGTCCACATCTGCAACAAAAATGATCGGGCGGACCCTTTTGGGTATTCAGTTTGAGGCCATTTGAATAAGACCACTTGCTAACCTCCGATAACAAACTATTCATATGAAAACAATCCAATGCAGAAACTACTGGGACATATATTGTCAGATCATCGTCGTATTTAATGAAATTAGCTTTGGAAGAATATGAAAGGTCATGCAAAAAGAAATGGGGAAAGCACAGAACCCTGAGGTACGCCAGTTCCTGTACGCAAAGAAATGGAGAGCTTCCCACTGAAAATAGTATTTTGTTTTCTACCCGTGAAACAGGAAGACAGCCACCTTGTAACTCAGGTCTCAGTGCGTACTGAAAACAGCTTGCTTAGCAAAAGTACCTTAGGAATAGAGTCAAAAGCAACAGTGTAATCTACAAAGGAGGCACCTTTATCAAGGCCAGAAACAATACTGTGGCGAAGTACAACGGTAGCATCTAAAGTGCTTGTTGCATTATAAAGGACCGATTTAAGGCATTTACATCATAATTAAGCACCAGTAAAAGTTCACCCTTTGTTTTCAAGTTGATTAAAAAGTCAACCAGAGTGAATACGTTCTAACTTATAATTATTTTCCTTCATTTCTGCAGTTTTGATAAAAAAAATCTACTGAAATGAGTTAGATGTGTTGGTTTTTCAGTATATGGAGAATAAAGAATTCTGCACGGTCGGAATATATCATTTCAGTCCACATGTTCTTATTAGCTACATTCTAGCGGAAATTACAACAGTTATCGAAAAATACATAAAATTAATGCAATTTAAATGTTCTTATTTCATTCCTTGAATTCTAAATGGAACGTGGAGTTTCAAGCCTTCAAGTTTTAGTATCGGTGATGTTTTCTCTTTCGGAGTGAAGGTGAGGTTGCTGACTTCACGCCCAATTTTTCCTCTTTCTCCCAGACTTAATACTGGTTGGCAAATTAGGAGGGGCAAGTCGGTTGGAAATGGATCCTGAACAGCCTGAGTGACTGGTGAACATCTTATCATTCAGTCCCTGATGCACAAGTTTTATAAGAATCAAAAGTGTATGCATAAAAGTATATACTACCGATTGACCGAGATGAGTAGTTGTATACCGCTCATCTCAACCAATAGTGCTTGCTAACCGGGTAGATTGAAGTGATTTAAATACCTGAAGGTCATTTCGCTCGGTCAGGGCGGAGCTCATCGGTGAAGCACCCGATTTCTAGCTTTCTTGGTACTTGGGCACTTCTACTCCCACTTCGGCAAACTGGCTGATATCAGTGGCACACAAGTACTCATCTCAATCGATAAATGCTACACGGTTTCATGCAGATATGCTTGCTATCTTGATTACCACTTATGCTATCAAGCAGATCACATATTATGGTCGGAATATTTGGATTTCCAAAGGAGACTGTTGTAAAAATTTCACTCCGGCAAATTGCTGACTAATTTTCAAATTTTCAGTCCAAAATCTAAATGTTATGATTTATAGCTCTTCACATAGCTAAATCAAATCACCTTAACAATGACTACCTACTGAGTTGAATTGATATTGCATTGAATAAAATCCTTCTTCGATATGTTATGTAGTTCGTGTAGTTTACTGTGCGTCGGTGGCACAGTGGTTAGGATTCTCGTCAACCATGCACATGGTCTGAGGTTCGATCCTCTGCCGACTCACACCTGATATCTATGGTCGGCCTGAAAAAATTGAGCTACCAATATCCATGCTGAAAATTCCATACTTGTACCAAAAATACAGTGTGGAATCAAGCTGTAATAAAATAAAATAATAAAAAAAGATTTTCGTGTCTTAAGTGCCTGCTTGTTATAGAAAAATCTTCGCAACCAACTAATCGCAGCTGTCATCAGGAATGTTTTATGTACTCGTCGCTAAATTATTGTTATGGACTGGTCGAGAATTTAATAGTCCTGACGCAAGAAGGCGGAAATCAGAAGACCACTAGGTTTGCGATGATACTTCTATTGTCCAAACACAAGGAGAATGCAAAAAGTGGTATCACACCAAAGTGGTAAGTAGGTAAGTGTAAGTGAGTCACACAAGATTGTGAATGCAAATATATATAGATTCATGTCCAGACAAAATGTGTGAACAATCAATAGACAGTCTTAACATGGATGGCTAATTATAATGAAGTATCGATCCATATATACATAGCGAAATATAGCAGACATGTCAACAACCACCATATATGGATATATGTCACCAAGCAACGGACTGTCAACAAACACTTACATTATATATAATATAAGGAGAATATACATTGTTAAAGGAGACAAGTTCATACAAGTGAAATGGTCACAGACTAAGCGAGCAAACAGAAAGAGAGACCAACATACACACACATAAATATATATGTGGATACATATCAGAATGATAGTTATTTCATTCATAGAAGTTTGAAATTATTAGGTAAGTTGTTATCGAGAAGGGCAATGAAAGATTAGCAATCAAACTAACCAGTTCAGCAAAAATATTAACGCTATACTTGTGATAGCCGAAACTGGGTTATTATGGTCTGAATGCAAAGAATTGATCTCTGCGTTAAACTGTGCAGCTGGCAAAACTTTCTTGAGACATGCTCATTGACAAACCCCTCCAAAGACAGGAAAAAGACTATTGTTCTGTAATAATTTTGCCGTCTTTTTTAACAATAATAACACCAAAATCTCAAAATTACCTCAACCCACTAATGATAAGTTAAAACTTTCACTTTAGTCAGCTTATCTTTCTCTGGATTAACTGATTGAACTAATGATGTTTTCAAGTATCAGTTCTGGAAAGACTGACATATTGCCTCCAAAAAGAAAATCGATGTTACAAATGTAGTAGCGGTTATGCTGCCGATGATTTGAATAGTTAATACGGTTTAAATTAGTAATTCCTTATAGTTTGAGTGGGGAAAAACAATGATGAAGTAGCGAAAAAGGGTTGTTTCGGTGTTGTTACTCTAAGAAAAATACCATGCTCCAAGTCTTTCGTATTCGTGCACCTTATATTCCCTTGTGATACTGAATACGTGCCGATAACCCCTAGTTAATATGACACGTTTTGTACTCCCAAATGAATGGAAAAACAAAGTAATAATGTCATATAGAAGAAAGGACGATTTTGATGTGGTTTTGTTCTCTGAGCTGGATGGTTAGTTTGCGAAGATTTCATCACCTTACTGGGTGACATCTTCAGCGCATACTTCTTCTCTATCATATCTAGAAGAAAGGACGTTCAGAGAGGAGTTAAGTCTTTCAGAGATATTATTCTTAAGCTGTACAATCTCATGTACGTGGTAAATTATCTTAGCAACAAAGCGGATGTGTCATTGTGACTGTAATTTTTAGATGACAAATTGTGTAATGTAAAAAGCGTTAATCAAGTAGAAACTATAAACAACAAAGTGTTTCAGGAGAAGCTGTGTTCAATAAATACTTCTTTCATACATTTATTCCCCTTAATGAATTTGAACAATGCAAAAACTACAGTTTTAGCAGAATAAAATGGTACCATCTCTGTGCAAGTATGTTAAAATTGTTGTTGTAGATATATTTAATAATGTCTTTGCCATGTAAGCAGCTGACGAGAAGGCAACGAAATAAAAGATGGTACCATTTTATTCTGCTAAAACTGTAGTTCTTGCTTTGTTCAAATTCTTCTTTAGCCTATAAATTTAGAAATCCATGAATTTTAGAATGCAACAGTCAGTAAAGGCAAGTTAAAATATGATCAGAAACTATATTGGAGTATAATTATAAGATTGAGTAATGGTTCCATGGTTCTCACTATCATTCAGGTGCACATGGAATGTACAGATATATTTAAATTATTGGCACTGACTAAAAGTGTAGCACAAAGCCTGCTGAAGCGAAACTTACTTTGGACTTTATTCAAAACTATGTTGTGAATATTCAGTGGATAGGATATGTGTTGATTTTCTTCACAAAGCGATGAATTCCATTTCGAAACTTCCAGGCCCCGCAGTCTGATCCACGACAGGGTCATGAATGAGAACTCGTGAGGAGTCCTAAAATAGGACAAAACAAGTGTCCAGTGCTCTCTGGTTTTCAGTGATCTTCCTAAAGGATGATGGTTTGTGAAGAAAATCTAACAGTTCAATTGTGTATACCCTAAATTACTTTCCAAATCACTGTGTCTTTGTAAAGTAAGATGAAGAGATCCACTACTAATCACATTTATTCTCTCCATTTGAAACAAACATTTTCACAGAAATTATGCTATCTGTGAACTTCCTAAACATTTGATAGAATTAATTTTGTGGAACAAGTTGTTGAAGTCTCTAAAACCAAAGAAATTAAAAAAAGAATTTAACTGACAAAAGGAATGGATACACAAATAACTGAATCTATTTTCCTAATGTTGTAGGCCAGCATGTTTTCGAATATTTCATGTTGTGTTAGATAAGGCCTTTATGGATATTCTATCACGTAATTTTGGTGGACTGGATTGTGCGTCATATTGTGAGTGGGGAGTGATAAGAAAGGAATACGTTGGACCAACGAGAAGACTCAAGAAGATCTGGATTTCGCAGATGATTTTTTTTTTAATGTCACAAGAACTCGAAGACTTGCAGACGAAAAGCAGTAAACTGTCTGAAGAGGCTGGCAGAGCAGATAAGACTCCAGGTGAACATAGAGAAGGTGGAGATGGAGGTGATGAAGAAACCCAAGCACAAACAGAAACAGCAACAATAACCAGCACCAGTCACTATCAACGTAAGAAATTTTAAAGGGACAGCTTCCTTCACTTATTTAGGGTGCATTGATTTAACGCCTGGCGGAAGGTATGAGGATGTGGAAACATGAGTTGGAAAGGCAAGGCAGGCCTTCATCACTCTGAAATCAGTCTGGAAATTTTCTGTACTCCGCAGCAAGAACAACAAAATTCGGATTGTCAACACCACCGCCAAGGTCAGTTTTTGTATTCTAGCCATCCTCCGTAGCTGGCTCCATATGGAAGATGAAATGGCCAGCCGGCCAGAAAGAATTAGCAGCAAGAAACTCTGGCTGACAGGCAACAAACCAACCAAGAGACCATTGTTCAACAAATATGTGGTAGAAAATGGAGATTGATCGGGCATAGGAAGCCATCGCTCGAGTGGGGTTCCAGTGGGAATTGACGAGTGGGTCGTCAGTGCGAGGGTGATATGGAGGAGATAAGAGACTGTGTGGAATAGTGGGGCTAGCTGACGAGGACGTCAGAGAATAGAACAAAGTGGAGATGTGTTGTTGAAGCCTTATATTCCATTCGAAACCCAAGGGAATATTAATAGTAATAATAATCACTTGGAGGGTGAATGTTGATCATTTAGAGATAAACGGGTGGTTTGAACTTATTTTCATCCATATCCAGGACTTGATACCACCGTCTAAATATGAATTACAGTGGTTTAAAAACAATATTGTTTATTGTTGTTGCTAGTACAATAATGCCAACTTTGGCACGAAAAGCATGCTAACGAGCGAAAACAGAAAATCTATCCTACAACTAAATTCAGTTGGTAACCGTATAATCAGCTGCCATTATGATGAAGAGATGTAATTACGTTGAAATGAAGAACATTTTACTTGTTGATCGTTCAAAGTTTCAAAAGTTGGTTATAAGCAAAAATTTGGATGAAGCTAAAGAGAGTTAGTTTTTTGAGACTTTGAAGTCATTAGTAGGTGAGAATATAGTTGAATGATCTAAGTTTGCGTTGGTGGCGCAGCGGTTAGTACGCTCGCCGAATATGCACATGGTTCGAGGTTCGATCCCCGGCCACCGACGCACTCCTTTGCCTCGCTGAGCCAGAAATAGTGCTAGTAAAGAGGAAAGGTCGGGCATGAGGCTAGAAACCCCATCCTGTAAAAATAAACACTGCTACAGAAACTTCAAGCCTCTAGCTTGAAGCCTTATGTTCCACTGGGAATGTGAAGGGAAAAAATCTAAATTTGATAGTATCAAACCTCATGGAGTTCATACATTTACCAATGATACAAAAGCAATTCTGGATATTTCAAATTCACCATATCATTTAAATACTAAATGATTAAAAATGCCCATTAAAATTTTCAAAAGAATGGATACTGAACAAAGAGTACTCTTTTCGATAACTTCATCATCAGGCTCTACAGTTATATATACATAATAGTGAATGAATGAATTAGTTTTATGAACAACATTAATGTTGTTTAAATAACATCGAATCAATAATATTGATACATTACAGCTGAATCGCATCAACATAGAATAAGCTGAATGTCAGAAACATTAGGAAAGATAATAGTACAAATTCATGAGTTTATAGCTTCTACTGAAGGCCAGGGCAATAGTAGGGGTTGGACTTGCTTCTTTTGGACACAGAGTGCTGGTTGTTCGAGGCGAATCGCAATAGCCTCTGCTGTTTGGAGCCTGCGGTGCTTCGATGTTTTTGGTAATTTATTTGGCACCCGGTATAAACTCATGAATTTGTACTATTATCTTTCTTAATGTTTCTAACATTCAGCTTATTCTATGTTGATGCGATTCAGCTGTAATCTATCAATATTATTGATTTGATGTTATTTAAACATTAATGTCGTTTATAACACTAATTCATTCATTCACTATAATGTATATATAACTGTTGAAACAGTGGACGTTACATGTGAGTATGTTGTAGAAAAAGAATTAAATGTTGGGTTTACACCTGAGAAATTTACAGAGTTGTTGTTAAAATGCACGATGGTCATTATTCACTTTGTGTTTTATCGACAGACAGATGGGATTACAATGCACTGCTCACCTTTTATCGGTTGTCAGCAGACATCTGTTAGACAAATTTCGGTGAATGGTCTTCAAAAAGAGATGTTGAATAAACAACGTTCAACGTTGTTGCAGTTATGATGACGAAATGTTGTTCGTTTATGATAAGAATTTTGATAAATAATATCTAATTCAACTCTTTAATAATATTTATCCAGCTATTAAATTCAACTGCAAAACAGAATATCAAGGTGGCATTTCTTTTTGGATCGGACGATACAGACATATATATATATATATATATATATCATTTAGTGCATAGAGTTGGAAAGTTATCAGGAGAGATTGCTGAAAAACTTGTGCAGAATCCTAAAACCTCATTTCAAATTGAGATAGTCACCGAAGTTTTGTCAAGAAGGACAATGAAAACTTCACAACTAAACCACTCAGCTCAGACAACACAATTGCACCAAAAAAGTGGATACTGAACTAGAATAGATGATTCATTTATAACCGTATGCGAGGTGGCAAATAATCTTCAAGTGCTGATTTGTAGGGATTTGATTGGTTACAGGATTTCATCATGCGCTGACATTGGTTGCAGAACTGTTGGAAAACCTACGAGTGCCGGACAGCTGTTTTGTTTTAGTTTGAGACTCTTCATCAGTATCCACTCCCGGCGAGTTTCGAACCTAAGACCTTCCAGTTACAAGGACGGTGAGGACAAATACTTGCCAGTTACATTCGCCAGTGGTCACGCTTTATCGTGAATTGGCAGAAGTTGGAATTAATGCACCATTGGATAGAGTCCCATTGGTTAAGTGGTCAACAACCTCACCTTGTAACTGAAGAGTCCCCATTCGAATCCTGGAGATGTGTGTGTACATCTGGAGAGTCCGAAACTGGAAAGAAACATCTCTCCAGTATTCCTAGATTTTCTAATGGTTTTCTAACCGATATCAATTCGCGATGAAATCTTGTAGATCAGTTAATCTACCCAAAGGTATCCGACTAAGTCTCCTTGTCATAACTAACACCATAGTGATCAATGACAATAAAGCTAACCTGTATGCGCAAAAGTGTATATGCATGGCCTACCATAAGGTTATCAGGGACTTAATTTACAACCAACACAGTTCAAATAGTGAGACTTAACCGTAGTTTCCTTTGGGAACCAGATTATTTAGATCGCCACAATATGCGATCTGTTTGATACTATAAATGGCAATGCAGAATGCAGCACATTTGCATAAAAATGATTGATTGGAATGAGCTGTTGCTTACCACTTATATCAATCATCAGTGCTTGCTAGCCAGATTCAGGTTAATTCCAACACAACTTTCCGGGCGGTTAACAAAAAAAGTAATAGTAGATTATTATGGTCCTCAGAATAACCAGTAATCCAACGATCATAGGTGAATTTATACTTGCAGAGGGATTCTGTGGTTCACCTTGCATTACTTTGGTGATTGCTTGTTTCTACGTTTAATATCTCATTATTTTGTCTCATCCTATTACTCTATATATAGTAATCTTGTTTCCAAGTCCCCCATCATTGTTTTGCCATTATTTCATCCGCTATCATCCCATCATATCTGCTAAAGCTTAACTGCCCTCCCTGAAACAATAGTAACAATATTATTACAAACAATAAATGTATATCTTGTGTATAATGAATGATTAAAGTCTTTCTTTTGACACACACACACACAGCGCGGATTTAAACTTATTTTTTATCAAAATATAGCTTTCAATATCTTGTAGGTAGTTAATTATTTCCAATGGTTTTCCAATGGTTCTCTAACTAATGCCAGCTCATGATGAAATCCTGAAAGTTAATTAATTAAATTAACATGCAAAAATATACCTACTCCGATTGTTTAACGAAATTAAATATAGCTAGTCTGAAACTTGATCCGTCTATAGGTTGTAGGCGTATCAGCTTAGGACAAACCAATCCTCTTGTGATTGTGGATATTATGTAGTTAAGGATACTTTCAACTTTGAAATATATCTATATATAAATGTATATAATTTCAGATATAGAATAATAATTGTTTGACTTTCAGTGTACCATCCAGAAACGAGAATACATCTGACTTAATCATATTATCTAGGTAGGTGAGTTCAAAATTATTTTCCGTGATAATAAATTCAACTCTTATTCTTCCTTATTAGTTTGTTTACTAGATATATCACACAGTGAAATAGTATTATTTGCTGGATGACTTTCCGAACAAAATTTATTGTTCATAATCATATCAATTATAATCACACGATTTTGAAACTTAAGTTTTATAGCTTTCTTTGTTTTCTCCTATATGTCGTCGTATGGGAAGTAGAATTTTCCAGATATCTGGGTGGAGAAGTGTTGAATCATTCCTATTACATGTATTTGCGTCGGTGGCGCAGCGGTTAGTACGCTCGCCGAATATGCACATGGTCCAAGGTTCGATCCCCGGCCACCGACGCACTCCTTTGCCTCGCTGAGCCAGAAATAGTGCTAGTAAAGAGGAAAGGTCGGGCATGAGGCTAGAAACCCCATCCTGTAAAAATAAACACTGCTACAGAAACTTCAAGCCTCTAGCTTGAAGCCTTATGTTCCACTGGGAACGTGAAGGAAAAAAACATGTATTTGCAGTTGATTCGATAAACAAAGCTTCTGTTATCAATCTCTCCCTCCACCCTGTGAGATTAGATTTTAAAACTGTCATCCTATCCCATCCTATTGTATGGTTGTGTGTAACTGCATGTAGTGCTATAGTTGAACTATTCTCTAAATTTCTTATCTTATTTGGGTCAACCAATCTAGATTTTGTTAGGTTTTTATGTTCACCTAGTCTGACTGTCCCTGTTTTACTCGAAACGTCATCAGTTCATATAACTGTACAACACTGTGCGATTTATCAAAATAAAATCTTATCTATAATGGAATTATACTCTACCACAGTGCCCAAGTTTTATACTTATACCCTGTTATACTACTTTGACTTATGTATTCGATCTGACAATCATTCCAGCAGGGTATTAGATAAACTATTTGTTTTGTTTTAACGGCTCTACAGGATTGATCCTTTAACTGACAAAGCTTGTTTCTAACTGAGCTTGTAGTTGGTTTGAATTCCAGCCAATTTTATTCCTGCCTTGTTAAGAATTCTGCGTAAAGTTTCCAAGGTTCTTTCCTTGTATGGAATTACTACTGATGATTTAGATTCCTTATTGTTGGTGTTGTCATTATCCTGTTCATGTTTGACATATATGTTGTCATTAATATTACTATTATTATTACTATCATTATTATTATTATCAATATCACTACTATCATTACTTATTTTACTTTTACATTTCCCTACATAATTTGTGACTAATTTATCAGGGTAATTATTAAGTTTCAAGGCTTCTTTTATATGTCTTACTCCCTGTCTTAGATTTCCCTTGATACCACTTAGTTTTTGTGCTCTATTATTATCTAATTTCAAATAATCTAATCAATGTTTTCGTTCATAAGAATTTGTTAGTCTAGAAATTCACTGGCTTTCAAGGGGATTCAATAACATGGCTAATTATTTGGATAATTCATAAGTAGGTGAATTTCTAAAATCAAATATAGGCCTAATAGAGTATCCTGATTTTTGAACTTTAACAACACCATACATCCTACTGGGGTTATTAGTTTTGGGCATTAAATTACACCACTTAGACTCATCTAGAAATGGCTTCATTCGGCGTATAAGGTCCGCTGTGGATTTCTTAACCTTATTCAAAATGGTGTCTGTTGATTTATTAATTTCGTCATATGGTCCAGTTTGTATGTGAGTATTTACCTTGTCCAAATGGTCTGATTTGTCTAATACTACTACTGTTGCGTTTCCTTTGTCTGACTTTGTGATTACTATATCCTTGTTATTCTTGAGTTGTTTCAGGGCTTCTATCTCTTGTTTTGTCAGATTAGGCTTTCCACATTTTTGTCGTTTTAATGTAAGTGCACATTGTGTCCGTACTTCATCAGCCGTTGTTTTGTCTATCCCACTGAGTGCTATTTTTATTTTAGGGATGACATCCTCAAGTTTCAGCTTGACTACTGATACATCAACTCTTATTCTATTTAATAATAAGTAACTCGTTTAGATTTATATTTTTCTTATCAGTACTTGAAGTCAAGATAAGCTACTGGTTAAGCAGCTGCTAGATTAAATGGGATTCAGTAAGGGCGATTAAATGTTGTACAAGAACAGCACATTAAGTCCTTTACCAACTAATTAACCTGTAGATAATAGTAGAACGTTCAATTAAGTCAATTTTATGTGTCCAATGATAATACAGTCGATTTTAAAATAATGATAACCAATAAAAAAAGCTTTGCAAAACAAAAAAGAACTGACTGGAGAAAATTAAATTTATTACATATAAATCGGGTACGTGATTCACTGATTCATTTAAATACAATGGATGATTACTGCTCAGTGTGAAGTAAGTGCAGCTGCATATATATGATTTTAAAATGCACCATTTTTGTACGAGTTTGATTGTAAAAATATCTCATTCTACAAATATTTTTGTTTGATAAGACGAAACCTTGTGTTTACCTATAATTAAATAAGAAAAAACAGTTCAGCAAATTATCAGAAAGTGTAAAAGTGTTGTTTGGCTTATTTATATGACCACAGTGTCCACATGATGGTTAGACTTATTTTATTGAAACTAAATAATGCAGAAGTTCACTTCACATTTCGTGACTGGTGAATTTCCGTAAACCTACTTATATACAGACAACTGAATTTCATAAGATTCATTCCTAGCGGAACAAAAAAAAAAGGGTTTTACCAGTACATCCATATTTCATGGTGTTCTTTATAATCTTTTCAAGCCGTCGCTAAATTGATCCTAAGGCGCTTTAATTTCCTACTCACGTTATCCTCTCCATGTCTAACTCGTCACTTCACATTTAGGTTCCACTTGAGAGTCTGGCGTATGATATAATTCGACGATCTCCTCAGCATGTTTTCCAACCGTCTTCATGTCGTCCTACCTTATTGTTGGGCACTTGGTTCACTGTTGGTTCAGCGCATTGTTCTTGCTTATCTTTTCTGACGGACTGGCCATTTTATCTTCAGAATAAAGCAAAGTCAGTTGTTGATAAAAGTCTCCTGTAGCCTGTTAGAAATGTTTTTGCCAATGTATTCATTTGACATTGGTTCTGAAAATTCGCATCTTGTCCCTTCTGCAGAGTGTGACAGATTTTTACGCTGATTCAGGTGTAGTAGTAATGAAGGTCTGTCTTGTTTTGCTAATTGTCCCTTTGATATCCTCATCTATGGAGCCTGTGGTTGAAATGATGCTGTCCAGTCAGATAAGTGAAAGAGGTGACTTACTTTAGGTTTCTCTCACTGACAGTGACTGGTGTTTGTTATTATTGTTGTTCTAAATTAGATATCTTCACTGCCTAATGCCTTCTCCGTGTTCACCTAAAGTCTCGTTTCCACTGCTTCGTCTACCAACTTGCTGATTTTCGCCTGTTGATCTTCAAGTTTGTGTGGCATAAATGATGCACAAAATGCAAATCTTCCAGAATCATTTTGGTCCTTCTACTGCATGTCCAATAAATTCGTATACATCACTGACTTCCATTAAATTCAGACTGTTAGACTTGGTTAATGTAAGTTCTGTTCTCTGAGGGAAAACTAATTCTGATAAAATAGCAGACAAGCACTTCCGTGAACGGACAACAATGAGATAATCTAGGCCCTGATACCTTCTTCAAGCTGACTTGCGAAGAAATTTGATCTACACCGTTTCCAGTGAAATTAATTAGGCACCTAATGATCGAAATGTAGTGTTCTGAGCAAATTTCAATGCATGTGTGGTAATCAATGTAGGCAACAACTAGCGAAATCTAAAATGAATTAGTATTAATGTTGTCGTGATTGAAATTTCAAAATATCTGACCGTGTTTCCCTAACTGATAGCCTACGGTTAACATGAATACATTGGATTTGTCAGTTTCAGGTGATTTTATTTCAACATCTGAAATTACTCAATATTGAAGAGATCCGATATAAGTTTGTCTGAATTTGATGGCTTAACTGTGAAATTAAATCATCCCAATTGGAGGGGACAACAACACAACATGAAACATGTTTCAGGTACAAATCTTGCCTATCACTTCAAAATAAGTCTAATTTTATCTTTACTCATCACACCACAATGTTAAGTAGCCTTCATGTTTTTCAGGAAATGCCAGTATATTCACAAAGTGGTTTTGAGGCTTCGAACAGCCATCATTAGTCACGCTTTGATTAAATATAGGTCTAATAACTAATTCTGAAAACTTGACAATACATTAATTAGCCAGAAGCCTAGTCGATGACACATGACACTCAGTACCAAATGAGAGTTGACTATCATGTAAAGAAATATAAAGTTACTCAGTTTCGTGATCGAATTTTCTGCATGATTGTTATATCGGCCCCCAGCAGATTGTCCGAGCATTATCCGTAATAGCCGAGAACTAAAAGGTTCCCAGTCTACATTCAATAGGTTCAACCCATATACTGTATATATCGACTGCCTTCATTGTTGTCAACAGGTAGAGAAATTCAACTCTGCTTTATTTTAGTTAATTGACTGTGATCCGTTGAGTTCGTCGACATCTTTGTATACAAAAGCAAACTATAATTAATCTCACATTGCTCGGGTAACAACTATTGCGTCTCTATTTCATTTTTTGCAACCATTAGTCTCAATTCACCTAACTCAACCATAAGTACTTGCATTCATTTACATCATTTTTAGGTAATTTTCTTCCCGTAAATGTTCGCCGTAATTCTTCGTGTCATATCTTCATCCAAACTGATTAGCTGATTTCCTTCGCACTATTTAGCATATTTTGTAACAGGTGCGATTGTCGTGCTTAGTTCTACTCGGTGAAAAGTAGTATATGTTTTCATTTAAATAATTCTATGCATATTTCAAGCTAGGAGTCGACATATCTTCCATTTCAAAACCGAAAATGTGACCTGTTTCACACCAAAAAAGGAAATCAGGATAAAAAAAATACTATAGCAGATAGTGTGTAGGAGCGAAACAGCTGTCTAACATTTGAATCACTTTATTCTAGCTAGCTAGTGATCGCTAGTGGTTGACGTGATTTGTTTCTAACTACTTACTAGAATGAGTAGTATAATGCTATGATATTTTAAGCCCTTTACCACAGCCAAATCATTTCGCTTTTTCATTCGATAAATATGATTGTAAGAAACACGTTTGAATGATGCCTGTTAATTAGTTATTCATTTTTAATTGACCTTTTCGTTAATGAAGTCATTCATGAATATGTGTCATACAATAACGAGTTCTATTTTATAAAATCCATATATATGACTTTATTTTTATTTAATGAAGTGTATTTTTGAATCAATGCAGAATACGTTTCGTGAACACGTTTAGAGTTTTACTTCATGTAAGTAGAAGATGCATAAACATAAAGAACTCATATATACTGAAAAATAAATCCTTTTTATCTGACTAACCCAGTGCCTAGTCATTGAATCATCTACTGTAAGTTAATACAAGAAGATTGATACCCTAAATACCAGTTGTGTTGTCGTTTAGATTCTTTTTCCTTTATTTCATTACTTCTTGCGTCCCATGGGGAACATGGGACTTCAACCCTTTTTGTTCTTAAGTTTTTCTTGCTAGGTGGCGTTGCTAGACTTACTCCCAAGCTTCCCTCTTTTCAGGTTTTACTATCGGCTAGTGGATTTAGGAGTGAGTCTCCAGATAACCAAAACTTAATCATGTTAGTGGTTGGCGAGCATTCTAGTATTTCTCAGACTTCTTCTGACTGAAAGTGTACATTTACCAGTGTCCTACACGGTTGACAGTATTTGCGTTTTTTTTTGGTCTTGGGTGGATTTTACTGTGAACAGAAATAAGGCAATTAACCAGTGCAAACTGCCTTGTTCAGGGACAGCTTACCGGCATACATCTTAAATGTCATCAATCAACTATTGAGTTAAAATCAAATATTACATGGATTTATTACTAGTAAATAAGATAGTTTCGGTGCAGATTTTTCCACAAGCCAGCATTACCTAGAAAATCATCAAAAACCAGGAAGTACTGGGAAGCTGTTCCAACCTGGTTTTTTAACTCTTCTGCAGTTCTCACCCACTGTTATATTAGGAACTTTCAGATTACTATGTCACCCCGTTGATCATTTAGCTAGAGAGTTGGAAATTCTATAGAGAAAGGAAGACCAGATTTGCAGTATAAAATGATATCATCATTCTATTCTACAGGTTCTCATCGTCTGTAAACTAATTGAAATTACAATCGTTATAAATAATAACATTTCATACTTCAATGTTTGAAAGGTTATAGAGAAAACATTATAAGATGAAAGCATCAAGAATATAAGTATTGCAGTTTTTAGTTTAGGTCAACATCAATTTATATACTATCAAACTAAGAAAAAAAAGAGGGGGTAAGAGAAAACAGAAAAATCTAATAGACAGTGTTAATTTGTACATCAGCATAGCAACTCAAGAAGGTTAAAGTTCATCACATTGAAGACTTGCTCAATGAGCTTAGCTCACTAATGTGAATGACTAATCAGTGTAATTAAAGTGATACGGTTACCAAGGGAGTGAGAGATTGAGTGCACTCTCTTTATAAGTGCAGAAGTTTGATCTGAAACGATTGACTGCAATTGCTTCGGCAAATCTTAGTAAATTCGCTGTCCTTCGTGTGTTTGATATTTTGAAGGATTTGGAAATCTCGACAAAACGACCCGAATCCACAAGGTGTCTAGTAATTGCACTTTGTAAATAACTGCTCCCTTTTAAGCATAGGTTTCTTGGAATATGCTGCGAAAACCAGATAGGAGCCCTTCTTTTACTCCTTCCAGTATACTTGCTGACTCAGGTGCGCATAAATTTATAAATGCAGGTGGAGGTAACATCGCTAGGGTGCTTATCCATTGTAGATTGGCTTATAAAGTACGTAGTGTCATCAGGTTAGCTGCAGGGAAGCATCTTTTTATGCTCCTTTCATCCTCCAGTCAATCTTTTGTGATACTGCCTCTCCTTTGTATGGGAGGCAAATGAAAACTTTCTTCTTTTCCACTGCTGGGCACTTCGCTTTCTCATCTTTTTCTTTGCTGTACCTTAGCATATATCCCTTTGGATACCCATTTTCCCTAAGGCATTTTTCAACAAAGCTTAATTCTTCTTTTACCTTGTTAGGCAAACATTACTTCCTGGCTCTGCCACACAGTGTCCTTACTAATCGGAATTCACTTACTCGTGAATTCTAACTTCTCTTCATTCGACCAATGCCATCTGTGAGCATTCACTCCACCTTGACAGAGTCACTCCCCGGGCCACAAGGTTTGATTATAACTACAGGTGCGCTCAGTGGTCTTGGTTAGTTCATGATGAAATCTAGGCCGAAATTAATCAGAATATCTGCGTAAACTATGATCTAAACAAATAAGATAGATTTCAGCTTGAATGAATCACTTTTACTGATTTCATAATCTCAAACATCCTCGTTTCTAGTTGAATCATTTCGCAATTACTACTAGTTTCCCCCTTTTCGAATGAGATGTAAATGATACGAACAGTCCTTGATTGTGAATATTAGTTGAGCACCCTATTGCCTCAGAAACCTCATTAATTTTTTATGTCATTTGTAATGGTGAAAACTTTTCATTTTCAACAGTTATCTTATTCTTTAACATGGAGGTGTGAAACACCATGAAGTGGTACATTTCATAAGGTTTCTTCTGTCTTCATGTGTGTTGATTTCAAAGCAACTGAGACATACCGAATGTCAAATGATAGATAAATTTAGCTGTCAGTAAGCATCACCCACCAATAACCATCTAAAAAGTTGGCAGTGCAATATCAACTGCTATGAGTATCTGAGCTGCAACCAAATCAGACAACAGTGCTTGCTAGGACAGTTCAAAGTGATCAAAACACCGATGAGAGACTTTGCGATTTGAGCACATCAGCAGTATACTTAGTGTGAAACAGTGAAACGAATCAAAACAATTCAAACTATCAGGATTCTTACTGGTTACTTCAGCTAACTGGTAGACACACAGAATTGCACAAGGAAAATTCACCCAGGTGTTTAGAACACTTTGATATGTCAACAAAGCTCCACTTCTGCATTTAAGTACTATCTAATTCTGAATATCGATAAGTAATGCTTGCCTACTTGATTGCCATTCATAGTATCGAAAAGATTACACATTCCAAGGAAACAGTAGTCCATTCTCATCTGGCTTTGTGTAATCTGCAAAATAGAGAACTTAATTAATACAGATGGAATACTGATACTGTAAGATACTATTGTCATTGATTTAATTGTCTCAGTATACACAAACGTGTATCCTATCTCTTACAATTACAGGATTTAAAGTTTGTTAAAAAGCATAAGGCAATTACTGAACAATTCATTGACCGACAAGGCATTTTTCAGCAAAGCATTTAGTAAAGTTTGATTAACACATTTAACTAACACAGGGCATTGATTTTATGCCAACATGTTGTTTTTCTCTAGCTATAATTGTTTGAAAAAGATCCCAAAGTGCCAATTGAATTTCATTCATAGTAAGTAGTGTCTCGAAATAAAGAATAATCGAACTTTTGTTTTCTAAGCACTAAAAATCAATGACTCGAGATTGTTGGCGACATGACTCAAAACTTTCTAATAAATGACGATAATGTATTTATTCACTTATAATCTAGGTAGATCCGTTAATCTTCATTATTATTTATGGAATTATTTTATTCATCTCGTGTACATCTGAACTGATTAGAGTCTTTTTGCATAAGTCGGTGGTTCGGGGGCAGAATGCTCCTCAACCACTCACATGGTCGGGGGTTTAATTCCCGGCCAAGGTATTCCTAAACTTCGCCTAGTTTTTTTAGCCGGTGTTAATTCCGGTGAACGGAGAGGGTTGGGCGTGATGCTAATAAGTAGAAAAAAATCAATGCAACTAAAACGTTGAAAACATGTTTGAAGCCCTGCATATTTCACATAGTACTCAGGAGAATGGAAAACATAGTTCCCATGCATTTTTTCTTTTCCACGACGTCTATGTGTGTATTTATGACGTACAGAAACTTGAACTGCCGCCATTAGTGCATAGTTTCTACACCTTGAAAATTCCGGTTAAGTTCAGTTTTTTTCAATTCATTTCTCGTCATTTCCATTATCAATACGAAACAGAGACTCAGTAATCGACCTACGACCTATCCAGCTTTGTTGTCTCTCATTGAAAGTTAACTACATTAGGTTTCGGTGGACTAGATCGTTTATTTATTTATCTCAAGATAATCAACCCATGTTGAAGCATACTGTAATACGATGTATCATGTTAACTGCAAAGAAACTATCAACATCATATTGAGGACACTTGTCAAACATTCTTTACTGCAAATGTTATAGTTCAGTCCATACACTGAACAGGATGAAACTTCAAAAATATAACAGTTTTCTACTACACTACACCCTGACTTAAAACGGAATGCATTTTTATCAGTTTATTAAAGACTTTTAGTTATCACTGAGCAGAATCAAGTGGACAGATTAATTATCATATTCGTGACTAAACTGTAGTCGCTAATTGATCAATATCTTTAAAAGATTTAAAAAAGGTCATTAGGTCATTTCATAGAATCTTCTAGCCACTGAAATTTAACATCCTACTAATCATTCATGTGGTTATAAGTCTTATTAATGAAATTCATTATAATAAAGGTTTTTGTATTTCCCAATGAATGAAAAACAAAAAGATATTGTTTTTACTGACGTTTCGCTATTTAGTGCTAATAGCTTTATCAAAGTATTAATGACATTAATATCCTTGTAAGAGCTCAACACTTTAACAGTAAAGCGCTTAAAAATGATGTTATTCGGCGGAGAGTATGACTAACAGTCAAATTTATGATGCGCATTTTGTCTTATTGAGGACCCTTCACTGCATGCACTGACATCTTCAATTATAAATGAATCCCCAGTGTGAACTAAACAGTCTCGCGCTAATCTTCCGACATGTAAGTAGCGTCCGAGCTAGAAGCCAATATGTTGACAGAGATTTAGAGTTCAGTTTAATAAAAATCAGTAAACCAGAAGTACAAATTTATTTAAACAAAAAACCTTCAGAATGGTGCATGCTTAAAAGTAGGCAATAACAAGTTACCGATTAATCACGAGGATATAATTTGGTCAACAGACGCTGAACACTTCGGTTCAATAAATCAACGGGTAAGTCCCAATTGAGTTAAATAGCAAATGATACCCGTCGCCCATAAGGTGACTCTCGTGACCCAAGTGGTTTAGTTGATAACACTTAGGCGGATTCGAGCTTCATTGGGAACACCCTCACTTAGTGGTAGATACAGGTGCACCCAGATGAAAAGTTCTAGGTGGGACGAAATGCGCGTCCTGGATTCAGCTGCTAATCACTACCTGCAAAATCCTGATAGAAACTCTCGTTTCTGTAGAAATTCATGCCAAGAGTTTGTGGAAGTTATCACAATCATTTACCTTCCGAACACTATAACTGTGAATATAATCTTATTGACAGATAATACTTACAACTAACTGTTTGGATTTGTAAAATTTTTAACATAAACTCTAACTAAAATTGTATATATTGTTGGATCTATATGTTCAAGTTGTTCCAAGGCCGTGAGTCTGTGGTTTTGGTATCATTTTAGTTAACTAAGCTGAACTATATTGCATGTTGTTGTATTTTATCGTTGTTTTATCTCTTGTTATCCGATTTTAGGGGGAGCAACCCAAGAGGTCGCTTCTCTCTAAACTTTATCTTAATGTAACCATTCCTTTCTCAGGCGTGAGGCTAGCAACCCCACCCTGTAAACAAATTGCTACAGAAACTTCAGCACGATGAACCTCTTTGCACCAAAAGAAAAAGTCTGTGTGGAACATGGAACGTCCGCACTATGTACGAGACTGGGAAAGCTGCCCAGATCGCAAACGAGATGAAAAGATACGGAATCCAAGTGCTGGGAATATGTGAAAGCAGATGGAATGGGAGTGGACTCACCAAATTGTCAACGGGTGAGTCAGTGATCTACTCCGGTCACCCAGAAGATAACCACACGCACACCGAGGGCGTGGCTATCATGATGTCACCAACGGCAACAAAGGCCCTGATACAATGGGAGGCGATCTCGTCCAGGATAATGACCGCCAGATTCAACTCCAAAGGAAGGAAAGTGTCAATCATACAATGTTATGCACCCACAAACAACGCAGACCTCGAAAAGAAAGAAGAATTCTACAGACAACTACAGGCAACAATGGACAATACTCCAGCTGGCGACATGAAAATACTAATGGGAGACATGAACGCCAAACTGGGACCAGACAATACAGGAAGGGAACTCATCATGGGTAGAGAAGCTCTCGGAGAAATGAATGAAAATGGAGAACTCTTCGCCGACTTCTGCGCCTTCAACGAACTAGTGATTGGTGGCAGTGTATACAAGCACAAAGATATCCACAAGGCTACATGGGTGTCACCAGACGGGCAAACCAAAAACCAAATTGACTTCATCTCAATGCTGCTCAAGGAAGTGGAGGCGCAGCCTACTGGACACAAAAGCAAGAAGAGGAGCAGACGTTGGCTCAGACCACTATCTCGTACAAGGGACAATCCAAATCAAATTAAAAGCTTTCAGGGAAACAGGAGCTGCAGATAGACCACAAGCCAAGTTCAACACTCAAAAGCTGAAGGACCAGGCTACAAAGGACATCTTCATTGCAAGCATAAAGGACAAAGCCGAGACACAAATCAACACCAGCGAAAAGGTCAGCGTCGAAAAGCACTGGAACAACTTGAAAACGGTGTGGAGTCAAACCTGCATGGAAATTCTAGGCAGAAAGAAGAGACAGGACAAACAGTGGCTCACTACGGACACTTGGAAACTAATAGAAGAGAGAAGGACAGTGAAACAAAAGATTATCCAGTGCCACGACGAGCAACAAAAACAGGAGCTGAATGCAAGCTACAATACACTGAACAAAAGAGTGAAGAAGAGTGCCAGGGAAGACAAAAGAAAATATTATGAAACCATGGCAAGTGAAGCAGAACAAGCTGCAGGCAAAGGAGACCTCGCCACACTCTACCAAACAACTAGGCACCTATCGGGCAAAAGTTCGACACAGATTAAGCCAGTAAAGAATGACAATGGAAAGTCAATCACCAAAGAGGTGGAACAAAGAAAACACTGGGCTGAACACTTCAAAAGACTTCTAAATCGTCCGCCACCTACAACGCGCCCAACAATACCAACAACGGAAGCAGAACTACCAGTGAACATCGACCCCCGACGAAATCAGAAGTCCTGAATGCAATCAAGATGCTTAAAGCTGGAAAGCAGCAGGACCAGATGGAATCCCAGCAGAAGCATTGAAAATGGACCCAGAGACAACAGCGGACTTGATGACGCCTTTGCTGGAGAAGGTGTGGAAAGAGGGCAAAGTACCTGAGGATTGGAAGAAAGGATACTTATTCAAACTACCAAAGAAAGGAGACTTAAGTCAATGTAAAAACTGGCGCGGAATTATGCTTCTGTCCATTCCAAGCAAAATACTAAGCCGCATCATCCTGGCGAGAATCAAACAAGCCCTAGATGAAAAACTTCGACCGGAACAGGCTGGATGCAGGAAAAACAATTTTTTTTTTTTGATTTACAGCTTGATTCCACACTGTATTTTCGGTACAAGTATGGAATTTTCAGCATGGATATCGGTAGCCCAAATTTTGCAGGCCAACCATAGATATCAGATGTGCGCCGGTGTGGGCTCGAACCCCGGACCATGTGCATGGTCGGCGAGAGTCCTAACCACTGTGCCACCGACGCACAAGTCATGTATTGATCAAATCGCCACACTACGGATCATCATTGAACAAAGCTTGGAATGGCAGTCACCTCTCTATCACAACTTCATCGACTTTGAAAAGGCCTTCGACAAGGTCGATCGAGAGGTGATTTGGTAACTACTTTGCTACTACGGGGTGCCATCAACAGTTATACATCTCATCCAACAGTTGTACGACAATGCTGCATGGCAAGTAATCCACAACGGGAAATTTACGGAAGCTTTCGAAGTGAGGACGGGAGTGAGGCAAGGCTTTCAACTATCGTCAATGATCTTCCTGATTGCAGTAGATTGGATAATGTGACAGACAACGGCCAATGAGGAAACAGGCATAAAATGGACTCACACAAAAAGGAACTTGAAGGATCTGGACTTCAACGATGAAATATGTCTGATTTCCCACAAACTGGAAGATATGCAAGTGAAAAGCAACAAGTTGGAAGAAGAAGAATCCAGAGATGATAGGACTTCAGGTAAACATAGATAAAACAGAAGTGATGAAGATTCCTGGCCAACACCACCACCACCACCACCACCACCACCAACAACAACAACAGACAACAATCAGCCAACATAAATGGGAGGAACCTGAAAGAAACTACCTCCTTTACCTACCGACATGGGAAGCATCGTTTCAACTACAGGGACGGAACTGACGAGGATATCAAAGCCAGAATCGGAAAAGCAAGACAAGCTTTCATCACTCTTAAGTCTGTGTGGAGGTCAACGTCACTCACCATCAAAAATAAGATCCGGATTTTCAACTCCAATGTGAAGTCAGTCAGTTCTACTTATCATACGGATCAGAGACTTGGCCAGCGCGTCATAAAGAGCATCTCAAACAAACTACAGACCTTCATTAACAGTTGTCTTCGTTCAGTACTACTCTAGATCAGATGGCCAGTAAAGATCAGCAACAGGGATCTCTGGGAATGACCTAACCAACACAACAGGAACCGATTGTGAAAGAAATAGGCAGGAAGAAATGGAGATGGATTGGCTGGCCATACTTTGAGAAAACAAACCATCAAGTGACATCACTAGACAAGCGATTGGTCGAGTGGAACCAGGCCGAAAGGGAAGCGGGCGGCGAGTTGGTCGTCAGTGTGAGGGTGACTTGGAGGAGGTCATGTGAAGAGGAGATGAAAGCATGTGGGAAGACTTGGAGTGGAGTGAAAACGTTGGCAGGAAACAGAAGGCAACGGAGGTGCGCATCTGAAGCCCTAAATTCCTCTAGGAACTAAAGGATATAATAATAAATAAATAATAATAAAAATCCTGATAGACACTATCAAAGTGAAAAGGAAGTGAAGTTGGAAAATTAAAAAATTCCTGTTGATGGTATCTGCAGTACTATAATCTGTTAATATTTGAAGAAAATCAGATGTTGACGTGTCGAGTGGGCAAAAGCACGCTAGTTGATGCAAAAAGATAGCGTTTGTAATATATATATATATATATATATATATATATTTCGTTGATAATGTTACAATAAAAATCATCAAATGACATGACAGGTTAAGGTGTGCATCGAATCAAATTTTTCTTAGCCAAATCGCACATTCTTGAGGCTACCATGGTTTTCGTTGTCAAGCTAAGAAAATCAGTTTACAATGCTTGATCTACTTTAAACTAGAAGTGGCAATCAAGAAAACTATCAGTATAGCAAGACGGCATACACTATTCAGTTTTAAAAGGGTTGCCTGCAGTCAAGACGTCAGTGTTTTAATGTGTGTCTGTTCTTCTAGATCATCTCTAAGTAGAACAGGACTTGTATGGAATGCTTCCGGTCTTCATTGGTTAGCTCGTTTATGTCCAATTGAAATAGAAACTGTTTGTATTTATTTCACTCCCTAGTCATAATTCATTCGATCTATTTGATTACTGTAATACACTTTGACACAACAAGAAAGATTGATGTTCACAGAATAGAGTGACAACTTTCCATTCTCACTCTGTCGTCATTTACAAGAGTTTGCGAAAGGAATAAAAATCACAGTAAATTAGTGTCGTAAATGCTGAAACAGAAAACTTTAAAATTGAGGCATAAGTTATTGCTAGCTTATTCGTTATCAATTTTTAAATTATAAATTGTTGGGTTCATGGGAATTTCATCACAAATCGGCGTCCATTAGATGGTCACTAGAAACCATAGTGTTGGACAGTTGTTTCGTTCTACTTTGGGACGACTCGACCCGAGAACGAACTGCAGGATTCAAGATATAAGGTGAGTACATTGTTATTCAGCCACTGGATTACAGTACTTTACACATGGATTTATACAGCGGGAGGGGTGGATTAGGAAAAGTTTGAAGAACACCTGTCAACAATCTCTCAAGAAACCATGCAGTATATGAAATACACATAATTATCACACTGTTTACGTAAAAATTTTTCAGAAAATGATTTATGGCACTCACATCTCTGCAACAAAGCAATCGTCAGATTTCCTGCGTGATAAACATTTAAAAAAGCTTCAATAGCCTAGACTACAGAACTAATTACTTGTCTTCGGACAAATATTTTTTGAAATGTATTCGGATACTAGGTGAAAACTTTTAAATCACACTTGTCAGTGCATGCATTATATTCCAAGTGAATGTATGTAAATTACTGAAAATTATTGAAGGCAGTGTGAATCAAATAGTTGTACATGTCACAGGGGTTTTGAATAGCTGGTAATGTAATAATGACTCGTGTCCTCTGCCCTTTGAAAGCTACCATTATATTATTATTCCCTTGGGTGCCTAGTGGAACATAAGGCTTCAGTAGCTCATCTCTATTTCACCGTGTTGTCTGAGGCCCTTCATAGCCGGCTCCACAAGTGCCCATAAGTTTTCATCTCCTCCCCATACGATATCCCCCATGTAATCCTCCGACGCCCAAAGTGATGTTTCTGATTCCGGTTCCACCGTAGAGCCTGACGTGTGATATCACTCAGCTCTTTCCTAATCATATGTCCAGTCCATCTACATTTCCCTCTGTGTATTCCTTGTTTGGTTCTTCCCCATAGTTTCTTTTTGCTAATCCTTACTGATGGGTCTTTTAAACTTCAGAATGGAGTGGAGTCACGTGTTGATTAGAGTCCGTAGTCAATTATATACGCTTTACATAAAAGAACACCATTGTTAGCACAGTTTTCACTACAGAATATGAGTCATAATTCCTTATAAGTACTAAGGAGATAAGATATGGGGGAGCAGGAACAGTACAACAGGAATTCTACGCGTTACAAGGTTAACATTCACCTTGATATGATTATGAGCAATAAATTGTGCTCGAAAGGTCATCAGTAAACATTACTGTATAACACTGAGACTTTATCAAAACAAAAATTTACTCATAATGGAAGTAACATTCACCTGCTTTTCGTAAAATATATGATGGATTAAAATTTCTTCTCTACACTTTTACATCTTCCTTTTATAATTTATTCTCCTGGTTAATAATTCAGTTTTTAGTAATTTTGTATTCTTTGAACTTTGCTATTCAAACTGTTGTCCCGAAAAAGAGTAGAGACTTGGAGATTTAGCCATGTGGTTGAGACAAAACAGTAAAACCGAGGAAGGCAACCTCCAGAGCTACACATACCTCTTCTATTATGAGTAAAAATCTCACAAGTGGCCATCGCTTCTATTTTACAATGGTTGGTTTGCAAGGATCTAATTGACCTCAAGTTTTATCATGAACTGACTTCAATTAGAGGACCAATGAGGACGAGGCAGTACTGGGTAACCATTTCGTCCTAGCTTGCGACTTTTTGACAGGACCACTTGTATTCTCCTCAGCATCGAAGCCAGGATGTCCAAAACGGTCTCACTAAGACCACTTATCCACTGAGATGAAATGTAAACACCTATTAATTCTAACTTCTACCAAATGGTGATTAATAGCTTGACCTCTGGCAAATATCATCTTTTAGTATTTGTCTCGACACCCAATTGGGTTGACTGCGCCGGTTACGACTTCCTACTAGGACTTCAAGTTTCTATTTTTACTTCAACATAGAATCCCATAGGAAAGCCAGCTTTTAGGCTTTAGTCAACTCTTCTTCTAAATAATTTGGTTAGTAGAACGTTTTCTTCTGTGTAGTTCTATTGAGAAGGCTTTCAATTATTTTACTAATTTCAACCGTTTTCACTGTAGTCATCTTCATTCCGGTCATCATGAGTATTATTTTATTCAGGGTGACATGAATTCAGTACATACAAGCCAATGTTTATTTCTGTTGGCCTCTGTTTTCTGTCCCACTGTAGAAAACAAAAGATATTTTTTTCATCCTCCTAAACACAAAATCATCATTTTGTTCACTACTTTTCACACAATGTGCATTATCCACTTTTTCTCCTCTGAATTTCATACCAATTTTACATGTCAGTCAACTCTTGTTCACAAAAAAGATTTAGAGATATCCTCTATCTCGTCCCTATCAAAATATCTAAAAGGCTATACTGCTATAGTTTGTTTATTTTTTTGAGTTGTTTTTTAAAGCCTAATCTATGAAACACATTTATAAATATCATGCACATTCCAACAATGATGATTGTATCGAGTATTGAACGCTGAACTATCTAATATACATGTGGACGTGTTTTTTAAAATAAAAAGAAGTTAATCCAAGTTTCTGTCGGTTGTACACAAACTGACCGAAATCTTGGACAAATTTATAGAGTTTTGTTTAAATTAAAAAATGAAACCCATGTATTTTGATTGAATTAAAACACGGAGCCATTGAATATTGAAAGTATTATGTGGTGTCCTAAAATTTGAACTGACTGTGATATTGTCGAAATGACTCACTAGTAGATTTCAGGAAAGAATATTAAATTCTGCTCACCATTTAGTCATTATTATTACTCATATGATTCATTTCTTGTGTTTTGTGAAGAAGAAGAAAGGGCCTACATGTCACCCACTGCCACTTAATTCTCCACTTTCCGTGAAGGTTTGCTTTCTCCAGACTGGCGTTTGATGTCACTTATCATTTGTCTTGGCGTGTGTCCTATCCACCTCCATTCCCTTGTGAATACTTTTCAGGTCTTAGAATTTCAGCTGATCTTCTGTCAAAGTTCACTGCTAGTATATGTGTAAAACTTGGGCACTGTGGTAGTAAGTAATTCCATATTGCTTTTGTTTATTAGATGCATCACACAGTGAAACAGTATTATTTACTGGATGAAACAGTTTCGTACATGATTATGAACAATAAATTTTGTTCGAAACATCATCCAGTAAATAATACTGTTTCACAGTGTGATACATCTAATAAACAAACCAATATGAAAGTTCACTGCTGAAAAAATCTAATACCAAAGAAATTAGGATGGATGGGACATACTTTGAGAAGACAGGTGAGTGGCCTTACACGTTAGGCAAGTCTTCGAGAGGAACTTGAATGGGATGAGATAAGTTAGGCTCTCGAGAGTTGCATGAGGGAGATCGTGTGGGGAAGCGATGAGGGCTGATGGGCAGTCATAGGACCTGAGCGAATTTGAGATATGATTCTGAATCTCACTGTTCCACTCGGAAACTAAGGGACTACTGACAAAAATAATAAGGGCTTTACGAACAGATTTTAATCGTGCTTGTACCTACTGTCGCTTGTGTTGACGATAGTGGAAATGTGTAGTGATCAAGAACTGATAGTGAGTCATTTCTGTTACACTCATCATCAGCTGGATCTGTAAAAGCGTCATAAGCCACCATTGTCTTCCTTCGTCGCGTTATGCTCTATATTAATTGATTCCAACTTATCCCTCTCGCCTATGCTTCACACCTCGAATTCATCTTATGGTAATAGATAATATGAAATATTCATTTTTGTAGTCCGCATAATATTTTAAAGCCAACATAGTTTGTTACTGGGTTCCATCAAGGACTGTCATAAAATTGAAATAATCTCCATTGTCATTGCGTTAAGTTGGCCAGTAGGTAATTTCATGCTGGTATATATTATCATTAAATTACATCGTTTACAGACACCTTTTCCTTCCTACTCTAGTAGCCCGCTGGGAGTCAAACTCAGGACCTTGATATAGCGAAATAAAGTCTACCATTGACCAATAGACCAATGGTATCCAACAGCCAGTTCGTAGTACAATAAAATTGCTTTCCAAAGTCATAAGGAAGTAAATATCCTCATAGGGAACCTGCTGAACAACCACGGTCACAACAAATTGTCAGGACTCCAATAAATTCATCTCAAAGTGATTTACCGATGATGAGTGGGTTATTCTTTTTATATCAGCTTGTGACGAAGTCGACCTTGGAATGAATCAAATCCACTGAAGTTCATTTAGATTTACTGTAACTTTAAGATTATGTGAGGAGTTGTTCTCAGTCTTGACTTTTTCCACAACTGACTCCCCTGCGTCTTAACAATAATAAAAACAGAAAAAATCAACTGCTGAAAAATACTCACGTTTATTAGAGTACATATCACGGAGGATCACAAAAAGATTTCCCAATTGTAAATATTTCCTACTCTTTCTTTCGAGTATACTCTAGGTAAAAACTGTCCTTGGCTTTGAAGAATTGAAAAAACACTGGAAGTGACACTCATATTAGTTATTTAGTCAAGAAATAACAATAAAGAATCATTGAACGCGAACACCCAGTCACACACACACATTACACACACTTATACAAAGCATGTTACACTCATACATCTATTCCTCTTTATGAATTTGAATAAAGCAAAACAACTGTTTGTAAAGAATAAGATGCTACCATCATTGCTTATTTCGTTAATCTCTCTCATCATCATCTGCCTTCAGCCTAAAGAAATCATTAAGTTCATTTGCAGAACCATTTTAAAATACTTGCAATTTCCACATGATGTCAGCTAACAGACAGTTTACATTTAAACACGTTTAAACATCAGTGTATGCATGCAATTGTGATATTTACGTGATAAGGACAAGAGGTGAGTAAGATTATGAGTGACTAATCAACTGAGCAACAATCCAGTGAGTTCAACATCAATCATAGAAACAAGAAGCAAGCAAAGTTACGTTTTAAGAAAGAGGGTTGGGGCTAAAGCCAAGGAGTGTAAAGTCAAATGAGGGAGAGAGTAAAGACATCCAGTTACCAGGATAAAGAAAGACTGATAACTGCTTCTTTCTGAACACATAAATCGAGTTACAGGAGTTTGATAGCGATTGATTCGGTAAAATTGAGCAAAATCGAACTGCTTTGTTTACTAAACGTTTAATTATACACCCCCTTTGAACATTTAAACAACCTATGAACTATTATATATATACATATGAGATTATTTGTTTTGACACTTGGTATTGAACTATGATTATAATCACAAACATCTTAATTGCATTTCATACTATTATTACTATATGGATTTACTCCAGTTAAATCTCTTCAAGAGATATAATGTTTTATTAAATATGCCATTCTACAGCTTGATAATAAATTTGAACAATGCAAGAACTACAGTTTTAGCAGAATAAAATGGTACCATCTTTTATTTCGCTGCCTTCTCGTCAGCTGCTTACATGGCAAAGACATTATTAAATATATCTACAACAACAATTTTAACATACTTGCACAGAGTTCAGTTTAAACAAAAATCAATCGATCAATATACGCATACACTAAAAATATATACATATATAAATATTTTTGTTTAAACTGAACTCTGTGCAAGTATGTTAAAATTGTTGTTGTAGGTATATTTAATAATGTCTTTGCCATGTAAGCAGCTGACGAGAAGGCGACGAAATAAAAGATGGTACCATTTTATTCTGCTAAAACTGTAGTTCTTGCATTGTTCAAATTCATTAAGGGGAATAAATGTATGGTAATAAATTCATTGAAAAGACTCTGTCTGCTGAATATTTTGTCCCTAATACTTTTTCTGTTGATAATTTTAAATGATTTCACGATGTCCACCTCATGACCCGAAATGATGAGATGTCTGGCAGTGGCGTTATTATTAGCGTTAGTTGCCTTGAGAAGTAGGCTTTTTGGTACATGTTAAAAAATTGGGAGGTGTATCCTTCTTTCTGTCCTCTCAATGTAACTGCCACAGCAGATACATGTGAATTTGTATACACAGTCAGAGTTAACACGAGAAGGTTATATGTCGACTTGTGATTGCATCAAAGACAACGCTGTCCGATAGACAGGAACAAAATTAGTTGCAGGATAGGTTCTCGCTAGTGAGGCATTCAATCGTCTGTTGGCTATTGCTGCAATATCATCACCTTTGAAATGGGGTCAAATTAAGATAAGCTCTTTTCCGACTGTGATTTGTTTGACATTTGAGGTTACACATCTCACGTGCTTATTATGAATTTCTGAGGGTAACTGTTGTTTTTCAACAACTTTTAGAGAAACAGAAATTCTTCCAGTTTCTCTGTAGACTGTGTTCTCTTGGCTCAATAAACACATTACTGACCAATGCTTGTCTTTATCTAATTGGACAATCACCGCTGAAAGTGAAGTATTGTCCACTGCACTACGAGTTCGAGGTATGTTTGGAGTCTTTCTTTCACTGACATTATGTAACATTTGCAAGTATGTTAAAAATGATTCTGTTCAATATTATTGTGCCATTATTATTTCCTTTGTTTCCTAGAGAAACATTAGAGTTCAGACGCACGTCTCCAATGCGTTCGGTTCTCCGCCAACATTTTCACCTGGCTTCACATCTGCACACATGCTTTCATCTTCTCTTCGTATCACCTTCACGTCACCCTCAAACTGACGACCAACTCGCCTCTTCACATTCCGGTTCCACTCAAGTAGTAGCTTGGCGTGTGATGTCACTTGATGGTTTTCTCAGAGTATGCCCAATCCATCTCCATTTCTTACTGCATATTTATTGCACAACTGTTTCCTACTGGGTTGGTTCGCTCATTGCCAGAGATCCATGTTGCTGACCTTTTCTAGCCGGCTGTCTGATCTTGAGCAAAGTATTGAACGAAGACAGCTGTTGATGATAGTCTGTAGTTTGTTCGAAGTGCCCTTCGTGACGCAACAGCCAAGTCTCTGATCCGTATGTTAAGTAGAACTGACTTCAAATTGGAGTTGAAAATCCGGATCTTATTTTTATTTTCATGCTGAGTGGTGTTGACCTTCACACAGACTTGAGAGCAGTGAAAGCTTGCCTTGCTTTTCCGATCCTCGTCGCTTTGATATCCTCATCAGTTCCGTCCGCCTTTCGTTAAAACGATATTTCCGAGGTAGGTAAAGTAGGTTACATTTTTCGGATTTCTCCCATTATCCTGCCTGATAGTTGTCTGTTGTTTTTGTTGTTCCTGATGCTATTGGCCAGGAATCTTCATCACCTGTGTTTTCTCTATGTTCACCTGAAGGAAGTCTTATCTTTTCACGATGCTCCTTCTGCCAACTTGTCACTTTTCACTTGCATATCTCCCAGTTTGTGGGAAGTCAGGCGTATATCATCGTCGAAGTCCAGATCCTCCAAGGTTTTGTGTGGCTCCATTTCATGCCTGTTTCCTCTTTCCCCGCTGTCTGTCGCATTAGCAAGTCTACCTCAGTCAGGAAATCGATCATTGGAGATAGTAGGCAGCCAGATTGTCTTACTCCCGTCTTCACGTCAAAAGATTCCGTGAGTTTCTCATTGTGGATTACTTGACATGAATTATTATCGTACAACTGTTGGATGAGGTGTATAATTGTTGGCAGCACCCCGTAGTAGCGAAGTAATTTGCAAATCACCTCTCGATCTATGCTGTCTGTTGAAGGCCTTTTCAAAGTCAGTGAAGTTGAGATAGAGAGCTGACTGCCATTCCAAGCTCTGCTGAATGATGATCCGTAGTGTCACAATTTGATCGATTCTTTATATAATGTACTCAATGATTTCTTTGGGCTGTAGGCACCTGATGAGAGGGGCCGACGAAATAAGCAGTGATGGTACCATCTCATTCTGTAAAAACTCTTATTCTTGCTTTATTCAAATATTATTTTCATTTGCAAATGTTACGTATTTACAGGCATTTAAACAAAAATAATTACAGCTTTTTCTACTCAACTTCCTTTTGTACAGTTCTTTTAGTGTAATCGCCGGAGCTTCACACAAATAAGTTTCACAAATCTGAACAGCTGACAGTTTCCTGCCAAATTTCACTATTCCTAACGAGAAGCTCTAAGAAAACTGATACAATAACATTGGAATACAAATCCCAAACGGGAAAGTAAGAAATTAAACTATTAACAAACATAACAATATTAATAACAATAATACAGAAAGCCATCACGGAATTTAATTTTGGAGCAACAAGCGGCGGGTAGTTGGTGTCTGTCAATAATCTGAAAACTATTTGATTGTTCCTCTGACTAATGCCCAGATAGTCAATATTTGTACGATATAAATCCTGATCGAAGTTAAACGTGATAATACTCTTCTAAAACATTCACTACAAATCCATATGATTTGTCTTAATTCACGCGTTAAAAAACTACTGCGCGATGAAATCGAGTCTGTTCTACGCACATTTCTGTTAATATTTTGTTTGATAGCTGTGTTCTCATTTCATAAATATTTCTGTACAAAAAAGACCAAATTTGCATCAAGTGATCATAATAACAATGATGTTAATTCTTATATAAATTACACATATTTATTAACTGAAGAGGAATTGAATTTCCCATTAGCATTCAGTGTAATTACTTATCGTGATTTTGATAGAGCATTTCGTTTGATTAAAGCAATTTATCGACCTAACAATGTATACTGTATACATACTGATAAAAATACAAACAGCATTGAATACACTGAATTCGTTCAATATGTTCAACAACTAGGTGAAAATATTTATTTTGTCCCAGAAGATCAACGTGTTCATGTTGTCTGGGGTAGATATTCTGTGTTGGAGGCTGATTTAAATTGTGCTAAATTACTATTAGCTAAAAGTAAAAAATGGAGATATTTTATCAATTTAACTGGACATGAATTTCCACTAAGAACTAATTGGGAGTTGGTTAAAGCATTGAAAGCACTGAACGGTTTGAATGTGGCGCCAGCGCATTGTTTACAAAGCAAACCATGGCGTATACCACCAAAACGTCGTGTTCCTTTAGATGTAAGTTAAATTTTTTTGATTGACCATTTTTATTTTCTTATTTTTCCACACTTTTACAGGTATAATATTCAGTTTATCAGAAGTAAATAGTAATTTTCAAGACGTCTTGGTGTAGTTATTTCTCGAAAAAGAGAAAAGGCCCTGTCTCATTATCAACAATAAATAATACAGCTGTGTAGAGAGAATCAGTGTTTGGGAAACAATTTCATTCTGTAACAAAGCGAATAGACATTTAAAGACTATTCACTCCTGTTATTTGAATAATAATGGACTTCACAATGTGCATTTTACCCCAATGATTTTCCTGATTGCAGTAGATTGGATAATGCGACAGACAACGGCCAATGAGGAAACAGGCATAGAATGGACTCACACAAAAAGGAACTTGGAGGATCTGGACTTCAACGATGAAATATGTCTGATTTCCCACAAATTGGAAGATTTGCAAGTGAAAAGCAACAAGTTGGAAGAAGAAGTATCCAGAGATGATAGGACTTCAGGTAAACATAGATAAAACAGAAGTGATGAAGATTCCTGGCCAACACCACCACCACCACCACCAACAACAACAGACAACAATCAGCCAACATAAATGGGAGGAACCTGAAAGAAAATACCTCCTTTACCTACCGACATGGGAAGCATCGTTTCAACTACAGGGACGGAACTGACGAGGATATCAAAGCCAGAATCGGAAAAGCAAGACAAGCTTTCATCACTCTTAAGTCTGTGTGGAGGTCAACGTCACTCAGCATGAAAATGAAAATAAGATCCGGATTTTCAACTCGAATGTGAAGTCAGTCAGTTCTACTTATCATACGGATCAGAGACTTGGCCAGCGCGTCATAAAGAGCATCTCAAACAAACTACAGACCTTCATTAACAATTGTCTTCGTTCAGTACTACTCAAGATCAGATGGCCTGCCAGTAAAGATCAGCAACAGGGATCTCTGGGAATGACCGAACCAACACAACAGGAACCGATTGTGAAAGAAATAGACAAGAAGAAATGGAGGTGGATTGGCTGGCCATACTTTGAGAAAACAAACCATCAAATGACATCACTAGACAAGCGATTGGTCGAGTGGAACCAGGCCGAAAGGGAAGCGGGTGGCGAGTTGGTCGTCAGTGTGAGGGTGACTTGGAGGAGGTCATGTGAAGAGGAGATGAAAGCATGTGTGCAGACTTGGAGTGAGGTGAAAACTTTGGCAGAAAACAGAAGGCAATGGAGGTGGGCATCTGAAGCTCTAAATTCCTCTAGGAATTAGAGGATATAATAATAATAATTTTACCCCACTTCGGCCTCCTCAGTCGGAGATACCCTTACTGGAACTTGGCAGACGTTATTTCAAACACCAAGAGATTATGCATTCGGGCACAAAGAACGTCGCTTAAATAAAAGCTGTGAGCTCCCAATTGCTCAAGTTATTTTGTATTTCCGGGTGGACAATATGCTGCTAGGTCGTCCTAATGATAAAACTGTCTTATTGGGGGATAACATTTTGGAGTTTCAAGTCATGATTGATGAGTTCCAGTTTGGAAAGGAAGACCATCATTCATTTAAGATGCAGGTACATCCAGGTGGGAAGACACGAACGTCTTGAGTTACACTGCGAATCATCACCAAGTAAATGACATCAGGGTAACTACCAGAAATCATTGGTGTTTCGTACTGGTAGCCAGCATATCGGATTAGACTAACCATGTCAGTCCAATACAAATTGACCAACTGGAAAATAAAAAGTAACTTGCATAAACTATAGAATCCTGTAAAACAAGTTTAGAGGATGAAAAAGAGGAATAAGGAATTCTAGTAGTATAATTAAACTGAACGCATTAAAGTATTACTGCACCGACTCTGGTGACTGAGTGGTTGACTTACGAGTGTAGAACTCTGCAAAAAGACACAACAGTTCAGTGTGTCCAGATTCTGAGAAGTGTACATCAAACTGTAGGAAAGAAATATAAAAAGAACCACAATGGAGGTAATAGAGATGATAATTAGATGAAGAACACATTGTATAACTTCAGAATTTGGATGACGACAAGGAGAATGGATAGATTTACATCACTGCAAACTGTTTCAACATTCTGCAATCACTGATTAATGAGTATGCTGAGGAACTAACCCAAAAAACAAAATCTACACCAAAGACCTAAATAGACTGTTGCCAAGTTTCCACTTGACCACTCCGTGCCTCTTTACCTTTTCTAAGCTAACCTTATTCCATTTGAAATAACGCATTAAGGCAGATGGTATGTGATGATATACCATGCGTATCGCAATAACCTGCGTTGATGAAAAATTTAGGAGTTCGCATAAAAGTTATTCTTCTATAAGCCCATGCCTAATGACGACATTGCTGGTATCGTGACTAAGCTATGAAATTAAGAGTGATGACTTTCTTGAACAGCTTTGCTAGGCATCTATCTTTGAAGGCTATGAAGGACAGGGCGTAGTAATACAGCATTAGAATCAAACATCATTGCAAGCAAGCGCATATCTTTTAGGGCTGTAAGTGAAGCACTTCATAATAGTTTGTGGTGGTGTGACACAGACAATGTGTGGAAACGGAATGTCATTCTCACAGATACTCACACATCAATTGGGCATATATATATATATATATATATATAATGATCAAACTGGGTTCAATCAGTGTTCGCTGTTTTTTTCAGGCACAGACTGGAGCTTTCCTCTGATGACTTCTACCTTATCAGATTATTCTTTCCGATGACATACACTTCGAATGGTTAGAAATATATATATTGGACATTGTATTTGATTCTAGAATCGGAATGCTATTCCCACAGTCCAATACTGCATACGATATATCTATTTGAACATTCTATTTGATATTAGAGACAGAATACATTTCCCACGGTTATCATTGCATTTAATCATTGCATTCTATGTCGTTTGACGTAAATCGAGATCACAGGCTCAGTGATTGGTTAACGAATATAAACTGTAGATGCATAAACAGTGGTTTGATTAATGAAAAATATACCGTAGCTTCTGTCTCTTGTCTTCTGCTGTTACAAGTTGGGTATTTTTAGGATCAATGTGCAGTGTGTAGAAAGTGAAAAGAGAAGAATTACATAGTCATATCTCATATTTCATTTAGCCTTATCCATAATATGTCTTGTATACTTGAGGGGAAAAGCAGATGAAAAATAAGTCTAAGATAAATAAAATGTGTGATAGTTGAGGTGGGCATAATACACCACACAGCTAATTAAAGATAGACAAATAACAAAGACAAAGAAAGACAGGGAAATAACAGACTTGAGGGAACAAGATAAGTCTGGCTGAGATGATTTTGACATATCAGATGATTCCGGGAAATTGCCTGATATTGGGAAATATGCCTAACAAGCATTTCCACTATTGTCGACAGTTTTGTACTGACAGCATTGTTCCAAGGCTTGCAGACGAAATTTTCAGTGCACACACACACACACACACACACAAATGTTTTACTTGCCTTAGATGACACAAACTAACGGTGAAGATCTCCACGGATTGATGTCTACTCTTGTCTGGACTCCCCTAAAGCATTATTCAGCATAACTATACTGAATCCAGAGTAACACGACAAGAAAGAGAGAGAGAAAAAACAACATGTGATTCATCAGATAAGGTTCCTTCTTACTGTTTTCATGATATCAATAATTTGCATTGCATGCTGATAATAATAGTAATACGAGTGATTAGTAAAGCGGTAACTGTCATGTGACAAAAACCTCATTTCTTTTGTTGTTCGCATCAACTCGGGTTCGCTGTTTTTATCAGACACAGACTGGAGCTTTCCTCTGACGATTTCTACTTTCTCGGATTATTCTTTCCGATGACATACACTTCGAATGGTTAGAAATAAAATACAGGTTCGAATCCGTCTCCACCTACTTCACCCAGGGCAACTTGATAGTAGTTATGGTAGTAGTAGGGTAATCAACACTCAAGCAACAATAAGTGTGTGGCTCATGCCCTGACGCATATGATAATCATATTACTGTTTCTTTTAATTCCTAGAGGAACATAGGGCTTCAAACGCACCTCTCCATTGCGTTCGATACTCTGACAACGTATTCAACTTGCTCCACATCTGCACAGATGCTTTTCATCTTCTTTTTGCATCACCTCCTCCATGTCACCCTCGAACTGACAACCAACTCGCCGCTTCTTATTCGAGGTCCACTCGAATAATGGCCTGGCGTGTGATGTCATTTGATAGTTTTCTCAGAGTGTGAGTTGTCCACCTCCATTCCTTCCTTGGCACATATTGAAATATGTACTAATTAAATGATTCCTGCACCATCATTATCGATTGAAGGCAGACAGCATGGATGATAACATCAAAACCAGAATGGGAAAGAGAAGACAGATTTTCATCAACCTGAAATAAGTTTTGAAATCAACTGCACTCACCATAAGGAACGAATTTGGATTTTTAACACCAGTGTTAAGTTAGACAGTCACTCTTTTTATATGGGTCAGGAACTTGGCGTTTGTGTCACGATTTTTATCAACAGCTGAGTTTGCTCAACATTGAAGATCAAATGGGCCATAAAGAACTAGCAACAAGGAAATCTAGGAACGAACCAAACAACAAATATGTAGAAGAAATTGAAGATTAATCGAACAAAAGCTGTGGAGCCCGTTGGGCAAAATCTCACGATGGGCCACCGTGAACACAAGTAGGAAACGACGAGTTAGGTATGAGTCCAAGGGTGACACAGAGATTGTGTCAGGTGGAGATGGGAGTTCATGTGCTATTTCACAGCCAGCTGAAGACGACCGCAGGGAACGGGGCAAAATAGAGATGTGTTGTTGAAGCTCTAAGTTCCACTATGAACCCAAGAGAATAATAATAATAATATAGTGACTGGATTCTGATGATGTAGTAAGATTTTGCCAACTTCTCATTCATGCGTAACAGAGAAGGTTTTGGTTTCATCATTTTTTGTGTGTTTTGACATTTGGTATTTAGTTAACGGATGATGAGGTAGCCTTGGACTGGAGGACCCAGATGTTTACTTCATCTTCAGTCACCACCAATTAACAGTAGCAGTAGTAGTATTAGTATGAGTAGTAGTAGTTTCTTCTCGTTGACATCATTCACATCTCTATAGAAACCCTTGTCCATAGCATAAAAAAGAAAACAACACTGATCGTGATTTATGACTAATAATTTATTAACTTGCCATATATATAGTTAAGTTAAATTGCTACTCATTTATTTATACGATTATTTCTATGCAAATATCTTTTTAGTAAATAAAAAGAAACCTAATTCTAATTAAATCACGATTTCATGCTTATTTGAACTTGGGTCACTTATGCTCAAATTCGACTAACTAGTCAATTCAAAGAGACATCCATAGAGAGAGAGAGAGAGAGATTATTGCAAAAACAATATGTCTTCTGTCTCACTGCTTAGTGCTAAGTGCTCAAAATTGATTTAAGCATGTATAGAAATAGTAAATGTTTTTGTTTTTCATTTCTGCAATCCGAATCAACTATCTCTTAGAATTTTTCATCTAAAGTTGACTAACTGAGTTTCAGCATGGAATTTTGAGCAGATGTGCAGCAGTTCAAGTTGCCACACTCCATGTAGCACACAAAGTCAGAAAAAAGAGAGAAAAGGAGAATTAAAAGAACAACAATAAGAAGATATGTAAGGGAGAAACATGATGGTTTAATGGATCTGAGAGGTTACAGAGAGTGAACGCATTTGCATCACTGGGAAAATTTTTGAGTCATACCACTAGTTGCTTCCAGTCGTCATTGGTTCTTAGCATCTATATCATCGCGACCAAGAAACCTATTCCTTCCTACGTAGTTGGCTGAAACAAACAGCCAAAGATTTCATGAAATGATTCAAAGTTTTGGTTTGATCATCCTGAATCGGCTAACGTTGCTCTACTGGAAAGGCAGTGGCCCAGTATGCGTGATATGTATAATAGGAATCACAATCATGTTAACACACTTAATCATGTATTATTTTACATTCGGTCAATATTTCGTTAAAGTTGACTGTAATATACAGAACCAAAATAAGCATTACAGGAAGCAGAACACGTCAAAGAAAGTGATATTGTACATGTATATTTTGATTGGACACTAGCAACTAGTCTGACGTGTCTAGTCCTTTCTCCGGTGCATACTGAATTCTATCACTCAGTTTTGTGATGTGGCCACCATTCTAGGTAGTTCACCATCACTATGCACTATGAATTGTTGATACCAGATGGTTGGAGGCAATCGGTAGGAAGCTAGATTTCGTGCTAGATGGCACTCAACCAATCAGCAAAGCGTATCTGCCCCCTTGGAGGAACTTATGTCCCTTCCTCGACTCGAAACCTTATCACTCAGCGATGCAGTCAGAGACGCTACCACTGAGTTATTCACGCTCGCGACTGACCTCGTGTAGGAAACGAAACCTAGGTCAAGCAAGGCCTTCTGCCGATTGTCTCTAGCTATCTAATATCAACAGATCCCGTGTATACTTATTCAGACACTTATCAGTCAGTGAATTAATAGTTTCTCTTGTAATAATAACCCTTAAAAAGTAGAGAAGAACTAGAAATATAATAAATGATGTAAATATTACTGGTTAGAACTGTGTAAAACATAACTGTTCAGCTGGCTAATTAAACAGTGTTGTTTTTGCATCCGCATAGAACTCTGAACAAAAGTACAACAATCTAATTCGCCATTTATTCATAAAAGCATCGAGAAGGGTAGAGAATAGTAATGTACTTAAACAAAAAAACCGACTGCATGAAGTGGAATGTTTCAGAATCGAGAGTTTCGTAAGAAGTCTTGGGTTCGAATCCCAGTGGGTGCGTACTGATGATGATTCCCAGACTAAGATGAAACAGCTGTCCAGTACTCCCTGGTTTTCAGTGTTTCTCTAGCTGATGCCTCAATCCGCGGTCAAACTCGTATAAACAAATCTAAGCATTACACGTCAAACTCTAGAAGTTAGTACAACTGCGCTACTGCGAACGTCCCTGGATCAGATCATCAACAGCAGCGTCCAACTAACTTTTGCCTACCATCTTCAGTATCCCAGCCTAACAGTCAACATCTCATTCATCATTAAGTGGCTCAAAACAACAGTCAAACACTTCATATCGTGATGTGATACTCCTGACTTTACTGGTAGAGAAAGGCAGACGTTTGGGTTGTGCAACACACCCACACACACACCAAATTTTTTATCTCAGGTTCCATTTGACATACAGTTTTGAATTATTTTGATTTAATAAATTGGATAAATTGAAACAGCTTATTTATATTTCACTGTTTAACGTTTCGTCGTTGTTTAGTCCAATGATTTAGAAGAAGCAGATTCTGTTGCCGTTGTAGTTCCACTTTGAATTAAATTAAAATCCTGACAAACTTATTCAGCATATTAATTATTTTATCATACAATTCAGTGTGTCATGTTCTAAACATATGATAAAATTTTTTTTTCCTCTTTTCTTCTTGCCATTTTGTTCCTTATAGATAGTTTGGTATGAAGGTCCAGTTCATGTCGCGCTTAGAAGAGAGTTTGTTGAATATATGCTTTACAATGAAAAAGCATTAATTCTATTAGAATCTCTTAAAAAACACGAGAAAGTAATGCGCCAGTGCACTATACCTGATGAACAGTATTTCACCATTCTCAATAATAATCCACAAACATTCCAAATACCTGGTGTGTTTCAAGGATCATTTAAACAAGAAGAAAATTACTTTGTTTTAACACGTGTTAAACTATGGTGGTTTCATATTTCAAAGTGTCATACAAACATTTATCGTAATGCCATATGCATGCTTGGTAGTGGGGATCTACCCTTGTTGAAGAAACATCCGCATTTTTTTGCGAATAAATTTCTACCCGATGTTGAACCGGAAGCATATGATGAATTAGAACGTTGGTTAGCTGATAAAGTGCTATATGAACACAACAACAATCGCACACATCCATCATTTTTATATCAGTATTATGTGAACTATACGTGGGCTCAAACGCACAACTTGACATTCAACGGAGAATTCTGAAGAAGACGATGACGATGACAAAGAAGTCGGTGAAGGGAAAACAGAAGCAAAGAGGAACCATTTAATAAATGACTAAGGTTAATGCACACACAACCAGAGCACAATTTTAGATTTTAGATCTGCCCTACTTAGTATAAATTAAGTAGTACAAATAAATTAAAACATTTTCTCAAAAGGGTTAAAGGAAATAAAATCACACACTAGGAAGTATTGAAATTCTAAATAAATGTAAGGTTACATTTGGGGGTGAAAATGCATCTTTTATTTCTGTTGAACATGTAAACAGGGTGCATTACTTCCAACATCACGTAGTTTTCATCAATCGGATCTTATTTAAATTATCATCTAACTCTCATAATTATTTTAACATTTTTCTCCCAGTTTTCTATTTCTAAAAAATTGACATGTTTGTGTCCATCTCTGTAAAAGAAATAGAAAAATTTATCTCACGTACTTTATTTGTTCTTTGATTCTGAATTCACACAGTCAGCGTTTCTGTCACATTTCGAGAAAATGTATGATCTATACAACTGAAATCCAACGACACTAAAGTTTATAAGCTATTTGAGTTGACTGGAGCCATAATATAGTAGACACGACTTGACATATGACATTGTACATTCATTCATTCATCTATTCATAAAATTCAGAATTATAAGAGCGTTAATCAAATATCTTAATAAATGTAATGCAGTAGATTGGATAATGTGACAGACAACGGCCAATGAGGAAACAGGCATAGAATGGACTCACACAAAAAGGAACTTGGAGGATCTGGACTTCAACGATGAAATATGTCTGATTTCCCACAAATTGGAAGATTTGCAAGTGAAAAGCAACAAGTTGGAAGAAGAAGTATCCAGAGATGATAGGACTTCAGGTAAACATAGATAAAACAGAAGTGATGAAGATTCCTGGCCAACACCACCACCACCACCAACAACAACAACAGACAACAATCAGCCAACATAAATGGGAGGAACCTGAAAGAAACTACCTCCTTTACCTACCGACATGGGAAGCATCGTTTCAACTACAGGGACGGAACTGACGAGGATATCAAAGCCAGAATCGGAAAAGCAAGACAAGCTTTCATCACTCTTAAGTCTGTGTGGAGGTCAACGTCACTCAGCATGAAAATGAAAATAAGATCCGGATTTTCAACTCGAATGTGAAGTCAGTCAGTTCTACTTATCATACGAATCAGAGACTTGGCCAGCGCGTCATAAAGAGCATCTCAAACAAACTACAGACCTTCATTAACAATTGTCTTCGTTCAGTACTACTCAAGATCAGATGGCCTGCCAGTAAAGATCAGCAACAGGGATCTCTGGGAATGACCGAACCAACACAACAGGAACCGATTGTGAAAGAAATAGACAAGAAGAAATGGAGGTGGATTGGCTGGCCATACTTTGAGAAAACAAACCATCAAATGACATCACTAGACAAGCGATTGGTCGAGTGGAACCAGGCCGAAAGGGAAGCGGGTGGCGAGTTGGTCGTCAGTGTGAGGGTGACTTGGAGGAGGTCATGTGAAGAGGAGATGAAAGCATGTGTGCAGACTTGGAGTGGGGTTAAAACTTTGGCAGGAAACAGAAGGCAATGGAGGTGGGCATCTGAAGCCCTAAATTCCTCTAGGAATTAGAGGATATAATTAATAATAATAATAATAATAATAACTTCCCCAATGTTGAAGCGATGCAATGAAATGCCTTTAACACAAGTAAGATTACTCTATTATGAAATCATACTCTACTTCATTGCCTGAATTACACTCTTATATCAGTGAAACGTATTGTCCTCCCATTAAAAAGCTTCTCAAAAAAGTCATACTGATTTCTTTTACCAAGGCATGATTCACATGTCATTGTATATGCAACATTCAATGTTTAAAAAATCGTCCATCTCCTGAAAACCCACTGTTGAGTACTCAAATTACGAAAAACAAAATAACCTCGGCATTTGAACATGCCAGCAGATTATGTCTAAGAGAATGACTTCATAGGATTATTACAAGACTAAACAATACATGAAATGGAATGGATAAATTCAAATGTATGGTAAACTGAAAAGATTGCGAAGTCCTATTTGGAGCCTTTCAAAACAACCTGAGAAGCTTTTTTCACGAAGTCGAGGGACAAACAAATTAAGAAGTTCACCAAACCTGATGGAAGAGAAAGAGATAACACACAAAATAACAAAGTTAACAATGAATGTACGTCAACAAAGCGGCTGATCAACCTTTCAACAAAGAGAACTTCTACATTTACTTATCTGTAGTTTAATTTGCAATTCTTATTGATTGAATTTATTCAGCAGTATGGGATAAATTGGTCTCCTTCCCTCTTTTGAATACTCGCGAAGTTTGAAATTTGCTTACTAATTGCCAGTTACGGATGCCAGTGTCCGTTACAAATGATTTGAATTGAGGCAATAGTAAAATGGATGTAAATTAAGCCTTTTCTCATTTTATATATCAATAAAGATAGGAATGAAGGGTATGAAGTGCATAACACAGTTGGTGTGAATAAAAGGGACAAGTAATAACGCAGTAAAATCGATGAAGTTTCTCAGATGCAATGAGACAAGTAGTGATTCACCGAGAGTATGATTGGCGAATGCTCACCACTTATAGTGGCAGGTGCCATTTCCTGCGAAAAATAAAATCTCAGGTGTGTTTTGTTTTGCAGTCGATAAATAAATATCATTTATATGACGAGAATCCAAACGGATTCGATTCAGACCGATTCGCTACACAATAAATCACAGCATGATATACTGTATAAATGTCCAACTATCCAAGTCAAGAAGCATTGCGAATTAAAACAAAAAGCTAACACTTCTGACTACTTAAAAAGATTTGCGTAGTATGACGCTATGTGTAACCAATCAGAACAGACTTGGAACTAATGTCAGTAAAAAGTTTGAACATTAGGGAATAGATCTAATAAAGTACAATTATATTTCAATAGTTTACACGCAATAACAAAACTTATCATTGTGTGTAAACTACTGAAATATAAGTATACTTTATTAGAGTTGGAACTATTTATTTTAGCTTAATTTGTGTTTCTTGTCGATTGATTTATATTGGGATGAAATGATTCATCTCTACTGACATGTCACCTCCTAGTGTGGAATCTCCGGTGATGTCTGGGCATTAAAATGATGTTATATTGATTAATTTTCGCTAGCAGCGGAATTGTATATCCCGGCTTAACCTACAACTGTCTACAGCCTACGGTAAGTTACTAATACGGAAACAGCTCTAAAAACCCGTTGGGACAGGTCATATGTGACTCATTTGGGGTAAGTGTCCCCTGGGCTCTGCTGTCACTCTCTACCTGTTTCAGGCACCTCATGGAACAATCATATTACGCAGTTTCAGTAGCCAGGAAGTAAGAAATGCTCAAAAACTTCCTAAAGCACACGTATCTCTCCTGATAATCACCCACATTTACTTAAATCACCTTCATCCTCTTGCGTTCCTCCCATTATCAACACTTTTCCACAGGCTTGTTCTTCAATTTTCATAAAAAGGCCTTATTCTTACAAATGCAGTTCCTCGGCGGTTACATCAGAGAGATACTATTTGCTATTATATCTTTATTATAATTATTATAATTTAAGCATCTTTAATAAACTGTAATTCCACTGATCTTACTTTACAAATCGATATGCTTTCAAAACACTAATATTGATAATCACTAGTATTCTAGAACATTCTATGTATATAAACATATATATAATTGTAGAAGCAGAAGAGGAAATTATCTTAAAGGATATTCTTTGCTTAATTATTTTGGGCTATATAGATGTTTGAATCTATAGTTCTGTTCAGATAGTCATTTTTCTGCCAAGTCAGCATTAACTTCAAACACAAAGAGAGACATTCCTGATCTGTTGACCACCATCATCAAACCGACGATGGACTCTAATAGACCAGTAAGCGATAAGCTATCGTTGTCGGGAGAGGGTAGAGGACTGCCGCTCCACCTGGAACGCCTGCGAAGACTCCGATCATGCCCTGGTTCACATACATTTATGCTTACGATTGAACTGACATATGAAGCTGATAGCAATGAACCTGTTACACCACCAACTAAATCAGGACATGGAGTCCCTAGTTAAGGAAGAATTAGCTAAATGTGTATCTGATACCGACAGAAGGACTCTGATGAGCAAGCATAGTACATTATCCAGTCATATCTGCACACAGCTTTCGACGTTGTTACCAATCTAAAACCAGAGGTTAGTAAAAGTCAGTGGATTTCTGCCTCTTCATCAGAACTCATAGCTGCAAGAGGACTGAGTGTGATGAGGAGCAAAAGCTGCTCAGATGCAAACTGACAAAGTGTCGACCGAACACACTTGAACATTAACGAGAGACGATAGGAAGAGAGATGGAGAAAGCGCTAGCAGTGGGTGACACCAGAGAACTGTTTGGACTAATTAAGGATACAGGCGACAAAAGGCCAATAATAAGCGAGACAATCTCCGAGCGAAATAACTTCCTAATTAACTCTCAGTAAAGAAGACTAGGTCCCATCAAGAAAAATTTCGAGAAGAGATTTGACCCATCTACAGCTGCTTGCGCAACATCCGACATCTATCTGAGAGGGATGTGGATACCAGTCTGCAAAGTACAGATGCGGGTGCAAATGTTGTTTGTGATCTGCAATGTGGGAAATCAGCTTGACCCGAGGGAACTGGTGCAGAGGTGTTTAGGGACGGTGGTAAAAAATTGCTCTCTGCGTCAACTAAGCTATCAGCAAACGTCTGGGAACCGGAAATAGTCTCGTTGGCCTGCGGTACGTCATTGATTATCCCTGCATACAAGAAGGGAACACAAGTATTCCTGTGATAATCATGGAGGGATTAGTTTGTCTAATATGGTATTTAGAGATCTAAGCCCAATGAAAATGCACAGATTAAATAGTTGTACAGAGAAACAAACACGAGAATATCAGGGAATTTTAGAACAGGGAGATACAAGGAACAAAGTATATTGATCACATATCCACCATTCAACAGATTCCGGAATATAGGAATACCTTCCAACGTCTAATAATTGTCATATTTCTTGACCTGAATACTCCATTCCACTCCGTCGACTGAGAGGTAAAATGTCAATGTTTGACCGTGAAGCGAGTGCCGAGAACCTACACCACTCTAACTAAGACACTCTACTCGAAATGACCAAGTAAGCCATGCAAGAGTTTACGGAGTGTTGTATTCTGAAATGATGACTATCAGTGGTGTTCGTCAGGAATGCCCAATGTCCCTATTTCTATTTACCTTCATCATTGATGTACTGATGGCACTAACCCTAACTGACTTCCGCGACTCAGGGATTGAATTGTTACCAGGGTATATATAGTCTTGTTGATTTAGAATATGTGAGTGATGCGGTCGTCGTAGGTGAAGAAACCAATAGAATGGAGAGTATTCTGAACACCTTGAGGACCAATCTTCAAATCCTGTCCAAGAGAATTCAAGAACATTATCCAGCATGGTTGCGAAAAGGCAATACTGGTGCAATAAGGAGTGCGATAATTGAACACCTGGTCAACACTGATCATTGCATTTCAACGAACGCCTCCTTCAAAGTAATCTACAGAGTCAAGAATAACATATCAAAGGCAATACGGTTTCGTCTCCTTTGCATCGCTGAAGCTCTGGCCATTCACATGGGAAAACCGGAGCTGTGCATACAAAAGAAGATTACTCAACCACTTCTACTCTCATGGTAACAATGTTTTGATTTGTTTTGAGCTTTTATTTTATTTTGATGGCTTAATTTTGTTTCTTCGCCTGTTCCTTAATTGATTATAATTCTTGTATTCACTTAAATCTCTTACATAGTTTCGTATTATCTACTTTGTTTCTATGTGCATCCTGAGTAAAACTCACTCATCAAACTATTCATATTATTATTGCATAACTTCTTTTAACAACTGTTTGTGACAACTCATCACCTTTGTTACTACCCTAGCACTTAATGGTCTTGACTTATATTACCAACCTTTACCTGTTTAGTTAAAATAACCTTGAGCAATTATAATTCTTGTATCCACTTAGATCTCTTACATAGTTTCGTATTATCTACTTTGTTTCTATGTGCATCCTGAGTAAAACTCACTATTATTATTACAACTGTTTGTGACAACTCATCATTTTTTTTTACTACCCTAGTTTCATTAGCACTTAATTTTCTTGACCTGTATTACCATCCTCCACTTGTTTAGTTAAAAGTAACCTTAACCAATTGTAACTTTGTTTGACAAACTTAATGTACACACACATACAAAACAATGCATATATATTTGCGATTGTACAGCTAAGAAAATGAATTCGCCGAAAAGAGACTCTTCGCTGATCTACGTGTTTTGTTTTCAATCTTCAAATGTTTGGCATGCGATTTGTTCTTGCGAAATGTAAGATGATGCTTTAGGACTGCTCTGATTTAACTCCTAGTTTTAAGATAGGGAATGAGATGGTAGAACAGGTTGATCACTTTACTTACTTGGGGAGTTGCAGAAACATTAATCGACGGATTGCTGACGAAATCACATCACGAATGCAAAAGGCACATGTGGCATCTGTTAGCCAATATCATCATCTTTCAGCATAGAGTTGATACCCGACTATCTATCAAAGGACGTATGTGCAGCTCAACACTTTGCTCCGTCCTTGTTTATGGCTGTGGGACATGGCAGGTAAAGATGGAAGACATAAAAGACTGGCTGTCTTTCATCATGGGTGTCTCAGTTACATCTCCCTGGCCACTTAGGTGGTATACTAGAGTAAGTAATATCCAGGTTAGGCGCCGAGAGTTAGGTAACTGGGATTCTAAGAAATAATTACTGGAGGAGACAATCGCCTATACGGGACAAAATAGTTTCTGCCTCATATTTCTGCTTGTTATCGTTCACTTGAGGCTCTCTTCTTCAGCATTTCGTCTTTCTCTGTGTGCCAATGGGATTGGGACAACTTGAACAGTTGCATTTTGCACAAACTTCTATGATGAAACCAGTCAGTCAGTCAGTCAGCCAGTCAACAGTGGGACCTCAGATGCAAATTTTGTTCGACTTAGGAGTCATGAGATGGATGTAAGTGCTCTCCCGGTGACAGATAGCATCCCCAGTTAGATGAAAACACTGCAGACATCCCTCTAAATTCCAAGATACAGTTCGTGAGGCTTACTGGCCTACTGCAGAACGTTTTGACATTGGAAACGAAGTGTACTGATTTAAGTCTCGGTGAGACAGGACGAAATCCACTCATGGGATTCCACTACCAGTCACCAATAACTGGTCGAAATCAGTTTAGGGAGAGAGGTTTTTGTATAGTTATTGTGAAATATGCTCGATAACTGTAAATCTGAGAAAGAAGGAATTGTGAATGAGAAGAAATTCCTTTAACAGTTTAAGCTTTTTCAGGTGAACATTATACGTATTTTCTTGTCATCACTGGTATTAACTTCACAAACAATTTCGGTGAGAGCTTATTAGTAGAAATAATTAGATATCAATACTCCTAGCTAGGGCTCGTCAAGGACCGATATCAGCTGCAGAACCACTGAAAACTACAGAACAATGAAAAGATATCTGTCCTATTATGAGAGTGTTCAGAAGTGCAAATCCACGATATTCCACAACAATACTCCGCCTAGCTTATCGCGTTAAAATTAAGTCCAATGGGATTTCCATATGAAAATGACAAAAGAAAACACAACTACAATTTACTAACCTTCCAGAAGTTATTTGTCTACAATGGTTACAATGAACTTATAAACAATTGGATGAATACTTTAGAAAAGCGAATTATTTAGTATTATTAGTAGTAGTATTTCCTTGGGTTCCTAGTGGAAAATACAGCTTCAACAACACGTCTCCACTTTTTGCTATTCTCTGCTGTCCTCTTCGGCTGGCTAACTCCACGATTGTCCATAACCTCTCATCTCCTGCTCCTCACCACACCATCTCCTCCATATCACCCTCGCACTGACGACCCACTCATCGCTATCCTTTCAGATTCCACTCGAGCGATGGCCTGCATTGAGTGGGATGACATTCGATGGTCTCCTCAATGTATGCTTGATCCCTTGCCAATTTCTACTACATATTTCTTGAGCAGTTGGCATATGGTTAGTTTATTCTCAGGTAGAGTTGCTTGTGGATAATTCCTTCTGGTCATTTGATCTTCAGTAGGGAGTCAGCGAAGTGCTCAGGTGTTGGTGAAAGTCTGCAGTAACTTGTTGGAAATCCTCTTCGTGAATGACATGCAGTGCAGGTGTCTGACCCGTATAGAAGAAGCGACTGACTGACTTCACATTTGTGTTGAAAATCCGAATCTCGTTCTTTAGGCTGGCTGAGTGAAGCAGAAAATTTCCAAACTGGTTTCGGGTTGATGAAGACCTATCTTGCCTTTCCTATTCTGGCTTGCTGGCTGGCTGGTTTCGACTTCTTCATCCTTTCTGACTACCAGGGGTTGAAACCGTGATTCCTAGTCGGAAGAGTGAAGTAGATAACCTCTGTCCGATCTCTCCCATTGATGGTGATTGTATCTGGTTGTTGTCCCTGTTGCTGTTGGCGCGTGGGTATACTCAACACCTCGGTCTCCACCTTAACTATGTTCATCTGCAGTCCTGTGTTTGCTGCCTGCCTCCTCTGCAAGCCTGTTGGCTTTGTGTGCAAGTCTTCGAGTTTGTGTGACATTGAACGTAAGTTGTTTGCGGACTCCACATCTTGTAGAGTCCTCTTATTGGTGGTTCAGCGTATTCCTGTCTCCTCACTCCCCACTCACAGTCTGACGCATAATCCAGTCCACCACAATTAAGAATATCACCGTGAGTAGTAGTAGTAGTAGTAGCAGACAGCCCTCTCTTACTCCTGTATTCACTTCGGTCGCCTCGCTGAGTTTTCTCTTGTAGATTACTTCACACATGGCATTGCTCTTATTGATTGGAGGATTGGTGTCTACTGGCAGACAGTTCTGTGCGTGATGTTAGTGGTGGCGGTATTTCTGGGAGAGTTGCAGGTGATGGTCGAGTCAAGAGTCCTCTGAAGTGATACGCCCTTTGTTTTATTTGTTTCTCCACATTGGTAATCAGGTCCCCTTGAGCAACTTTTATTCATTTCATCATCTGGGTTGATATCTTCCCGAACAGCGAGCGAACGAGTTGTCTGATACAATGTTATGAGGTCCCTTTTACTTGCCTGCGGCCTGTCTCTTCTGCTTCAGTTGCTGGCCAGTGTGTCGTAGAATTGTCTTTCGTCTTTTATAGCACTCTTCTTCACTTTTTCATCCAGTGCAGTATACATTGTTGTGAACTCAGCTTCTCCTTCTATTTCCCATCTCTGCATTGAGCCATCTTCTCTTTCACCATCCTCCTCTCCTCTCTTCTATTAGGTCCCATGTAGGTATCCATTGAGAGCCATTCTTTGTCTTGTTTTGTCTCTTCCCTCCTCCTAGAACGGTTGTACACGTTCCCTTGAACATCACCTCCGAAGAGTTAGTTCTAATCTTCTTCCAAACAGGTTTCCTCAGTGATACCACGCAGTTTCTCCGACTTTGCTCTGATCTGATCTGTAGTGAGGGCAGGTATTCCTTGTAGTTTTGTTCTTCGGATTATGAATGTTGAATTCGAATCACGGTGGTCTGTCTCCAGTCGTCTTCGTGGATTTCAGCTTCACCTTGAAGCTTTCTTGAACCAGATGATGGTCTGAGCCCACATCTGCTCCCATTCTAGACCTTCTATCCAGCTGGCTGCGTCCCAACTTCCTTGAGCAACCTTGCGATGAAATCTATCTGGTTTGTGGTGTCTGTCAGGGGAAACCCATGTTGCTTTGTGTATATCCTTGTGTTTGTACACGCTGGAAGCCCAGAGGTCTGCGAAGAGTTCTCCCTTCTCATTCACTACTTCACAGAGAGCCCCCGACCCATGATGGGTTCTCTTCCTGTATTATCTGCTCCCAGTTAGGCATTCATATCACCCATGAGGATTTTGGTGTGACCATTTGGAATGTTGTCCAATACTGTTCGTAGTTATCTGTAAAAATCTACCTTATATCTTGTTCCGCGTTGGTTGTAGTATTGTGCATAGCACTAGATAATTGTGACCTTCCTTCCTTTTGAGTTGAATCTTGCTGTCGTAGTCCTGCAGGATGAAATGGATTCCCACTGCATTAGCGCTTTGGCTACCACCGGTGACATCATGATATCTACTCATTGCCTCATTTTCCTCCTGGTTGTCGTCTGGATGACCAGGGTAGAAAACTAACTCTCCAGTTGACAATTTAGATAAACCATATCCATTCCATCTGCTGTCTCAGATACCCAGGACTTATAGGCCATATCTTCTCATTTCGTTGGCTACCTGGGCAGCATTCCCAGTCTCGCATATTGTACGTACGTTCCACGTTCCCATCTTGTTCTTGTTTCATCGAGAGAAGACATATCAACTGACTGACTGACTGGCTTCCCCAAAGCTTTCACTAGCTCGTCTGATTTCGCCTCTCCGATTCGAGCGAAGAATAGGATTGTTCTTTTGATCTTTCGTATTTCCAATATATATCATTTGTGTGCTGAAGTTTCTCTAGCAGTCTGATGACTTTTGTTCTGTAGGGTCGCCAGCATCACGCACAAAACTCCCACTTAAGCAGGACTTAAAACCGGCTAAAATTTAGCAAGCTAGATAAAAAAGGGAGCAATAACGACCGTTCTTAGGAAACAGCTACTTGCATATTCCAAGATACATATCATCGCCGACCGATGTCTGCTGGCAAAACAGACCACAGGATAGCCGTCTCAAATTAGTTTTCAGGGTCGTTCTGCAGTGTGCACCTATGACATCGAGAGGGCTATAAACCAAAACTTTCAGATAGAGCGCTTGCTTATTGTCGCAGCCTGCCCTTTTATTTGATTAACCGAGTGTTTCCCTCCCGATAAATCAACCAGCCATACTGGCATGCTACAAAGATGTTCTGGATAGACTAGACTAAACTTGACTAGACTAGACTAGACTAGACTAGACTAGACTAGACTAGACCCAATGCAGTTACAGTTGTCATGTAAGCTGCTCACATTACATTGGGAATTGGAGGAAAAAGTAGAATCAGGGAATGTAAAATAGGAAAATAACATCAGTAAAGCGTTCTCCTAGGGCGATCAGCAAATCAGTTATGCTACATCTCCTCTCTCGTGAGGGTTGTGCAGATTGAGGTCTCCTCCCTGAATATATTACACCTTGAAATATCCAGCGATGGTTCAGAGCTAGGTGAAAATCTCCACACGAACACAACGAAAACCAGTCGAAGCAAGCAATGTGTGACACATCAAAAGCAGTTGTTCCCTTAGGCTCTGCATAAATGCAGCAAACATGCTCCCACTATCGTTCTCATTCTTTATGCACTCCCAGATTCATCAAATTCTTGCTACTCTTCATGTGACAAATGGAATGTGTCAACTTGAACTGCTACACTTTTGTGCGGAGTTTAACAGTGAAAGCCAGGTCAGTCTTGCTTCGATAGAGTATAGAATGGTATCTGATATCATTTGTTCTTGTTGTTGGCTAGTCGTAGAATACATGAGGTGGGGCCTAGTCGGATTTGAACCACATCAGGCAAACAAGCACATCTACTTCCTAATAAGGCAATAATATTTCTCATTATATGCAACTGAGTTAAGTTAAGTGATGTTCACTGTGCTAGGGTTAATTCAACCATTATAAAACACGTATCTCATTTGCTATTGTCAGTTTGTCAACGAAATTCGTCATCAGCGAGTAAATCAGGTTGGAATGATAGATCTCTCTGGAGGCTCATTACACAGAACCAACTACAACGGTGATATTTACCTACAATCCTGTCCAGAGAGTTATCTTTTCTTTATCAGTACTAATGAGAAAAATAACGAGAGGCATAACCTAGCCTAGCCTAACCTGTACACATCCATCATAAAATCAACAGTGGAGTCAAATATATCACATAGACATAAGCTGTAGATGGAGAAGGTTGATAGAAGGACATCGCCACTTAAGGGACTCCTACGAAAACTCCAATCATGCACGCATTTGACTACCACAGATTGCACATACAGAAAAGACGGCTACAAAACTCCCCTGCGACGGCAACTTGACAAGGACAAAAACTCTTTATTCAGAGAGGAAAGAAGGAAATGAGTATTTGAGATTGACAGAGAAACTCATCCTTAGTAAGGTCAGCATAATATCCCGTCACTTGTCGGAACAGTGGTAAGGGCTGCTGCTGATATCCTGACTCCCGAGGATTGATGTCTGTTTCAATCTTCTCAGAATTGGACTTTGCATACAAGTGAAGCATTTCAAGGTGGCACACTCCATGTAGCACAAAAATAAGAACAAATGACAGAGGAGAATTCCGAAGGAATAACAACAAGCAGATCTGTGTGGAAGGAAGTTTAATAACATGAGAAAACAATACTGTTTAAGTGGACGTGGAAGATTAAAGAAAGTGTATGCATCTGCGCCACTCAGAATGATTTCGAGGCCATATCACCAATTTTTCTCCAGTCATTGGTTCTTAGAATCCTGACTAGGTAGTCCAAACATAGGTGGCTCAAACTACCTACCAAAGAAAGATTTTATGGGCTGATTCCATATTCTCGTTCTACCACCATCAGCTCTTGCAATTGCAAAATAATTCTATTTAAGCTAAAATTTCTCTTCAAAGAAGGCGATGGATAGTCATGCGTAAAATATATCCTAACCATCTTAATCGATGCAAGATCACAATCTCTTCGGCTGATTTTCCCTCCTTACTTAACGCTCAACACCTAAGCGCAATATTACTCACCCTATTATACCACTTAATTAACACGGGAGATAGAAAAAGACAGCTAGCATATTCATGTCTTCCGCTTTCATTGGCAGTCTTTCACATCCATAAAGAAAAAAAGAAAGACAGACTGTACTAGCTGTGCACTACACACGTCCTCTGATCGGTAACCAAATACCAAGTCTACGTCAGAGATGACACAGGGTTGGAGAATGCCAAACGGTTCTTTTGTATCTGCGGTTAGATTTTGTCAGCAACCAATCGACCAAAGTTACTGCAGCTTCCCAAATCAGTGAAACAGTCAACCTGTTCTATCATCCCAGTCCCTATCTTTAAACTGTGAGTCGGATCAGATGAATTATTATTATTATTATTATGAATCCTGCAACATCACACATTTGACAGAGGTAAATCGAATGTCGGAAATACTAAGATGTATGGTCAGGGTGGTGAGAAGGCTGTATTTTGTCAGGGTATTTCCCTAGAAGGACAATTTCATCTGCATGCTATAACTCGAAGAGAGAACATTTCCATGGTAACATGTATATATTTAGGTCGTCTAGGTCAATGAGGTTCACATCCGTCAGTACATGTGTGATGGGAATTGAGAAGAATGGACACCACTGGTTATTATCACTACAGATGACAACCCTCGAGAGTTTATGGATCCATAAGCTCTTACACAGTTGTGTGAATTCTAGGAGAGTGTTTTGATTAGTGCGAAATATTTCGTGAGCACCCCATTCACGTCTATACATTCTCAAATTACCTGTGGTCTCCCTCATATTACCTAATATTCCAGTTAATACGTTGAGTAATTCAACGCCACCATCCCTCAGCTCTTCTGGTATCATTGTGTGAGATTCGTCTACCTCATCTCGTTTAGATGGATGATAGTTTCCTCCATCTCAGTTACATTTCTAGGATGGACATCTAAGGACATCCGTGTAGTTGATAGGTGCCGACCAAATTTAGTGCTGGTTCTAAGCCAGATGAATCGCTTCTCGTCCTGTCCGCTCTAACACTTCAGCCTTCGTTCCTGAGAGAGAGGTGAGTAAAGTAGCCTTCATCCAGGAAATCGTTTCGCTTATCCCCGTTCATTCACAATGCACTTCCCCACTGAATCTAAGTAACAGTCTGGTGTAACCTACTATTACCAATGCCCTCTCATCTGCTTCCACATAAAATGAACATACACAAAATACTTGAAGGGTCTAGTCTTCGCCGATGATATATGTCTGATTTCTTACAAACTGGAATATATGAAAATGAAAAGCAAGAAGTTGGCAGAAGGAGCGTACGGAGAAGATAGGACTTCCTTCAGGTGAACATAGAGAAAACAGAGATGATGAAGATTCCAGTCCAACAGCAACAACAACCGACAAAAATCAGCCAGGATAATGGGAGAAATCTGAAAGAAGCAACCTACTCTATCTACCTTCGATCCTTCCTTCCTTCCTACCTGCCTACCTACCTGAAAAGCATCGTTTCAACTACAGTCGGAGGGAACTGACATGGTTATCAACGCGAGGATAGGGAATGCAAGACAAACTTTCCTTTCTCTCAAGTCTGTGTGGAGGTAAACAGTCCCCAGTATGAAAATGAAAATAAGATCTGGATTTTCAACTCCAATTTCAAGTTGGTGCTTCTATACTGACCACAGACTTCGCCCCGCGTCACGAAGGGCACTTCGAACAGACTACAGACTATCATCAATAGCTGTCTTTGCTCAACACTTTATTCAAGATCAGATGGCTGACCAGAAAAGATAAGCGACTGTGATCTCTGGGAGCGAAACAACCAGGAACCGATTGTGCAACAAGTTTACAGGAAGAAATGGAGGTGGACTGGCCATACTCTGAGGAAACCATCAAGTGACATCACACGCCGTGTCATTGCTCCAGTGGAACTGGAATGCGAAGTGGCGAGTTGGTCGTCATTTCGAGGTTGACATAGAGGAGGTGATACAAAGAGAAGATGAAAGCATGTGTGCAGACGTAGATCCAGGTGAAAACGTTTCAGAAGAACTGAGAGCAATGGAGACTTCCGGCTGAATTTCTGTATTCCCCTAGGAACTCAAGGAGACGATAACAATAAAAAATGATATTGACCTCCTACCAAAACATTTTATGCTTGTGCTGATAACCTGAGAGAGGCGAAATGTAAGTTTATCCCAGTGAATTTGTGATACCCCATCCCAAATTCTAGACCCAAGAAGACTAATTCCGGCTGACTTGTAACATGACTACAAGCTAAGGTTGCTCAAACGAAAGCTGACAATGTGCCGAATGAACTAACACAAATACTGGTAAGCGACAAAAGCGAAGCAGATGAGCAAGGCATTGGTAATAGTAGGTTACACCAGACTGTTACTTAGATTCAGTGGGGAAGTGCATTGTGAATGAACGGGGATAAGCGAAACGATTTCCTGGATGAAGGCTACTTTACTCACCTCTCTCTCAGGAACGAAGGCTGAAGTGTTAGAGCGGACAGGACGAGAAGCGATTCATCTGGCTTAGAACCAGCACTAAATTTGGTCGGCACCTATCAACTACACGGATGTCCTTAGATGTCCATCCTAGAAATGTAACTGAGATGGAGGAAACTATCATCCATCTAAACGAGATGAGGTAGACGAATCTCACACAATGATACCAGAAGAGCTGAGGGATGGTGGCGTTGAATTACTCAACGTATTAACTGGAATATTAGGTAATATGAGGGAGACCACAGGTAATTTGAGAATGTATAGACGTGAATGGGGTGCTCACGAAATATTTCGCACTAATCAAAACACTCTCCTAGAATTCACACAACTGTGTAAGAGCTTATGGATCCATAAACTCTCGAGGGTTGTCATCTGTAGTGATAATAACCAGTGGTGTCCATTCTTCTCAATTCCCATCACACATGTACTGACGGATGTGAACCTCATTGACCTAGACGACCTAAATATATACATGTTACCATGGAAATGTTCTCTCTTCGAGTTATAGCATGCAGATGAAATTGTCCTTCTAGGGAAATACCCTGACAAAATACAGCCTTCTCACCACCCTGACCATACATCTTAGTATTTCCGACATTCGATTTACCTCTGTCAAATGTGTGATGTTGCAGGATTCATAATAATAATAATAATAATTCATCTGATCCGACTCACAGTTTAAAGATAGGGACTGGGATGATAGAACAGGTTGACTGTTTCACTGATTTGGGAAGCTGCAGTAACTTTGGTCGATTGGTTGCTGACAAAATCTAACCGCAGATACAAAAGAACCGTTTGGCATTCTCCAACCCTGTGTCATCTCTGACGTAGACTTGGTATTTGGTTACCGATCAGAGGACGTGTGTAGTGCACAGCTAGTACAGTCTGTCTTTCTTTTTTTCTTTATGGATGTGAAAGACTGCCAATGAAAGCGGAAGACATGAATATGCTAGCTGTCTTTTTCTATCTCCCGTGTTAATTAAGTGGTATAATAGGGTGAGTAATATTGCGCTTAGGTGTTGAGCGTTAAGTAAGGAGGGAAAATCAGCCGAAGAGATTGTGATCTTGCATCGATTAAGATGGTTAGGATATATTTTACGCATGACTATCCATCGCCTTCTTTGAAGAGAAATTTTAGCTTAAATAGAATTATTTTGCAATTGCAAGAGCTGATGGTGGTAGAACGAGAATATGGAATCAGCCCATAAAATCTTTCTTTGGTAGGTAGTTTGAGCCACCTATGTTTGGACTACCTAGTCAGGATTCTAAGAACCAATGACTGGAGAAAAATTGGTGATATGGCCTCGAAATCATTCTGAGTGGCGCAGATGCATACACTTTCTTTAATCTTCCACGTCCACTTAAACAGTATTGTTTTCTCATGTTATTAAACTTCCTTCCACACAGATCTGCTTGTTGTTATTCCTTCGGAATTCTCCTCTGTCATTTGTTCTTATTTTTGTGCTACATGGAGTGTGCCACCTTGAAATGCTTCACTTGTATGCAAAGTCCAATTCTGAGAAGATTGAAACAGACATCAATCCTCGGGAGTCAGGATATCAGCAGCAGCCCTTACCACTGTTCCGACAAGTGACGGGATATTATGCTGACCTTACTAAGGATGAGTTTCTCTGTCAATCTCAAATACTCATTTCCTTCTTTCCTCTCTGAATAAAGAGTTTTTGTCCTTGTCAAGTTGCCGTCGCAGGGGAGTTTTGTAGCCGTCTTTTCTGTATGTGCAATCTGTGGTAGTCAAATGCGTGCATGATTGGAGTTTTCGTAGGAGTCCCTTAAGTGGCGATGTCCTTCTATCAACCTTCTCCATCTACAGCTTATGTCTATGTGATATATTTGACTCCACTGTTGATTTTATGATGGATGTGTACAGGTTAGGCTAGGCTAGGTTATGCCTCTCGTTATTTTTCTCATTAGTACTGATAAAGAAAAGATAACTCTCTGGACGGGATTGTAGGTAAATATCACCGTTGTAGTTGGTTCTGTGTAATGAGCCTCCAGAGAGATCTATCATTTCAACCTGATTAACTCACTGATGATGAATTCCGTTGACAAACTGACAATACAAATTGACACAAATACTGTTTGGAATAAAGCTGTTTTTATTATTATTAATAGCAAATGAGATACGTGTTTTATAATGGTTGAATTAACCCTAGCACAGTGAACATCACTTAACTTAACTCAGTTGCATATAATGAGAAATATTATTGCCTTATTAGGAAGTAGATGTGCTTGTTTGCCTGATGTGGTTCAAATCCGACTAGGCCCCACCTCATGTATTCTACGACTAGCCAACAACAAGAACAAATGATATCAGATACCATTCTATACTCTATCGAAGCAAGACTGACCTGGCTTTCACTGTTAAACTCCGCACAAAAGTGTAGCAGTTCAAGTTGACACATTCCATTTGTCACATGAAGAGTAGCAAGAATTTGATGAATCTGGGAGTGCATAAAGAATGAGAACGATAGTGGGAGCATGTTTGCTGCATTTATGCAGAGCCTAAGGGAACAACTGCTTTTGATGTGTCACACATTGCTTGCTTCGACTGGTTTTCGTTGTGTTCGTGTGGAGATTTTCACCTAGCTCTGAACCATCGCTGGATATTTCAAGGTGTAATATATTCAGGGAGGAGACCTCAATCTGCACAACCCTCACGAGAGAGGAGATGTAGCATAACTGATTTGCTGATCGCCCTAGGAGAACGCTTTACTGATGTTATTTTCCTATTTTACATTCCCTGATTCTACTTTTTCCTCCAATTCCCAATGTAATGTGAGCAGCTTACATGACAACTGTAACTGCATTGGGTCTAGTCTAGTCTAGTCTAGTCTAGTCTAGTCTAGTCTAGTCTAGTCAAGTTTAGTCTAGTCTATCCAGAACATCTTTGTAGCATGCCAGTATGGCTGGTTGATTTATCGGGAGGGAAACACTCGGTTAATCAAATAAAAGGGCAGGCTGCGACAATAAGCAAGCGCTCTATCTGAAAGTTTTGGTTTATAGCCCTCTCGATGTCATAGGTGCACACTGCAGAACGACCCTGAAAACTAATTTGAGACGGCTATCCTGTGGTCTGTTTTGCCAGCAGACATCGGTCGGCGATGATATGTATCTTGGAATATGCAAGTAGCTGTTTCCTAAGAACGGTCGTTATTGCTCCCTTTTTTATCTAGCTTGCTAAATTTTAGCCGGTTTTAAGTCCTGCTTAAGTGGGAGTTTTGTGCGTGATGCTGGCGACCCTACAGAACAAAAGTCATCAGACTGCTAGAGAAACTTCAGCACACAAATGATATATATTGGAAATACGAAAGATCAAAAGAACAATCCTATTCTTCGCTCGAATCGGAGAGGCGAAATCAGACGAGCTAGTGAAAGCTTTGGGGAAGCCAGTCAGTCAGTCAGTTGATATGTCTTCTCTCGATGAAACAAGAACAAGATGGGAACGTGGAACGTACGTACAATATGCGAGACTGGGAATGCTGCCCAGGTAGCCAACGAAATGAGAAGATATGGCCTATAAGTCCTGGGTATCTGAGACAGCAGATGGAATGGATATGGTTTATCTAAATTGTCAACTGGAGAGTTAGTTTTCTACCCTGGTCATCCAGACGACAACCAGGAGGAAAATGAGGCAATGAGTAGATATCATGATGTCACCGGTGGTAGCCAAAGCGCTAATGCAGTGGGAATCCATTTCATCCTGCAGGACTACGACAGCAAGATTCAACTCAAAAGGAAGGAAGGTCACAATTATCTAGTGCTATGCACAATACTACAACCAACGCGGAACAAGATATAAGGTAGATTTTTACAGATAACTACGAACAGTATTGGACAACATTCCAAATGGTCACACCAAAATCCTCATGGGTGATATGAATGCCTAACTGGGAGCAGATAATACAGGAAGAGAACCCATCATGGGTCGGGGGCTCTCTGTGAAGTAGTGAATGAGAAGGGAGAACTCTTCGCAGACCTCTGGGCTTCCAGCGTGTACAAACACAAGGATATACACAAAGCAACATGGGTTTCCCCTGACAGACACCACAAACCAGATAGATTTCATCGCAAGGTTGCTCAAGGAAGTTGGGACGCAGCCAGCTGGATAGAAGGTCTAGAATGGGAGCAGATGTGGGCTCAGACCATCATCTGGTTCAAGAAAGCTTCAAGGTGAAGCTGAAATCCACGAAGACGACTGGAGACAGACCACCGTGATTCGAATTCAACATTCATAATCCGAAGAACAAAACTACAAGGAATACCTGCCCTCACTACAGATCAGATCAGAGCAAAGTCGGAGAAACTGCGTGGTATCACTGAGGAAACCTGTTTGGAAGAAGATTAGAACTAACTCTTCGGAGGTGATGTTCAAGGGAACGTGTACAACCGTTCTAGGAGGAGGGAAGAGACAAGACAAGACAAAGAATGGCTCTCAATGGATACCTACATGGGACCTAATAGAAGAGAGGAGAGGAGGATGGTGAAAGAGAAGATGGCTCAATGCAGAGATGGGAAATAGAAGGAGAAGCTGAGTTCACAACAATGTATACTGCACTGGATGAAAAAGTGAAGAAGAGTGCTATAAAAGACGAAAGACAATTCTACGACACACTGGCCAGCAACTGAAGCAGAAGAGACAGGCCGCAGGCAAGTAAAAGGGACCTCATAACATTGTATCAGACAACTCGTTCGCTCGCTGTTCGGGAAGATATCAACCCAGATGATGAAATGAATAAAAGTTGCTCAAGGGGACCTGATTACCAATGTGGAGAAACAAATAAAACAAAGGGCGTATCACTTCAGAGGACTCTTGACTCGACCATCACCTGCAACTCTCCCAGAAATACCGCCACCACTAACATCACGCACAGAACTGTCTGCCAGTAGACACCAATCCTCCAATCAATAAGAGCAATGCCATGTGTGAAGTAATCTACAAGGGAAAACTCAGCGAGGCGACTGAAGTGAATACAGGAGTAAGAGAGGGCTGTCTGCTACTACTACTACTACTCACGGTGATATTCTTAATTGTGGTGGACTGGATTATGCGTCAGACTGTGAGTGGGGAGTGAGGAGACAGGAATACGCTGAACCACCAATAAGAGGACTCTACAAGATGTGGAGTCCGCAAACAACTTACGTTCAATGTCACACAAACTCGAAGACTTGCACACAAAGCCAACAGGCTTGCAGAGGAGGCAGGCAGCAAACACAGGACTGCAGATGAACATAGTTAAGGTGGAGACCGAGGTGTTGAGTATACCCACGCGCCAACAGCAACAGGGACAACAACCAGATACAATCACCATCAATGGGAGAGATCGGACAGAGGTTATCTACTTCACTCTTCCGACTAGGAATCACGGTTTCAACCCCTGGTAGTCAGAAAGGATGAAGAAGTCGAAACCAGCCAGCCAGCAAGCCAGAATAGGAAAGGCAAGATAGGTCTTCATCAACCCGAAACCAGTTTGGAAATTTTCTGCTTCACTCAGCCAGCCTAAAGAACGAGATTCGGATTTTCAACACAAATGTGAAGTCAGTCAGTCGCTTCTTCTATACGGGTCAGACACCTGCACTGCATGTCATTCACGAAGAGGATTTCCAACAAGTTACTGCAGACTTTCACCAACACCTGAGCACTTCGCTGACTCCATACTGAAGATCAAATGACCAGAAGGAATTATCCACAAGCAACTCTACCTGAGAATAAACTAACCATATGCCAACTGCACAAAAAATATGTAGTAGAAATTGGCAAGGGATCAAGCATACATTGAGGAGACCATCGAATGTCATCCCACTAAATGCAGGCCATCGCTCGAGTGGAATCTGAAAGGATAGCGATGAGTGGGTCGTCAGTGCGAGGGTGATATGGAGGAGATGGTGTGGTGAGGAGCAGGAGATGAGAGGTTATGGACAATCGTGGAGTTAGCCAGCCGAAGAGGACAGCAGAGAATAGCAAAAAGTGGAGACGTGTTGTTGAAGCTGTATTTTCCACTAGGAACCCAAGGAAATACTACTACTAATAATACTAAATAATTCTCTTTTCTAAAGTATTCATCCAATTGTTTATAAGTTCATTGTAACCATTGTAGACAAATAACTTCTGGAAGGTTAGTAAATTGTAGTTGTGTTTTCTTTTGTCATTTTCATATGGAAATCCCATTGGACTTAATTTTAACGCGATAAGCTAGGCAGAGTATTGTTGTGGAATATCGTGGATTTGCACTTCTGAACACTCTCATAATAGGACAGATATCTTTTCATTGTTCTGTAGTTTTCAGTGGTTCTGCAGCTGATATCGGTCCTTGACGAGCCCTAGCTAGGAGTATTGATATCTAATTATTTCTACTAATAAGCTCTCACCGAAATTGTTTGTGAAGTTAATACCAGTGATGACAAGAAAATACGTATAATGTTCGCCTGAAAAAGCTTAAACTGTTAAAGGAATTTCTTCTCATTCACAATTCCTTCTTTCTCAGATTTACAGTTATCGAGCATATTTCACAATAACTATACAAAAACCTCTCTGCCTAAACTGTCTCTCTGTCTGTTTTCGAGATAGAACTTTGCACAAATGTGCGGAAGTTCAAGTCGCCACATTCCGTGTAGCACGCGAAGCAAGAGAAGAAAGTACAAGAAAAGCATAATAGAAACAGTGAGCAGAGGTGTGAGACAAAGGAGTAATAAAGAAATACAAAACAGTTTCATTGAAGATCATAAGTCACAGGGAGTGGATGCATCTGCGCCACTGAGAACGATTTTGAGCCATGTCACCAATTGTTTCCAACCATAGATTTTTACCGTCCCGAGGACCCCAGCCTGGAAGTCTACACCTTCCTGTGTGGCTTAGACCAACTGTTGTGGATTTCATTGACTGATGCCAAGTTTTTGTTTGACCGCCGCTAGCTTTTTTCCAGCCTGACCCTATATCCGCTAACATTGCTCGTCGAGGGAGGCGATGGCTTGGCATACGTAACACATGTCCTAACCATCTCAGTCTTTGTAGCTTCACGACTTCGTCGATTGATTTCCCCTGTTTACCTAGAACTCTACGCCTAACCTCCATGTTGCTCACCTTATTATGCCACTTTACACGGGAAATAGAACGCAGGCACCTATGATCAAAGACAGCTAGTCTTTTCATGTCTTCCACTCTCAGTGGCCAGGTCTCACAACCATAAAGGAGGACGGAGCGGACTGATGAGCAGTACACCCGCCCTTTGGTCGATAGTCGAACATCTCGTCTACGCCAGAGTCGGCGTAAACTAACAAATGCGAAACGAGCCCCTTGTATTCGTGCTGAGATTTCGTCAGAGATCAGCCCGTTGGGGCTGATGGTACTTCCCAAATAAGTGAAGCGGTCAACGTGCTCTACCACTTCACTTCCTATTTTTAAACTAGGCGTCGATGTAGTCCAGTCCTGTAACATCATCTTGCATTTGGCGGGAGCGAATCGCATGCCAAACATTCGTAGATTGCGGCTCAAGGTGTTTAGAAGACTCTGCATTTCGTCAGCGTCTTCGCCTAGAAGGACTATATCGTCTGCATATTCCAAGTCAACGAGATTATTCCCCGGTAGCAAGTCAATCCCTGAGTCGCTGAAGTCACCTAGGGTTAAGTCCATTAACACATCTATGATGAAGTTGAATAGAAAAGGAGATAATGGGCATCCTTGACGGACACCACTGGTCGTCATCAGTTCAGATGACAGCTCGCCGTAAGCCCTCACCTGGCTGTATGAGTACGAATAGAGTGCCTTAATCAGTGCAATATATTTTCTTGGAATTCCCTTTACAGCCAAGCATCTCCAGAGAACTTCCCGATCGACAGAGTCGAATGCTGCCTTTAGGTCAAGAAATATAATGACTGTTGGACGCCGGTAGGAATGCCTATGTTCTAGAATCTGTCGGAGGGTGAAGATATGATCAATACACCCTCTTCCTGGTCTAAAGCCTGCCTGGCTCTCTCGTGTTTGTGCTTCCCGAGCACCACTCAGTCTACGCATGATTATTGAGCCTAAGACTTTAGATACTATATTAGTCAAGCTAATCCCTCTGTGATTATCACAGGAAGACTTGTCTCCCTTCTTGTATATGGGGATAATCAGTGACTTACACCAACCCGATGGGACTTCTTCTGATTCCCAAACGCTGCCTAGTACCTCAGTTAATCCGGACAGTAAGCTGTCTCCACCGTACTTAAATACCTCTGGCGTCATTCCATCAGGTCCCGCTGCTTTGCCTAGTTTCAGATTGGTGACAGCTTTAGTAACCTCAGTTAGTGACGGAGGACCTGTGTCTATATCCCATTCAGGGAGGTGTTGGATGCTCGGAAGGTTGAGCGTGGCTGTGGGCAAATTAAACTGCTCCTCATAATGCTCTTTCCAACGATCCAGTCGTCTATCCTGGAGCTAATTATAGTGCCATTTTTTTCCGAGATTGTCTCACTAATGATTTGTCTTCTCCCACCCGTTTCCCTGATGAGTCCAAAGAGTTGCCTGGTGTTGCCTATCCTCAAGCTTTCTCCATCTCTTTGGCTTTTGTCGCCCACCACTGTTCACGGTCCTTGCGGAGACTTTTCGTAAGTTTCCTCTTGTGCAGCTTTCGCTCCTCATTGAATTCGGAGCTCGCCGGAATAAGTCTTCTAGCATCTATCAGTTCGGATGAGGCGGTGGAGATCCAGTGGTTTTTACTCACCTTTGGGTTTACCTTATTCACAGCTTTTACAGCTGTATCTATGGCTGCCTGGATATTTTTCCAAGCTTCTTCAGGGTGAGCACAGCTGTCGAACACAGATATGTGTTTAGCTAGTTCTTCCTGAAATACGGATTTAGTTTCCTGATCGAGCTGGGGACGTGATGGTTTTACCGCCAGCTGTTTCCTACGTCCGTTCAGTCGTAAGCACACCCGAGCGCGGACCAGTGCATGGTCGGTATCTACGCACGTGTTCCAGAAGGAGCGACAATCTCCTACCGACCCACGCCAACGATAGCTTATTGCTATGTGGTCTATTTGTGTCCAGCGTTGGTTTGATGAAGGGGGTCTCCAAGTGTCTTAGTTAGAGTGGTGTAGGTTCTCGGCACTCGCTTCACGGTCAAACATTGACATTTTACCTCTCAGTCGACGGAGTGGAATGGAGTATTCAGGTCAAGAAATATGACAATTATTAGACGTTGGAAGGTATTCCTATATTCCGGAATCTGTTGAATGGTGGATATGTGATCAATATACTTTGTTCCTTGTATCTCCCTGTTCCAAAGCCTCCCTGATATTGTCGTGTTTGTTTCTCTGTACAACTATTTAATCTGTGCATTTTCATTGGGCTTAGATCTCTAAATACCATATTAGACAAACTAATCCCTCCATGATTATCACAGGAATACTTGTGTTCCCTTCTTGTATGCAGGGATAATCAATGACGTACCGCAGGCCAACGAGACTACCTCCGGTTCCCAGACGTTTGCTGATAGCTTAGTTGACGCAGAGAGCAATTTGTTACCACCGTCCCTAAACACCTCTGCACCAGTTCCCTCGGGTCAAGCTGATTTCCCACATTGCAGATCACAGACAAACCTCGCCAGATACTAGCTTTCTAGGCTACTAGCTTACTAGTTTTCTCGCCGGTCCCAAGCCCGGGTAAAGAGGGATGGTTGGGGCGTGGTGCTAGCAACTCCACTCCTGTAAAACAACCAAATCGCTACAGGAACTTTAACGAATAAATATATTAAAAATTCTAAAAGCATAATCATTAGCCCTACTTTTCGCTGGAATCGGCGAAGTGAAATGACGCAGGCTGGTGAGAGCTAGCCTTCGGGAATCCAGTCAGCCGATATGCCTTCTTTCGATGAAAGCAAAAGTAAGGATGGGGACACGGAATGTTCGTACAATGTACGAAGCCGGCTGGAAAGGCTGCCCAGATAGCCACTGAAATGAGAAGGTACAGAATAGAAGTGTTGGTAATCTGCGAAAGCAGATGGAACGGAACTGGAAGGTGCCAACTACCTACTGGAGAGACAGTAATCTTTTCCGACCACCCAGAGGACAACCATGAGCACACCGAGGGAGTGGCCATCATGATGTCACCAACAGCAACCAAAGCCCTCATGCAATGGGAGCCAATCTCTTCCAGGATAATGACAGTCAGGTTCAACTCAAAAGGAAGGAAAGTTGCAGCCATTCAATGCTATGCGCCTACAAACGTCTTAGAACAAGAGAAGAAGGAGGTGTTCTACAGACAACTACAAGCAATAATGGACAACGTCCCAAATGGCGATATCAAAATCCTGATGGGCGACATGAATGCGAAGCTGGGAGGAGACAACACAGGGAGAGAACTCACCATGGGTCGTGAGGCCCTCGGTGAAATGAACGACAATGGTGAACTCTTCTCAGACTTCTGAGCTTTCCATGATCTGGCAATTAGTGGCAGTGTGTTCAAACACAAGGATATACACAAGGCGACATAGATTTCACCACAAGGACACACCAAAAACCAGACAGACTTCATCTCAATTTCAAGGATGTAGAGACGGAGCCTACTGGACACAAGGTCAAGGAGAGGAGCGGATGTGGGTTCAGACCACTATCTAGTAGAAGGGACTTTCAAGGTGAACCTAAAAACCTCGAGGATAGCTGGGGACAGGCCACAATGCAAGTTCAATACTCAGAAACTGAAAGACAAAACCACAAAAGACACTTTCACTGCAACTGTCAGAGCAAAGCAGGAAACACTACGCGACATCACTGAAGAATCATGCGTGGAAGAACATTGGAAGTCTCTGAAGGCGATTGTCAACGAAACGTGTTCAACGGTTCTAGGAAGAAAGAAGAGACAAGACAAGGAATGGCTCTCAACGGACACTTGGAAATTAATAGAAGAGAGGAGAATGGTGAAAGAGAAAGTGATTCAATGCAAGGACGGACAAGAGAAGGAGACGCTGAGCTCATCTTACACAGACAGCACTGGACAAAGAAGTGAAGAAGAGTGCTAGGAAGGACAAAAGACGATTCTACGACAACCTCGCCACTGAAGCTGAGAAGGCAGCAGGCAAAAGAGACCTGAGGACACTATATCAGATAACCAAATCTCTATCCAGGAAGAGACCAGCACAAGCGAAACCTATAAAAGACAGCCAAGGGAACCCAATTACCAAGGAAGAAAGACAGATTAAACAATGGGCGGATCACTTCAAAGGACTCTTGAACCGACCCGTCCAGAAATACCAACAACAGCGCCCACACAACTGCAAGTTGACACCAATCCTCCAACGAGAGCTGAAGTCTTGAACGCAACCAAACTTATGAAAGCTGGAAAAACAGCTGGACCAGATGGAATACCCCCTGAAGCACTGAAAGCAGACCCAGAGATGACAGCATAGATGCTGACTCTCCATTATTGCAAAAGGTCTGGAAGGAGGGAAAGGTGCCTACTGACTGGAGGAAAGGTTACCTCGTGAAACTACCAAAGAAGGGCAACTTAGAACTCTGCAAGAACTGGCGAGGAATCATGCTCCTGTCGATGCCAAGTGAAATCGTGAGTCGCATCATCCTTGGGAGAATAAAGGACGCACTGGAGACAGAACTCCGACCAGAACAACTGGCTGGATTCAGGAAAGTCAGGCAAATCATGTACTGACCAAATTGAAGCTCTACGAATCATCATCATCATCATCACAGAACAAAGCATGGAATGACAATCACACCTCTACCTCAACTTTATAGACTTCGAGAAGGCCTTCGACAGACAGCGTTGACCGCGAAGTAATTTGGAAAGTACTCGAGTACTATGGCGTATATATATTCAAATATTCATCAACCTTATTCAACAGCTGTACGACAACGTCAAGTGATGTCAAGTGATCCACAACGGAAAACTCACCGAGGCGTTTGGAGTAAACACAGGAGTCAGACAAGGGTGCTGGCTTATTATCACCAGTGATATTCCTAATTGTGGTGGACTGACTGGACTATGCGTCAGACAGTGGGAAACGAGCAGACAGGGATATCCTGGACCAACGCGAAGAACCTAGAAGACCTGAATTTCGCGTGTGGATGATTTATATCCGACGTCACACAAAATCGAAGACTTATAAGCGAAAACCGACAAACTGGTCGAAGAAGAAGCTGGCGAATACAGGACTCCAAGTGAACATAGACAAGACGGAGGTGATGAAAATAACCAACCAACAACAACAGCAGCAGCATCAACATCCAGCGTCAATCACCATCAACGGGAGAGTTTTGAAAGAGGTTACTTCATTCACTCACTTGTCTAGGGAGCATTGTCTCAACTGCAGACAGTCGGAACGGACGAGGATGTCAAATCGAGTGAGAATCGGGAGGGCGAGAAACACATTCACTCATCAATCTGAAACCAATCTGGAAATCTTCCTCACTCACCCAGCATCAACAACAAAATTCGGTAGGATTTTCAATACAAACGTCAAGTCAGTCAGTTCTGATATACGGATTGGAAACTTGGCGGGTGGGTCACAAAGAATATTTCCAACAGCCTGTTGCAGACGTTACCTTTATCAACAACCAACTGTCTTCGCTGGATCTATACTGAAGATCAGATGGCCGGGCCGGAAACAATCACAAACAACAAGACACTATGGGAACAAATAAAACAAGAACCAATCGCCCAACAAATATGCAGGAGAAGGTGGATTGAGATGGATTGGACACTCGCTGAGGAGGCCGCCGCTGGGTGACATTGCGCGTCAGGCCACTGCTCGAGTGGAACTCGAAAGGGAAGCGGCGAGTGGGACGTCAGTGCAAGGGTGACATGGAGGAGATCGTGTGAAGAGGAGTTGAAAGAGTATGGACTAACATGGATGCAGGTGAAAAGTACAGTAGAAGGAAGACAGAAGTGGCAAGTGGAGACGTGCAGTTGAAGCCCTATGTTCCTTTAGGAACCCAAGGGAGCAATAATAATGATAATAATAATAATAATCCACAATACTACAACCAACGCGGAACAAGATATAAGGTAGATTTTTACAGATAACTACGAACAGTATTGGACAATATTCCAAATGGTCACACCAAAATCCTCATGGGTGATATGAATGCCTAACTGGGAGCAGATAATACAGGAAGAGAACCCATCATGGGTCGGGGGGCTCTCTGTGAAGTAGTGAATGAGAAGGGAGAACTCTTCGCAGACCTCTGGGCTTCCAGCGTGTACAAACACAAGGATATACACAAAGCAACATGGGTTTCCCCTGACAGACACCACAAACCAGATAGATTTCATCGCAAGGTTGCTCAAGGAAGTTGGGACGCAGCCAGCTGGATAGAAGGTCTAGAATGGGAGCAGATGTGGGCTCAGACCATCATCTGGTTCAAGAAAGCTTCAAGGTGAAGCTGAAATCCACGAAGACGACTGGAGACAGACCACCGTGATTCGAATTCAACATTCATAATCCGAAGAACAAAACTACAAGGAATACCTGCCCTCACTACAGATCAGATCAGAGCAAAGTCGGAGAAACTGCGTGGTATCACTGAGGAAACCTGTTTGGAAGAAGATTAGAACTAACTCTTCGGAGGTGATGTTCAAGGGAACGTGTACAACCGTTCTAGGAGGAGGGAAGAGACAAGACAAGACAAAGAATGGCTCTCAATGGATACCTACATGGGACCTAATAGAAGAGAGGAGAGGAGGATGGTGAAAGAGAAGATGGCTCAATGCAGAGATGGGAAATAGAAGGAGAAGCTGAGTTCACAACAATGTATACTGCACTGGATGAAAAAGTGAAGAAGAGTGCTATAAAAGACGAAAGACAATTCTACGACACACTGGCCAGCAACTGAAGCAGAAGAGACAGGCCGCAGGCAAGTAAAAGGGACCTCATAACATTGTATCAGACAACTCGTTCGCTCGCTGTTCGGGAAGATATCAACCCAGATGATGAAATGAATAAAAGTTGCTCAAGGGGACCTGATTACCAATGTGGAGAAACAAATAAAACAAAGGGCGTATCACTTCAGAGGACTCTTGACTCGACCATCACCTGCAACTCTCCCAGAAATACCGCCACCACTAACATCACGCACAGAACTGTCTGCCAGTAGACACCACGGCAATGCCATGTGTGAAGTAATCTACAAGAGAAAACTCAGCGAGGCGACCGAAGTGAATACAGGAGTAAGAGAGGGCTGTCTGCTACTACTACTACTACTCACGGTGATATTCTTAATTGTGGTGGACTGGATTATGCGTCAGACTGTGAGTGGGGAGTGAGGAGACAGGAATACGCTGAACCACCGATAAAAGGACTCTACAAGATGTGGAGTCCGCAAACAACTTACGTTCAATGTCACACAAACTCGAAGACTTGCACACAAAGCCAACAGGCTTGCAGAGGAGGCAGGCAGCAAACACAGGACTGCAGATGAACATAGTTAAGGTGGAGACCGAGGTGTTGAGTATACCCACGCGCCAACAGCAACAGGGACAACAACCAGATACAATCACCATCAATGGGAGAGATCGGACAGAGGTTATCTACTTCACTCTTCCGACTAGGAATCACGGTTTCAACCCCTGGTAGTCAGAAAGGATGAAGAAGTCGAAACCAGCCAGCCAGCAAGCCAGAATAGGAAAGGCAAGATAGGTCTTCATCAACCCGAAACCAGTTTGGAAATTTTCTGCTTCACTCAGCCAGCCTAAAGAACGAGATTCGGATTTTCAACACAAATGTGAAGTCAGTCAGTCGCTTCTTCTATACGGGTCAGACACCTGCACTGCATGTCATTCACGAAGAGGATTTCCAACAAGTTACTGCAGACTTTCACCAACACCTGAGCACTTCGCTGACTCCATACTGAAGATCAAATGACCAGAAGGAATTATCCACAAGCAACTCTACCTGAGAATAAACTAACCATATGCCAACTGCTCAAGAAATATGTAGTAGAAATTGGCAAGGGATCAAGCATACATTGAGGAGACCGTCCAATGTCATCCCACTCAATGCAGGCCATCGCTCGAGTGGAATCTGAAAGGATAGCGATGAGTGGGTCGTCAGTGCGAGGGTGATATGGAGGAGATGGTGTGGTGAGGAGGAGATGAGAGGTTATGGACAATCGTGGAGTTAGCCAGCCGAAGAGGACAGCAGAGAATAGCAAAAAGTGGAGACGTGTTGTTGAAGCTGTATTTTCCACTAGGAACCCAAGGAAATACTACTACTAATAATACTAAATAATTCTCTTTTCTAAAGTATTCATCCAATTGTTTATAAGTTCATTGTAACCATTGTAGACAAATAACTTCTGGAAGGTTAGTAAATTGTAGTTGTGTTTTCTTTTGTCATTTTCATATGGAAATCCCATTGGACTTAATTTTAACGCGATAGGCTAGGTGGAATATTGTTGTGGAATATCATGGATTTGCACTTCTGAACACTCTCATAATAGGACAGATATCTTTTCATTGTTCTGTAGTTTTCAGTGGTTCTGCAGCTGATATCGGTCCTTGACGAGCCCTAGCTAGGAGTATTGATATCTAATTATTTCTACTAATAAGCTCTCACCGAAATTGTTTGTGAAGTTAATACCAGTGATGACAAGAAAATACGTATAATGTTCACCTGAAAAAGCTTAAACTGTTAAAGGAATTTCTTCTCATTCACAATTCCTTCTTTCTCAGATTTACAGTTATCGAGCATATTTCACAATAACTATACAAAAACCTCTCTCCCTAAACTGATTTCGACCAGTTATTGGTGACTGGTAGTGGAATCCCATGAGTGGATTTCGTCCTGTCTCACCGAGACTTAAATCAGTACACTTCGTTTCCAATGTCAAAACGTTCTGCAGTAGGCCAGTAAGCCTCACGAACTGTATCTTCGAATTTAGAGGGATGTCTGCAGTGTTTGCATCTAACTGGGGATGCTATCTGTCACCGGGAGAGCACTTACATCCATCTCATGACTCCTAAGTCGAACAAAATTTGCATCTGAGGTCCCACTGTTGACTGGCTGACTGACTGACTGACTGGTTTCATCATAGAAGTTTGTGCAAAATGCAACTGTTCAAGTTGTCCCAATCCCATTGGCACACAGAGAAAGACGAAATGCTGAAGAAGAGAGCCTCAAGTGAACGATAACAAGCAGAAATATGAGGCAGAAACTATTTTGTCCCGTATAGGCGATTGTCTCCTCCAGTAATTATTTCTTAGAATCCCAGTTACCTAACTCTCGGCGCCTAACCTGGATATTACTTACTCTAGTATACCACCTAAGTGGCCAGGGAGATGTAACTGAGACACCCATGATGAAAGACGGCCAGTCTTTTATGTCTTCCATCTTTACCTGCCATGTCCCACAGCCATAAACAAGGACGGAGCAAAGTGTTGAGCTGCACATACGTCCTTTGATAGATAGTCGGGTATCAACTCTATGCTGAAAGATGATGATATTGGCTAACAGATGCCACATGTGCCTTTTGCATTCGTGATGTGATTTCGTCAGCAATCCGTCGATTAATGTTTCTGCAACTCCCCAAGTAAGTAAAGTGATCAACCTGTTCTACCATCTCATTCCCTATCTTAAAACTAGGAGTTAAATCAGAGCAGTCCTAAAGCATCATCTTACATTTCGCAAGAACAAATCGCATGCCAAACATTTGAAGATTGAAAACAAAACACGTAGATCAGCGAAGAGTCTCTTTTCGGCGAATTCATTTTCTTAGCTGTACAATCGCAAATATATATGCATTGTTTTGTATGTGTGTGTACATTAAGTTTGTCAAACAAAGTTACAATTGGTTAAGGTTACTTTTAACTAAACAAGTGGAGGATGGTAATACAGGTCAAGAAAATTAAGTGCTAATGAAACTAGGGTAGTAAAAAAAAATGATGAGTTGTCACAAACAGTTGTAATAATAATAGTGAGTTTTACTCAGGATGCACATAGAAACAAAGTAGATAATACGAAACTATGTAAGAGATCTAAGTGGATACAAGAATTATAATTGCTCAAGGTTATTTTAACTAAACAGGTAAAGGTTGGTAATATAAGTCAAGACCATTAAGTGCTAGGGTAGTAACAAAGGTGATGAGTTGTCACAAACAGTTGTTAAAAGAAGTTATGCAATAATAATATGAATAGTTTGATGAGTGAGTTTTACTCAGGATGCACATAGAAACAAAGTAGATAATACGAAACTATGTAAGAGATTTAAGTGAATACAAGAATTATAATCAATTAAGGAACAGGCGAAGAAACAAAATTAAGCCATCAAAATAAAATAAAAGCTCAAAACAAATCAAAACATTGTTACCATGAGAGTAGAAGTGGTTGAGTAATCTTCTTTTGTATGCACAGCTCCGGTTTTCCCATGTGAATGGCCAGAGCTTCAGCGATGCAAAGGAGACGAAACCGTATTGCCTTTGATATGTTATTCTTGACTCTGTAGATTACTTTGAAGGAGGCGTTCGTTGAAATGCAATGATCAGTGTTGACCAGGTGTTCAATTATCGCACTCCTTATTGCACCAGTATTGCCTTTTCGCAACCATGCTGGATAATGTTCTTGAATTCTCTTGGACAGGATTTGAAGATTGGTCCTCAAGGTGTTCAGAATACTCTCCATTCTATTGGTTTCTTCACCTACGACGACCGCATCACTCACATATTCTAAATCAACAAGACTATATATACCCTGGTAACAATTCAATCCCTGAGTCGCGGAAGTCAGTTAGGGTTAGTGCCATCAGTACATCAATGATGAAGGTAAATAGAAATAGGGACATTGGGCATTCCTGACGAACACCACTGATAGTCATCATTTCAGAATACAACACTCCGTAAACTCTTGCATGGCTTACTTGGTCATTTCGAGTAGAGTGTCTTAGTTAGAGTGGTGTAGGTTCTCGGCACTCGCTTCACGGTCAAACATTGACATTTTACCTCTCAGTCGACGGAGTGGAATGGAGTATTCAGGTCAAGAAATATGACAATTATTAGACGTTGGAAGGTATTCCTATATTCCGGAATCTGTTGAATGGTGGATATGTGATCAATATACTTTGTTCCTTGTATCTCCCTGTTCCAAAGCCTCCCTGATATTGTCGTGTTTGTTTCTCTGTACAACTATTTAATCTGTGCATTTTCATTGGGCTTAGATCTCTAAATACCATATTAGACAAACTAATCCCTCCATGATTATCACAGGAATACTTGTGTTCCCTTCTTGTATGCAGGGATAATCAATGACGTACCGCAGGCCAACGAGACTATTTCCGGTTCCCAGACGTTTGCTGATAGCTTAGTTGACGCAGAGAGCAATTTTTTACCACCGTCCCTAAACACCTCTGCACCAGTTCCCTCGGGTCAAGCTGATTTCCCACATTGCAGATCACAAACAACATTTGCACCCGCATCTGTACTTTGCAGACTGGTATCCACATCCCTCTCAGATAGATGTCGGATGTTGCGCAAGCAGCTGTAGATGGGTCAAATCTCTTCTCGAAATTTTTCTTGATGGGACCTAGTCTTCTTTACTGAGAGTTAATTAGGAAGTTATTTCGCTCGGAGATTGTCTCGCTTATTATTGGCCTTTTGTCGCCTGTATCCTTAATTAGTCCAAACAGTTCTCTGGTGTCACCCACTGCTAGCGCTTTCTCCATCTCTCTTCCTATCGTCTCTCGTTAATGTTCAAGTGTGTTCGGTCGACACTTTGTCAGTTTGCATCTGAGCAGCTTTTGCTCCTCATCACACTCAGTCCTCTTGCAGCTATGAGTTCTGATGAAGAGGCAGAAATCCACTGACTTTTACTAACCTCTGGTTTTAGATTGGTAACAACGTCGAAAGCTGTGTGCAGATATGACTGGATAATGTACTATGCTTGCTCATCAGAGTCCTTCTGTCGGTATCAGATACACATTTAGCTAATTCTTCCTTAACTAGGGACTCCATGTCCTGATTTAGTTGGTGGTGTAACAGGTTCATTGCTATCAGCTTCATATGTCAGTTCAATCGTAAGCATAAATGTATGTGAACCAGGGCATGATCGGAGTCTTCGCAGGCGTTCCAGGTGGAGCGGCAGTCCTCTACCCTCTCCCGACAACGATAGCTTATCGCTTACTGGTCTATTAGAGTCCATCGTCGGTTTGATGATGGTGGTCAACAGATCAGGAATGTCTCTCTTTGTGTTTGAAGTTAATGCTGACTTGGCAGAAAAATGACTATCTGAACAGAACTATAGATTCAAACATCTATATAGCCCAAAATAATTAAGCAAAGAATATCCTTTAAGATAATTTCCTCTTCTGCTTCTACAATTATATATATGTTTATATACATAGAATGTTCTAGAATACTAGTGATTATCAATATTAGTGTTTTGAAAGCATATCGATTTGTAAAGTAAGATCAGTGGAATTACAGTTTATTAAAGATGCTTAAATTATAATAATTATAATAAAGATATAATAGCAAATAGTATCTCTCTGATGTAACCGCCGAGGAACTGCATTTGTAAGAATAAGGCCTTTTTATGAAAATTGAAGAACAAGCCTGTGGAAAAGTGTTGATAATGGGAGGAACGCAAGAGGATGAAGGTGATTTAAGTAAATGTGGGTGATTATCAGGAGAGATACGTGTGCTTTAGGAAGTTTTTGAGCATTTCTTACTTCCTGGCTACTGAAACTGCGTAATATGATTGTTCCATGAGGTGCCTGAAACAGGTAGAGAGTGACAGCAGAGCCCAGGGGACACTTACCCCAAATGAGTCACATATGACCTGTCCCAACGGGTTTTTAGAGCTGTTTCCGTATTAGTAACTTACCGTAGGCTGTAGACAGTTGTAGGTTAAGCCGGGATATACAATTCCGCTGCTAGCGAAAATTAATCAATATAACATCATTTTAATGCCCAGACATCACCGGAGATTCCACACTAGGAGGTGACATGTCAGTAGAGATGAATCATTTCATCCCAATATAAATCAATCGACAAGAAACACAAATTAAGCTAAAATAAATAGTTCCAACTCTAATAAAGTATACTTATATTTCAGTAGTTTACACACAATGATAAGTTTTGTTATTGCGTGTAAACTATTGAAATATAATTGTACTTTATTAGATCTATTCCCTAATGTTCAAACTTTTTACTGACATTAGTTCCAAGTCTGTTCTGATTGGTTACACATAGCGTCATACTACGCAAATCTTTTTAAGTAGTCAGAAGTGTTAGCTTTTTGTTTTAATTCGCAATGCTTCTTGACTTGGATAGTTGGACATTTATACAGTATATCATGCTGTGATTTATTGTGTAGCGAATCGGTCTGAATCGAATCCGTTTGGATTCTCGTCATATAAGTCTTGAACGCAATCAGGCTTCTGAAAGCTGGAAAAGCAGCCGGACCAGATGGAATACCCCCTGAAGCACTGAAAGCGGACGCAGAGACTACAGCAGACATGCTGACTCACTTCATTATTGCAAAAGGTCTGGAAGGAGGGAAAGGTGCCTACTGACTGGAGGAAAGGTTACCTCGTGAAACTACCAAAGATGGGCGACTTACGCCTCACTCTGCAAGAACTGGCGAGGAATCATGCTTCTATCGACGCCAAGTAAAATCCTGAGTCGCATCATCCTGGAGAGATTAAAGGACGCACTGGAGACAGAAATCCGATCAGAACAAACTGGCTGGATTCAGGAAAGTCAGACAAATCATGTTCTGACCGAAGTGAAACTCTACGCATCATCATCATCATCATCACAGAACAAAGCATGGAATGACAATCACACCTCTACCTCAACTTTATAGACTTCGAGAAGGCCTTCGACAGACAGCGTTGACCGTGAAGCAATTTGGAAAGTACTCGAGTACTATGGCGTATATATATTCAAATATTCATCAACCTTATTCAACAGCTGTACGACAACGTCAAGTGATGTCAAGTGATCCACAACGGAAAACTCACCGAGGCGTTTGGAGTAAACACAGGAGTCAGACAAGGGTGCTGGCTTATTATCACCAGTGATATTCCTAATTGTGGTGGACTGACTGGACTATGCGTCAGACAGTGGGAAACGAGCAGACAGGGATATCCTGGACCGACGCGAAGAACCTAGAAGACCTGAATTTCGCGAGTGGATGATTTATATCCGACGTCACACAAAATCGAAGACTTATAAGCGAAAACCGACAAACTGGTCGAAGAAGCAGCTGGCGAAGATAGGACTCCAAGTGAACATAGACAAGACGGAGGTGATGAAAATAACCAACCAACAACAACAGCAGCAGCATCAACATCCAGCGTCAATCACCATCAACGGGAGAGTTTTGAAAGAGGTTACTTCATTCACTCACTTGTCTAGGGAGCATTGTCTCAACTGCAGACAGTCGGAACGGACGAGGATGTCAAATCGAGTGAGAATCGGGAGGGCGAGAAACACATTCACTCATCAACCTGAAACCAATCTGGAAATCTTCCTCACTCACCCAGCATCAACAACAAAATTCGGTAGGATTTTCAATACAAACGTCAAGTCAGTCAGTTCTGATATACGGATTGGAAAATTGGCGAGTGGGTCACAAAGAATATTTCCAACAGCCTGTTGCAGACGTTACCTTTATCAACAACCAACTGTCTTCGCTGGATCTATACTGAAGATCAGATGGCCGGGCCGGAAACAATCACAAACAACAAGACACTATGGGAACAAATAAAACAAGAACCAATCGCCCAACAAATATGCAGGAGAAGGTGGATTGAGATGGATTGGACACTCGCTGAGGAGGCCGCCGCTGGGTGACATTGTGCGTCAGGCCACTGCTCGAGTGGAACTCGAAAGGGAAGCGGCGAGTGGGACGTCAGTGCAAGGGTGACATGGAGGAGATCGTGTGAAGAGGAGTTGAAAGAGTATGGACTAACATGGATGCAGGTGAAAAGTACAGTAGAAGGAAGACAGAAGTGGCAAGTGGAGACGTGCAGTTGAAGCCCTATGTTCCTTTAGGAACCCAAGGGAGCAATAATAATAATAATAATAGATCACAAACAACATTTGCAACCGCAACTGTACATTGCAGACTGGTGTCCACATCCCATTCAGATTGATGTCGGATATTAGACAAGCAGCTGTAGATGGCTCAAACCTCTCCTCAAAATTTTTCTTACAGGGTACTAGTCTTCTACAGTGAGAGTTAATTAGGAAGCCATTTCGCTCGGAGATTGTCTCGCTTATTATTGGCCTTTTGTCGCCTGTATCCTTAATTAGTCCAAACAGTTCTCTGGTGTCACCCACTGCTAGCGCTTTCTCCATCTCTCTTCCTATCGTCTCTCGTTAATGTTCAAGTGTGTTCGGTCGACACTTTGTCAGTTTGCATCTGAGCAGCTTTTGCTCCTCATCATATTCAGTCCTCTTGCAGCTATGAGTTCTGATGAAGAGGCAGAAATCCACTGACTTTTACTAACCTCTGGTTTTAGATTGGTAACAACGTCGAAAGCTGTGTGCAGATATGACTGGATAATGTACTATGCTTGCTCATCAGAGTCCTTCTGTCGGTATCAGATACACATTTAGCTAATTCTTCCTTAACTAGGGACTCCATGTCCTGATTTAGTTGGTGGTGTAACAGGTTCATTGCTATCAGCTTCTTATGTCCGTTCAATCGTAAGCATAAATGTGTGTGAACCAGGGCATGATCGGAGTCTTCACAGGCGTTCCAGGTGGAGTGGCAGTCCTCTACCCTCTCCCGACAACGATAGCTTATCGCTTACTGGTCTATTAGAGTCCATCGTTGGTTTGATGATGGAGGTCAACAGATCAGGCAATGATTATCTGAACAGAGCCATAGATGATGATTACCATTATCGTTTCGGCATCACTGCACTCCTTACCTGCCAACAACATCCTTCTCGGACTGACACAACCTCCCTATTCGAGCATTGAAGTTGCCCGCTAAAACAACTGCATATGAGAGTTTTGGTTCTCACAGCAAACTAGACAGCTTTTGACCGGGTGCATCCTTTATTTCGTCTGAAATGCAGTCGGTTGTGGTGTAAGCGTGGATTATGAAAAGTCGTCTATGGGTATCGCAGTCCTTCCTTATCCTGACGGATCCTTTCAGACGGACAACACATATACGAAAATATCTGCTGGTATCCAGTCGAGTAGGGACTTTCCTACCATAGAACTCAACTGTCTCTACACCTGCGAGACCTCGCGAACTAGCCAAAGAATCTCCTGAGAGTCTTAAGGTGAAGTTTGAAGATTTATCCTGCTGGCTAGGTGGTATTAAGTGAATAATCACACTTGGGTCGTGTATGCGTTTCTCCGAAACACAATATACATTCTTGGCTCGAGATGCATTGTGACTTTAGGAGACTATGTGGAGTGCTATTCTGGCTGTTGTTGCTAAAAATGATCACAGAGTGGAGAGGAGATGGCAGACCAGCCTATAGAAGAGTATTGAGAATAGGAGGAAGGCATGATGATGGTGACGTAGATAAATTGTGTGATGATCAGGAGTGCTTCGTGTACTTTTGGTTAGTAAATCCGAGTGGATCACTAATGCTCCATCCCATTTGATGGACGCAAGAATACTGATTCTGGTGGGCTTCAAACCGGAAGAGGAGCGAAAGTTGCTCGATTGCAAGCCGATTAGTAGCCACCTCAATAAACATGAGTGTTGGTTGGCAATAAATGCCAAAGAGACTTAAACGGCGTCGGCATGTAGACATGAGTCCTACAATTGTAACTGAGATTTCGGAATTTGCAACATAAAATTATACATCCGAATCAAGACTTATATAACGCCTAAAATTGTCAGTGTCTACGTCCCCAGTGTCTTGTGGGGCCCTGAAGTAGTACCTATTACTTCAAGATTCAATGGTTCTGGTTTCTTATCAATTATTAAGAAGTTTTATGGAATATCTTTTTCAGGAAAACAAACAGTCCTGTCTTTTTCATGGTAGAGTTCGTCACCATCAAGAGTCCGTAAATAGCTCTTCCTTTGTAGTTTATGACTCTTCATCACTGTATCCAGTTCTCCTTCAGGTTGAACGAACTGATAGCAGTTAGAATTCAAATGTCACTAGATTTCAGCCCAGTAGGTGAACTTTTAACAAGCTCGCTCCGAAATCTGGAGTTTGTACATTATATCCTTGGACGAATCCTGAGTCCACACTGGTTAAATGTTTCAAGCAGAGACGAAACAGCAGTACAGTGCTGATTAGATTTCAACAGTTCTCTAAATGATGTCATTTCGCAGGAAAATTTACCTTGAAATTAATTTTACGATGAAATTGTTCTCCTGAAGATAATGAGTATGGCAATCTATAGACATGAGCTTAATGCTGATAGAAATATGACAACAAGCGCTTGAATTCTGAAATCAACACTGAGGATATTATTCAATGAAGGCTTCACGATTAAGCCGTAAAAGCAACACTGCCACACTATCCTAATCCCCTATTCAGATATGCACAACTTCTCAACTGAAAACACACTGAAATCAAAAATTACCTGATGACATATCTTGACATAAGAAAAACAACTCTGTTAGCCACAGTTTTCTAAATTTACTGCGCAAGTGTTAACACTTTTTTTTACAGATTTAGTCTGCTTTATAGACGACAAGACGCTGACTGAATCTGAAGAGAAAACTCGTCAAAATCATCCGTGTTATATTGCTTCATGGTGCTTCTGAAGTGAAAATTCCCTAAGAAATCCTCGATTGAACCGTAATAATACGTAAATTATAAACACTAATATATACGCCAAAATATCTAAACCGTTTTATTTCAACCTCTAAAGCTTGCACAAGAACACTAGCCCCTTGTATTAGAGTAATTTGGGCAAATTTTGCTTTCTAAGCGCAGTGTAACCTGGTACACAGTTGGTAAGCTCGTCTCTAAAGAAGTGAAACAGCCCTCCGGTGTTTGAATCACTTCCTCCCGGCTGGCAAGTAGTACAGTCTGACGTGAGTGGTCGGTCTGCAACCACTCTCATATTACAGTCAGTAGTAATATCTAAAAGTACTATCAGTAACCTACATGCAATAAACACACAATAAAAGTCGTTACCTAATATAGTAATACAATTTTATTAATAGTATTATTATTATTATTAGAATTTTTATAATTATTTAAAAAGCTAATTACGATTAAATATTTGGTAGAAACCATGCAAACATATGTGAAATCACAGAATAGAGGTTAAATGGCATAGAAAAGTCGATTGTCCGGCTGCTACATATGCATTGTTGCATAGGTGAAGTTGTATGATTAATTAAGTTGGATTATTGGGAAGAGAAGTTGTGTGTGTATGTGTGCGTATGTGTATTCTGCATTGAATCAACAATGATAAAAGGTGAAATAAACAAGAGAAGAAGACGATGACAATAAAGGCGAAGAAGAAGAAGAAGAAGTGGTAGTATTGGAATGGAATCAAGGACAATGGAATGATTATGCAGAACAAGCCTATTAGTCCGTTTCGATTCAACTCTACAATAGTGACAAACTGTACTTAAAATATAAAAAGGAGAAAAAGAAGAAAGAAAAATACACTGAGAAGGGATCAAACAAAGAAATGCACAGGTGATATAGAATCAGTCACCATGTCCTCGTCTACCCACACACCGCCTTGTTTATTTTCCTCTTGTAATAGTTTATGTATGTGTGTGTGTGTGCCAATAAAGCTAATATTACCAATAGACACACTCATGTGCATTACGCCCCATTTATAAAATCAAACGGATAGAACAGTCAGGATGCAGAATAACAGTTGAAAAAGTAGAGAGCGCAGTGTCGACGATCACTGTAATTCAGTATTATGCCAACATTTGTTTTGACTTGATTGAATTTTAGAACTCCATTGAATGAATTGATATATGCATAAATAGTAGTGGTGATAATAGTAATATATAAACGGGGATAAACAATGATGATTTGGTAAGATTTCTTTTTGTCCACTCAACTATTGATTCAACCAACTCCAAAATTGACTAACATCTTGTCTCGTATAAACCACTTTTACCAATATATCGAACCCATTTAACAACATCATGATCGGAATAGTTCAATTTGGACTCGAATACTTTAAGGAAGCGAACCTTGAATCCAGACGGCGCAAACGGTACCTAGAAGGGAAACAAAAACAAGCATTTAAATGTAAAATCTTAACACTGATATATATATATATATAAATTATGCTTTAAATAATAGCGAATCAAAAAAATGACAACAGAAAGAGTTATACATGTTTTCTTCCCTAAATGCTTGAATACTCGTACAACCCACACACTGCCTGCAATCACCAAAAAATATCAGAGACTTGGTGTGTCATCAAAACCAGTCCCAACAGGCTACTCTACTGCAGGCTTTTATCAACAGCTGCTACCTTCGCTAATTCCATACCGAAGATCAAATGACCAGTTGGAAAGGATGAACAACAAGGAACTCCGGCAGGGAGTGAACCAGTCAGTAACCTACTGGCCAACGAATATGTGAACGTAAATGGAGATGGATAGCAAGCACGCTGAGGAGATAATTGAGTGAGATCGCATACCAGGCAATTGTTTGAGTGAAACGACAAGTTAGGCATGAGTTCGACAGTGACGTGGAGGAGACGAAAGCTTATGTGCAACCATGGGGCCAGCTGAAGAGGACTGCTGAGAACAGGATGAAATGGAGGTGTGTTGTTGAAGTCCCAAGTTCTACTCGGAACCTAAGGGAATAATGATACAGTATGAGAATCTTCAATTTACTCAAACAAAATGATGCTTAGAATATGAAAAGATGCAACCGTGATGACAGTTAGCCCACTTCACTCCTCGTCTATCAGAAGTATAAACATAAAAGAGTAACCAAAATGTGAAATTATTTAGGAGACATTGTCCCCAGTGTATTATTTGGTGGTGACTAACAGTTGAATGAAGGTTGCTGCATCGCGACCAGTTTAGGCCTCGTTAACTGTATATACACCCATATCCTGGTAACAACCTATCACTTCGAACGCATCGTTTAAGTGTTCTTATTGATAGCCTACATGTCAACCGAGACTGAGGAGCTAAATAAAATTTGTCAGTGAAGAATTCAAAATAATTCCAATAATCCCTAGTATACTTTGTTAACGAAACTGAATCTACTGTTACACAGATACTAGGCAAACAGTATGTATTCCCTTTTTGTGTACACAACACTGATAGCATATGGACCAATATTTATTAAGATACTTATGAAGCTCTGACTCTTTGCTCCAGACCAGTGAGTCAAGGGTTCGAACCCCATTCCGCCTACCAAGGTTTGGGAAACCAAATAGTATACCTAGACGTCAAACACACACGCACACAATAAGTGTGTCTGATGTCTAATTGCACGAAATAGCAAGTGATTGTTGAGTAACATTCTGTTTCACAATAATGTCTTTCTTTGTATTTTAAAAATACAAAAAACAAAATTCATCACAAAAAAATAATAAACCTACCTCAAAATTCATAGAAATTGGTGGACGCATCCAACGTTTTTGTTTATCCGATGCTTGTAATAATTCGATTTCAGCAGATAACTGACAGTCCTTCATACCAGAGATTCGTCTTATCCTAATAAAGGGTAAAAGAATATGAAGGGTACAATAAATCCCCCAAATATACAATGCCTGAAAACATAACTAAAGAAGTAGTAGTAGTAGTAGTAGCTGTAGTGATTACACCGTTACTCTGAGAACTTAATTTTATGTGTTGATGAGTCTAAAACTGGAATGAAACGCCTACCCAGTACTGTTCCTTGGGTTTTGTTCAATGGTTCTCTAAGTGACAAAGGTCAGTTCGTGATGAAATCTACACCCAAATTAGTCAATTCCTCATAAGTGTGATACCTGAAAATCAGTTTATCCTACTCTGAAACACTTATCAATGTTTGACTGACTCGTTTCGGCACAGAACCTTGGCACACAAGTGCATCAGTTCGAGTTGCTACACTCCATGTAGCACAAAAAAAAGAGAAAAGGAAAAAAGATTCAAAGGAGCAGCAATAAGCAGAAATGTGAGGGGAAAAGAGTTAAAACATGGAAAACCAATTTGGTTTAGTGGATATGGGAAGCGACAGAGTGTGCATCCATCTGAGCTATTGAGAATGATTTTGAGTCGTATCCTTAGGTGCCTTCAGTAATTGGTTCTCAATATCTGGTCCCAGAGAAGACAGCAAATATGCTGACTCCATTATTGCAAAAGGTCTGGAAGGAGGGAAAGGTGCCTACTGACTGGAGGAAAGATTACCTCGCGAAACTACCAAAAAAGGGTGACTTACGCCTCACTCATGCTCCTGTCGACGTCAAGCAAAATCCTGAGTCGCATCATCCTGGAGAGATTAAAGGACGCACTGGAGACAGAACTCCGACCAGAACAAACTGGCTGGATTCAGGAAAGTCAGGCAAATCATGTTCTGACCAAATTGAAACTCTACGCATCATCATCATCATCATCACAGAACAAAGCATGGAATAACAATCACACCTCTACCTCAACTTTATAGACTTCGAGAAGGCCTTCGACAGACAGCGTTGACCGTGAAGCAATTTGGAAAGTACTCGAGTACTATGGCGTATATATATTCAAATATTCATCAACCTTATTCAACAGCTGTACGACAACGTCAAGTGATGTCAAGTGATCCACAACGGAAAACTCACCGAGGCGTTTGGAGTAAACACAGGAGTCAGACAAGGGTGCTGGCTTATTATCACCAGTGATATTCCTAATTGTGGTGGACTGACTGGACTATGCGTCAGACAGTGGGAAACGAGCAGACAGGGATATCCTGGACCGACGCGAAGAACCTAGAAGACCTGAATTTCGCGAGTGGATGATTTATATCCGACGTCACACAAAATCGAAGACTTATAAGCGAAAACCGACAAACTGGTCGAAGAAGCAGCTGGCGAAGATAGGACTCCAAGTGAACATAGACAAGACGGAGGTGATGAAAATAACCAACCAACAACAACAGCAGCAGCATCAACATCCAGCGTCAATCACCATCAACGGGAGAGTTTTGAAAGAGGTTACTTCATTCACTCACTTGTCTAGGGAGCATTGTCTCAACTACAGACAGTCGGAACGGACGAGGATGTCAAATCGAGTGAGAATCGGGAGGGCGAGAAACACATTCACTCATCAACCTGAAACCAATCTGGAAATCTTCGTCACTCAGCCAGCATCAACAACAAAATTCGGTAAGATTTTCAATACAAACGTCAAGTCAGTCAGTTCTGATATACGGATTGGAAACTTGGCGGGTGGGTCACAAAGAATATTTCCAACAGCCTGTTGCAGACGTTACCTTTATCAACAACCAACTGTCTTCGCTGGATCTATACTGAAGATCAGATGGCCGGGCCGGAAACAATCACAAACAACAAGACACTATGGGAACAAATAAAACAAGAACCAATCGCCCAACAAATATGCAGGAGAAGGTGGATTGAGATGGATTGGACACTCGCTGAGGAGGCCGCCGCTGGGTGACATTGTGCGTCAGGCCACTGCTCGAGTGGAACTCGAAAGGGAAGCGGCGAGTGGGACGTCAGTGCAAGGGTGACATGGAGGAGATCGTGTGAAGAGGAGTTGAAAGAGTATGGACTAACATGGATGCAGGTGAAAAGTACAGTAGAAGGAAGACAGAAGTGGCAAGTGGAGACGTGCAGTTGAAGCCCTATGTTCCAATAGGAACCAGAGGGAAAAATAATAATAATATTAATCATACCAAGGACGCAAACCACAAAGTCTACAACTCCCAAAGTGGCTCAATGTGGATAAACACAGGTGAATTAAAAGGCATGAATAGACCAATGTTACATGTGATTCACACAAAATACAATGGTTTTCCATCATTCACGCTTTACTTAGTAACTTGTGCCAAGAGTTACTAAGATACCAAATACTCCAAGCAAAAGTTGTAGCAGTGCTAATCAAAAATATAGGAGTGTGTATACAAAACAGATTAATCAAGCTGGTACTACCACTACTACTACTAATCCAACCAGCTTTGACATACAGAAATTCTCAGACATCTTATTACATCATGCCTTTGAATTCAGTCTATGCATGTTGTCTCATCTCTTATCTTTCCAAAACAAACGGGCGTGGTACATTCAAGTGTATAGTTTTCCATTTGTAAAAAATTATATTTGTAAAATCTCAGCGATATTGAAATGAGTAATTCCAACGTGTTTTACAAATGTCTACTTCTCACTCGGCGCCAAAATATTTTAGAACTATTCTGTCAAATCTTGACGACAGTTCATTTGAATTTATAGTTTTCCGTTTGCACAAATACACCTTCAAAATATTCAATAAACACATAAGCTCCTACTACATATTTTCTTTTCTTTTATTTGTGTAAAAGTTCATTCACATGAAGCTTAGTAATGGAATGAGTGAACTTTAAATGTTTAACTAAAGGGTATTCAAATAATTTTAAGCTCGACTTCGTGGCGAACCAACGTCCTAGTTTGGGAAGCAGTTTAACAAGTAACACTGCCAAATCAAAACTCTACCTCAACTTAATCGGCGTCAACAGCGTTGACCGGGAAGTAGTCTGGAAACTACTTCAACATTATGGCGTGCTCCAAATCCTTATCAACCTCATTCAACAGTTATATGAAAGTGCCACATGTCAAGTGATCTACAACCGAAAACGCAGTGAGGCCTTTGAAGTGAAGACAAGAGTAAGACAAGGTTATTTGCCTATTATCACCGATGGTATTGCTAAATTGTTGTGGACTGGATTATGTGGAAGACTGTGATAGCCAGAAGACAGGAATACGTTGAACCGATAAGAAGACTCTGGAAGATGTGAACTTCGTGGCCGATTTGTGTGTAGTGTTACAAAAACTCGAAGAATTACAGGCAAAAGCCAAAAAGTTGGCAGAAAAAGCAGCAAAGACAAGACTTCAAATAGAAATAGAGACAACGGGGGTGATGAAGATAGACAATTACCGACAACAAACACCTATTACTATCACAACGGAATAAACTTGAAAGACGTCACTTCCTTCACTTGTCTAGGAAGCATCATTTCAACTACGGACAGAACGGATGATGTAAAAACCGAAATCGGAAAGGCAAGACAAGCTTTTATCCCTCTGAAATCACTTTGGAAATATTATCTACTCCACCGAAGTTTAAGCGACTAAATTCCGATTTTCAACACCAATGTTAAGTCAGTCACTGTTTCTATATGAGTCAGAAACTTGGAGCGCCAGTCAAGGAAAGTATTTCCAACAGACTATTGCAAACGTTTATCAACAGCTGCCTTTTCTGGCTCCATATTGAAGACCAGAGGGCCAAAGAGGATTAGCAACAAGAAACTCTGTGAACGAAACAATCAATAACCTGCTGCTCAATAAATAAATATCCCGAAAAAATGGAGAGGGAATAGGACACACACTGAGATAGTTGGGCGATATCGCGCGCCAGGCCATCGCTCGAGTGGAAACCCGATAGTTTGGCCTGAGTCAAGAGGATATGACAGCAGGGTCAGATGACAATAACTGAAGAGGACAGGGTGAAATGGAGATGTGCTGTTGAATCCCTTTACTCCACTCGGAACCCAGGGGAATCATAATAAAAGCGCTATCTCTGAAACCTTCCAGGCGACAGGCAATCCACTAGAAAACTTTTCAACCCATTCTAAAGACTCCTTTTCATTTTGAAAGTGAAAAATGCTGGTTATGAAGGGATTCAACTCTAAAACAAAAAGCTAAAAAATCAAAAATAAGTTAGGAAATTTTATCTTTTTAACTCACTTCCAAACAATAGCATTCTCAGCAGCTTTGTATTTAGCTCTACCCTTCATGCAAACAACTTGTACACCGCTGGTATTTGTTGGAGTTGGGATACGTACTTCAATTTTTTGTGCAAATAGACTAGGACGGAAATTTGCCTTCAAAATGACTTTTACATCCATTTTTGTTTTACCAAGCTCTCGTACAAGAGGTATCACACGAAATGGTAAACTAATCTCCTGAAATGTATAAGCATACGAAAATTCTTTTTGTATACCAAAAAAGTGCTCATGTTTATTTAGTTTTGATAGTAAAAAATAAAAAAGGAATAAATACTCAAGGGTTTATGAATATACTTAAACCCATACGAGGCAAATGCTAAATTTTCCTAGGTGGCGATATTCTTTCTAAAATTCACTAGTGTATCAACTTCCATTAAAATGACGCTAGATAAGAAATAATTGAAAACCTAAAAGCATTGAACAATTGTTAATCTGCGAGTCGGTGGCACAGCGGTTAAGACTCTCGCCGACCATCCACATGTTCCAGGGTTCGATCCGCGACCGACACATATCTGGTATCAGTGGTCGGCCTGCTAAATTTGGGCTACCGATATCACATGCTGAAAATTCCGTACTTGTACCAAAATAATGTGTGGAATCAAGCTATAATAAAATATTATAATAATAAGAGACAAATGTATAGATTTCCTCACTGGTGTTGACTGAATTGAGATTAATCCAAGGCCAGACTATAAGCCTTAAAAACCAGTCTTGGTACCATGAGTTCATTCATGTATTAGAAGCATTCAACTACTTCATAGTTGTCTGATCCTTCTTCCCCTATTATTTCATTATTATTTACCACTACTAATAGTATTATCGCTTTCATATACTAGGTCATAAAGTTGAACTCTGACCTACAACGTGAGCTATCAGAGGTCAAGAGGTAGTCTAATAAATGAATTTATTCCGTGAGGCTGTTGAGTTACGCTAAAAGTCTAAAAACTCATCTACACACCCAGTTGATTTTATTTAGTTGTGTAAATAAAAAGTGGGACAAGGTGAACCAACAGATAATTTATTTTGGAATTTCTCAATAGTGTACATTTCTGACAGCAAGCACAATTCGACTTAAAACTTTTGGGTTGTATTTTATGTAAACTATGTTTCCATTTGTTTGTAATCCGATATTTTGTATTTCTCAAACTTAGATTACGGTTGACCGTACCGCCGTCGCCCCACCCCTAACGCAGGTTACAAAAGTATATATTACAAAAGTAATAGGGCATCTGTATTAGTCTTATGAGGAACAAATCAATTTTCACATTCTCTAATTAACACACCAGAGGCATATGATGTCACTTTGTAATCGAAACTATTTTGTAATTAAGCATTTTTTAACAAACCCCTAACTACATATACAGTTCTTCATAACACTGTAACTTGCATGCATACTCTCCAACAGTGCAACTCGAAACTCCAGGCTGTAGAAGGAAGAGTGTGCATGAACTTACAATTTGACAATTAAATCGAAAGTTTGTCAATCTAAACTAACTACAATGTACCCTAGTTACACAGCGATTTTCAATATGTCAGGCAGACGTATGGACAAAGGGCTTGTTGGATGTCCTGGATGTCTGGCCCCATTCAAAAAGGCGTATGAACCGAACTCCGGTCACCGGCTGCCAATGGATAGTGGACTCCTTACTCCACTCCTACTGCCTTGTAGGTCACACTTGGCTGTGTAAAGGCTAGAGCTGCACTCTCAAACAAAAGGCCGAGCGATGCTGGGGACATCACTCGTACCAAATTCCCAAGAAACTTCATGAACTCTCCTACAAACAACTCTCACCATGCTACGGCGTTCCCGGTAAGCGACGCGCCCTGTGCTCACCCGGTGGCCAGTGTGAAAAGTAAGCTAGCTGGGAAATTAACACTTAGAAACCAACTATTTGTTGGCTGCTGGAATGTTAGGACGCTGTTGGATCCTGGTAGCCAGTCTATCACCATGCGTTCTTTATATGACTACAAGGTAGACATAGCGTGTCTATCTGAAGTGAGGTTACCCGATCATGGCTCCCGCCGAATAGCCGTTCCTGGAACAGATTCTTCATTCTGGTTGCTTCATAGTGGCCCCCAGAATAATTCGGGACAACATGGGGTAGCATTTGCTCTCAGTAACAAAGCCAATAATGCCCTAATATCATTCGAACCGGTCAACTCCAGAGTTGCAGTCGCTAGGTTCAAGGGTTCCCCGCTCGACATTTCTGTTCTCGCTGTCTATGCCCCAACCCTCGACTCTGATGAAAGTATCAAAGACGAATTTTATGACAATCTTCAAGAGGCAATCAACAAAATCCCAAAGCGTGACGTTCTCATAGTAGCCGGCGATTGGAACGCCCGCACTGGCCCTTCAGACGACGCGACAAAACATATACTAGGCAAACACGGTCTCGATCAGCGCTGCCGTAATGGTGATAGACTTTTAGCTTTTTCTGATTACAATCGATTATATATCACCAACACTCGATTTCAACACCCCAGAAAACATCTTCTCACCTGGTATTCGAACGACGGTCGCACTGCACATCAGATCGACTACATCCTAGTGCGCTCACGCTGGATCTCCTCGGTGGAAGACTGTCGATCCTATCGTGGAGCAGAGGCCGGAAATAAAGGGGGATCAGACCATACTCTAGTTAGGGCGAAATTCAAACTTCGTTTAACGACACGCCAGAAGGCGCGACCTCCGAAGCGTATCAATGTTGCCCCGCTTCAATGTTCTACAAAGCGACAAGCCTTGTCCAAACAAATCCAGGCCGAACTAAGCGCCGCAGATGAACCAACATCCACATCTTCTAATACACCCGAGACACGATGGAATCATTTCAAAGAAGTAGTCTCTAAAGCTTCAATGTCGCATTTGGGTACCACATCCAAGAAGCAGAAAGACTGGATTTCAGAGCACACCATGCTTCTATCCTCGCAAGCCAGAGACGCTCGCCTAGCAAAGTCTCCAGTTTATCGCTCCCTCAGGCGCAAAGCTACACAGTCTGCTAGGAACGACAGAAATCGCTATTGGTCTAACGTGGCGACTAACATGGAAGCAGCATCAAATGTAGGCGATTTCGGAAAACTTTATCGCCTCTTACGCCAATCATCTGGCAAACGCCTTAACAGTCATGCTGTGTTACGCACAGCATCAGGAGAAATTATTTCGGACACCAATGGTAAGATGGAACGATGGGCCGAACACTTCAAGCAGCTACTCAATCGCGACGCTGGTCAACCGTCTCATCGACCGATACGACACTTACCAACACCCTACGTAGTTGACTGCGATCCACCCACTCCAACCGAAATAGCTAAAACAATTAACACACTCAGAAACAAAAAAGCTCCGGGCGAAGATGGTCTACCCCCAGAAATATACAAGGCCTGCACTCCAGCGCTAATCGATGCACTGCACTCGCTGTTCTGCTCAATTTGGGAGTCCGAAACCATTCCTTCCGATTGGAGCACCTCAGTTCTGCTACCGTTCCACAAAAAGGGAGACAGGTCAATATGCGAGAACTACCGAGGCATAAGTCTGATTGATATCGCTGCTAAGGTTTTTGTTTCCATTCTCCTGAACCGCTTCGCGGCCGAACGCCACGTGCGAACAAGGCCAAATCAAGCCGGATTTCGACCTGGAAGAGGCTGTGTTGATCAATTATTCACACTGCGAAGAATTTTGGAACACAGGGACAAATTCCAACAGCCGACGGTTGCTTGCTTCATCGACTTCCAAGCGGCATTCGACTCAGTTGATCGAGGAGCACTCTGGTATCTAATGGAGCTCGACGGAGTTCCGACCAAGCTAATCAACCTGCTCAGGTCATACTACTCCAACACCAAAGCTCGAGTCCGAGTGAACGGTGAAGAGTCCCGCACTTTTGAGGTAACCAGCGGTGTCCGGCAAGGTTGTCCAGCATCCCCCATCCTGTTCAATTTCACAATTGATTGGATTTTGCGGCACGCCCTAACCGAGCACCACGGCGTCCAACTTTCGCCCGATATTCACATAACCGACCTCGAATTCGCCGACGACGTCGTGCTGTTAGCTGAAAACTTCCCCGATATGCAACAGGCGCTCGACCAGATAAACCACCTCGCGCCTACTATCGGTTTGAAAATTAACACTTCCAAAACCAAAATGTTTTCGAACACATCCACCGGCAATGATGAAATCTTATCCCTAAATGGAGCACCTATTGAAATTGTGCCATCCTTCAGATATCTGGGATCCATAATGCTCCCCAACGGCCAAGCGAAAAACGAAGTGAATGCGCGAATCTCCAACGCCCGGAATGCGTTTCTACAGCTGAGGAGCGTTCTATGGAGCAAGAGAGAAATCAGTCTCAGGACTAAAATTCGGGTCTACCAAGCTTCCATACGACCCGTTCTGCTGTATGGCTGTGAAACCTGGCCTCTTCGCGCGGAAGATTTACGCAGACTCGAGGTATTAGACCATTGGTGTCTCAGGTACATTCTGCATGTTCGTTGGCAGGACAAACTCTCCAACGAAGAAGTGCGTCGGCGTTGCTACAACATCAACCAAATTCCAGTACTGGTCCAACAACGCCGCCTTCGGTGGTTTGGCCATGTTCTGCGCCGACCAGATGACGATCTGGTCAAATCAGTTCTAAATCCCTCGCCATTACCATCTTGGCGATGTCGCAGAGGCGGACAGCTGAAGACATGGCTTGGTACAGTCAAGGCAGATATGGAGTGCCTGGGGCTACAAACCGTCTACGGACTCCGTATGTGGAACAAGAATTGGATATCCCTATCGCAAAACCTTGCTTCAGATCGCCGCGCCTGGGCAGCGATGATTCGAGACGTTCATGAAGCCGGCTCATCCTCCCGTAGGAGATAGCCGAAGTAAAGTAAAGTAAGTAAGTAATATAGGCCCCCAATGTAACTCAACAAAACAAGTTATGCAACTGTGCAGTTTTTTTTTAAAACAAATCCTGCTTTTAAAGCAGCTATAGGTTATATAATCACTGACTATTATTCATGAGTTTAATAAGTGAATGGTTCACTATTTATCATAGATTTGATATATCTTAGACACTGAGAAATACATCCTGAGTGACTTAACTATGCAGGTGTAGGTGAGAAAGGAAAAATATTATGCAACAGTAATTGCAACGGTTGGAGTGAAGCTAAATGAAAAAGAAAAATGTAGTGGAATTCTTAACTTTCACATTTAACAGTTATGTCAACGAAGTATTAGTAAAAAAGAAACGAATAAATATGTAGTACATCCACCTTTCAAAGGACAATTGTGTAAATTACTTGCAATACAGGTAAGACGAATTGATAAATACCAAATGGTCATTTTGTATTCAGATTAAAACCAAATGCAACATACTTTCTCACACGAGTAAATGACTAGTCAATACAATAAACCACTTCATCACTACCTATCCATAAGTTGAAAGTTCGGTGAAGTCTAATTCCCGTAAGTGGAAAATGTATACTAGACAGATTTAAGCTTTGACATTTAAGCAGTATATGTGGACTAGGATTTTTCCAAGTGGATTATTCTCTGGAAATTAAGAAATCAGCTGCCTCATATCTACCAGAATATGCATCCATTCGTCAAATATAACAAGGTATTCAAATAATAACTACTTTTTAACTATCCAGTTAGGATTCGGAGTAGAACAACATAAACTTGTATGGTATAACGTTGCCTTTAAGAAACCACCTGTCGTTTCTTTTGTTTCCGTTGCATCATTCTGTAATGGTGTTAGTGGAAACAAGGTGTAAAGGTGAACATGTTGAATGCATACTCATAATCAATATATTTCATTTTGTCTAACTATAAAATGAATTTATAAGGTGTTAGATAAAAAAATCCTTAAAAAATTAAACTACTTCCTAAATGCTCAACGACTTGAAATGATAAATATATATTAAATAAACAAATTATGTTTTTATTGAAATATAACACTTTAGCTTTCAAAAACCAAGTACCTTAGTAGTTCTGTAGCGCATTAACTCGAATTCACCATCCGGTGGAATAAACGAAATAGTATGTTCTGTTTCAAAGCGACCCAATTTAACACACTGATGGAATTGACAATCGTCTATAGCAATACCTCCGCTACTGGAGGCAGAACACGCAAAAATAAAATTGTAGATGAAAGGTATAGTATGAATAACAGTTATGCAGCTATTTATCACATCTAAAACTTAATTACGAAGACTATGACAGACAAAAAAATAATCAGGAGGAAAATTCCGAATAAGTGTAAACAACAGTGTAAACCAAATAATAATCCAAGTTTGAAATGTTTGGCGAAATGTACTTAAATACTTGTGTAACTTTGGAAGGCTATGTTCCACTCGGAAACCAATAATAATACGTAGCTTAACAATGAGTTTTTGAAACTCGACGAATTCAAATATGATTTTAATTAAAGAGTTATCTGAAAATCATGTTGAAACCGATAAACCAGAACTTCTGTAAGACCTAATCGTTTGGTAATCGTATTTAGACATCTTGTGAGAGCTAAAGACATTAGCTGTATGTTAGAACTCCAGTATATGGAGTGGAGTTTCAAACTGTATCAACTGATTAAACCAATATGTGCACTACAAAGAAGTTGTCAGTCAAAACAAAGCAGTAGTTCTGACCAGATATTTTTGGCTCTTTAACTGAGATCGCTGACCACATACCAAAACAAACAATAAGTGAGAATTATTACTAATGAAGAAAGTTTAGCAGCAAAATAGTGACCACTGGAATGAGAGAAGTATGAATGAAAATTAACGGATAGTCATGGAATATATCAAACCACATAAGTTGTTACAAGTTGGAAACTTCATCCCCAACAAACTGAGAACATGCTAACTATGGAACTTAAAAACTGTAAGGTGAATTTGCAAAAGAATAGAGGACATACAGTCCCGAACCTCCAACATACGAAGAAACTACCGCCTAGTGGTTGATGGCAGTTCTATGGCTGATATCAATTCTAAATTATGATTTTTACCAAGGTGTAATACTCAATTTCCAGTAAATTCTATTCGGGAATATTTCGGAGTCCTCTATTATCCAGTGCTCACACATGACAAACTCAAAGATCAAATAATGAAGAGAAGCAAATACATTTGCTACAATACTGAAATTCTGAATACCTGGTGGAAAACTCGTTCTTTGATGGTGTCAATCTAGGGTGCCAATCTACACTAGCAGTGTACCTACTGTTATGACTGAGCAATAAGGAAGTTGAAACCAATGTAAAAACTTTTATTTGCTAAACCAATCGCATATTCGAAAAGTTAGGAATCATACCTGTCCTCTGTACCAGCTGTAGATCGTTGCTTGTTTTCCAGACTGACTTTGTCATTGAAACCAAATTTGCATTCCGGCATACCACTCAAATAAGACTTCATGATTACTCGACCCGCCACATGTGCCGATAACACTTGTCCTAATGCAGTATAAAGCAACACAAAGCTTCGATCACTTAAGAGTTCAATAAAATAAATTTAAACATATACAGCTGATTTGACTGTGCGACCCTAACACTACGTGAACAGAAAAGCATCATTATACTAATAGTATATATTTATTGTTAACTTCGAAAGGTTGTCAAACATTCTCAGGCATGGATATTTTGCTTTTATTGGTATTACATGATAAATAAGTAGTTTTATCAAGTATCATCAAATATACGCTGGGTGTTTCATTCAATGTATAATACAGTGATAGTGTTATTAACTGAATAAAGCCTATAGTTATGTGAAGCTAAACAAAACTTTATGCAATTTTAAAGCTCCTTATATTTTCCCCTTAATGACACCAAAATAAATAAATAATAAATAAAATAACGCGTTGAATTACTCCTCTTACAGCTTTTATGTGTTTTTTATGCGAAAACGCTGAGCATGCAGTCTTTCACTCAATTTCAACTTGAACTACTCGGTAATTTGAATACTGGTTAATACACACGTACGCACTGAGAAATGACTTTAATAGACTAACTACCTTAGTAAAATTTACTATTCCATTTTCAACTGAATGCTTATATTTCAATGTTCTGACTAAACTTCGTGGGCTTCCTTGACTTACAAATTGCTAAATTAAGATACTTTGCTAACAGATTTTACGGGGTGCTTAAGTTTCTTAGCTGAACTTTCAGGTCTAGTTGCCATCCCAAATTCTATTTCATTAAAAAAAATCTTGTCAAGTGTTTTACACTCCTTATTCATACTAACTCTTTACTTTCTTTGCCACAGATATTCCGGTAACTGTGTTTTAACAGCTTTTGGAATTTGTGATAAATACACACTGGTGTCTCTCAACTAAACTGATCGAGTTAATCAGACAACTAAGTTGATTATACTAATGTTTTCCTACATTTATCTTAACAGATGCCAGATAGCACTATTATTCTCGATCTTTTGATTGGAATATCTATAAAAATATCCCATTCAGCCACACAAAATCTACAGTTTTGGGTCTAGTTATTTAGGGATGTAATATAGCTACATTTTTACAAGTTAATGCACAGTTAACACTGTATGAAAACATTTGAAGAACTCGTGTAGACGTAAAGGCATGTAAACCAAAAGTTAATTCAAAAAATTGAAAATATCTCCTCAAAATTCAGGGAGCAACTGTAAATTTGCAGCTTGTTCGTAAATATCATACGAGGTTTACGAAACAGTGAGAAAGTAAATGAGATGAACTACTCATTACACCAAAAACGTTGAGTTTTTACATTCCGTCTTACAAAAAAATCAATATCTGATATTTTTGGCCTCTACGTCTCCAATACAAGAGTACGAAAATGCGCTACTATCTTGAGATACTAGAGTCTGTATTGTAATGTGGAACACAACATTTGAAGTAAGCAGTGATTGCATGCATGAACATATAGCTCAGTACTATTACGAAGGTCACTATACTACAAAATTATCTGACCAACCAGTAGAAACGCTGTTAAACGTCGATATAACAGCTCATGTGGCTAAAATATACAAAATTTTACACCACACTGAGAGCTGTTTCACTTAATGTTTCATTCAATAGTTGTCGCAAAACTGAAGTTTTAGGGCACCAATTATTTATGATTCAACAAAAATATCAGTCAATTTTCAAAAGTTAATATTGGGTTCGCATTTTAACCCATCCGTACATGGAGTAGTTAAATAGGGCCTTTGCATTACAACAGCCCCTTATGATAAAAGAAACCTTAGGTCACAATAAATACGATGAAAGTAGGCAAATAAGAGGTAAAAAGTGTAATTTCTAAAATGAAACTCAATCGTCTTTACTTTAGGTATTAAAAAGCCGTGACAACGATATAGATATTGACTAAAATTAAAGTGTAATAAGCAACTACGCGACACCAATGGTAAAACAAACCTTGAGGAGACATAAGTAGGTTCACTGACTCCATAATATCCAGGAAAAGTTCATTTCTTCTGTACTTTATGCCTTCTCGACGCCATCCGATTTGTCCAGTAACTTGGTTCGTTATTTGAGCAGTCTCTTCTTTGCTAGCGGTGCGTGTACCAGCCTGAGTTATGAGTGACTTCAAAATTCCAGTGTCCGTATTTTGAGCATAACCATAGTCAATAACCTCTGAGGAAATACTAGAAACTACGGTAACCTACCATCAAGAATTTCGTATATAAGGACGAAGTTGTTTTTGATGTTTTCTTCCGTGACTCTCCCGAAATAGTCTTTCATCAAGTTTAAAAGTCCATGAAGCAGTTGGAAAACCATAGCTGCATTCACGTTTCGCCGAGCGACAGCACATATCCATATGTTTGCTCTTTTTACATGAAAAAAGCTCGTTCGTGCTACGATACTAATTGGCGACCGCACCTGCTGCCGTGCATGTATAACATTAACCCGAAAAGCATCGGCCGCATTTCTAGAGACATCGTCACGGAATATTCGTGATATTAAAACCTCCCCTTTGTGGTTATAAATAAAAAGTCCACCTATCATATTGAGTAGCGGACAATACAACTACAGCGCCAATAATCCCATATCCAATATCACTTTTACGAGCTAGTGTAAACCAATTTGATTTCTTTGTGATCCCTTCTTCATTGTGAGGAGAAGGCTCCTGCTCTTTGGTAAACGTCTGTGTAGTTCGTCCCACCACTCGAATGACGTAGCTTTGGTTGACTCCAAAATGAATGGTGATGGAAATAATTATATGTTGTATGTAGTATATGGTGTATTAAGACTTTGTTGTAACCGGTAATGAAGTTGATTCAATACATTGTCTCTAGTGAAATTTTCCCATATTCTTCCTTTGTAATGTTGAAAAACCAATTTGCATGTAACGTTACAGTTCTGCCGATTCTGGGGAGTTTAAGATTGACGAAAAAGAATTTTCAGTAAAATGCTTGTTTGCAACTCGTGATGTATGCTGATTGACAAGATAGTGGTGAGCTGCTCTCTGTGCCCTTGCATTACGTAGAAGTTTTCCTCCATGTTTGAGAAGTGTTTGTAAAATTGGCAAACTAAGACCTCACAATAATAATTCTAGAACCTACGGGTTCGATGTATGTAATTACCACCAGCAGCAACGATACTGGGAGTAAACATCAGTTCTCTGATAAAAGGAGAAGTTCTGGATGCTACAAAGGCAATGAAAGCTGGCAAGGAGGACAGTGCTGACAGATGGGATTCCTCTGGGAGCTCCGAAAACGGGTCTAGAGAATATCTTCAAACCACTATCGCAGAAAGTTTACTGATTAAAGGTAAGGTTATCTTGTCAAACTGCCAAAGAAGGGAGACTTATGCCTTTACAAATACTTATACTTTAGTTCACGACGGGCAGAATATTAGGTCCTGTCGTCCTAGACGGACTAAAAGTTGCTCCGGTTGCAGAACCCTTCCTGGAACAAACTGGGTTCACAAAAAACTAATCATGCTCGGAAAAAATAGCAGCTCTACGTGTCACTATCGAACAAAGCATAGAATGCCAATCATACCTCTGCCGCAACTTCATCGACTGTGAGAAACCATACGACAGTGCTGACTGGGAAGCAATCTGGAAACTGCTTCAACACTATGGTATGCCTCAAAACTGTGTCGAGCTAATTCAGTTGCTATCTGATGATGACACATGACAAGTGATCCACAGTGGGAAACTCGGTGAAGCCTTTGAAGCGAAGACACTAGTAAGACAAGGCTGATTACTATAGCCGATAAAATTCTTGACTGTGGTGGGCTGCACCATACAATAGGCTCTGGATAGCGACAGGCGAGGAATACAATGGACCGGCATGAATTCTCTAGAAGATCTGAACACTGTAGGTGGTTCATATCTGATGGCACATGCTTGAAGTTTTACAAGTAAAATTCAACAAGCAGAATTAGATCCATAAAACTAATCCTCAGACATCGCAGAAGCGTCCATATGAGGAACCAGTCCATCGATATTAGTTGGATATTTTGTTCCAGTCAGCCAACGAGAAGATCAAAACCGACTTAAATGCAACCCATCAAGTTGGCGGAAGAGTTGGAGAAGACGTCATTTCACGTTAACTCAAAGAAGACAAATGTGATTAAGAAATCAGGAAGTCAGTAATAACAATCGCCAGTTACCTTTAGGAAGCTACCTGCATGTGAAACGCGATGTAAAATGGCCACGAAATAACTGTCATCGCCCATAGGGCTATTCCGACGCTTCGTAATGGTCTGGCAGTTTAGTGTCATCACATATGTACCTGTGACGTACATCTTTCAAATCACTAAGGAAGATCCTGCCCATATAAATCATATAATTTAAGCTACATTTCGTAATTCATGTTGGGTATATGTTATGCCTATACTGCAAATAAACCTGTTGTTGATTAATTGTCTAAAGTTTGCGTCACTGTCCTTCCTCTAATTGTTGACTTGTAAAAGATGGCAGGACTACAAACTCTGGGTGTGTACGCTGAGGAATTTCAATGCCACACCTACCTAAGTATACAGCACATACCTCTCTCCTGTAGCTGAGGTACCATAGTATACGACATGTCCTTTAGAGTTCCGTGACCTGTGTTCCCTATTTATTCATACTAGTCAGTTTCCGAACGCCTTCATGATCCCTCACCTGGTGGTCTTCCTCCTAACACATTCGTTTGATAAAACAATTTTTCACTTTATATTCATCATTTATCACCTTTCGTCCAGTATATCTGTCAATGGAGTTGAAGATTGAACGATCAATTCTTGGTTGTTTGCTCAAAATCAACTTCCCCAGTTTTCGCGGAGGCATCAATACGACAGTCATCGTCTCATCGGTCGTTGTTCAGAAAGAAGAGTAAAACATCGTCAGAAACCTTAGTTCAATATTATTTTTATATGTTGGTGTAACAATATAGAATTCTCAAGCGGCCAATCGGTGTTTTGGTTTTTTCGTCCGTTATAACTAAGCGTTTCTGAAAACTTCAAGGAACAGCGTGGGCCCGAGCGTAGCAAGAGCAGGGCATTAACGGTTTACGAGAGTTGACTGACAATACCAATAAACCATGTTTTGATATGACGAAATGTTCTTGCAGTTTAGAGGGACCTCCGCATTTTACGCACTGAGTATCCTATGCGAAGCTAAGAAAAATAATTGTCTAGTTTAGAAAGCTTAAATTTCGGTAGATGTTGTTTTTGTGGCCAATCATTCATGTCTTCAATTTGACCCTACTAATCGTATTTCTCAGGGCTTAGCATGCCTCATTCACTCTTCATATACATTCAAAATTCGGATCCCCAATGAGGACACTAGAGTCATCGTGTAGACCATTCTATGGCATTTACCCATGTCCATTTCCCTTATTTGATGGGTGTTCATAATACGCCAAGAATCAAAATAAATAGTTCAGAATGAACTGAATATAACTAAAGACAAACTTGTTCACCTGCAGATCCTTTATCTATTCACATTATCTATTTGTCTGAACAGGCCTGGACAGTGTTTTCACACTTTCAATTTTTTTCTTGGAACACGCCATTAAAACCTGTAGTTCAGCCACACAAACCCGATTAGTCCCTGAGAAGTATCCCAAAAAAAGTTTTGACATTTTCTTATACTCAGAAATATAGTGGTACCGGCGTGCTTCTAGGCAATCTGGCCTTTTTATAGACATTATTTCGTCAATGTTTCCATGTTAGGCAGGGTGCATACAAAAAGGGGTTGTTGAGTATGTCGAGATTAAAAATTTGTCAGAAATACTCCTAGCGTTTTAGCAAAAGCGAAAGTGGATTTTCCTGAAATTTAATCTGTGTAATAAACAGCTTCCTCAGTAACTGTTTACAGATCTGTTTGTCCCAGAAAAAATTGTCGATTGATATGTTTAATGATTTTTCACTCTCTGGGAAAAATCAGAGTATCTTAATTCACCTGTGGATAATTCTTTGAGTTTTAACGCACCCAAGCCTAGCTAGTTATGCATGGTGGTTGATCCACAGGATAAAAAAGGGCGTCAGGTGAGTGCCAGTCTAGGAAAGCAGTTAGTTAGGCTGCTGGAATGACCTGGAAATCAACTCGGTAAGTTTCAACCAGAAATAACACTCACGATTGTGGTGTGGCCATCTATGCTGGTAAGCCTAAGCTTTACTCAGACTGCCTGTTGACTCTTTGGTTCAGGCCCCCTAACCCAGTGGTCAAAGCGTGCTTTACACCGTCTCGTCTGGAGAAGGTATAAAATAGTCCGCATGGCTGTTAAAGGATGTACTTTCAAACGGCGGTATGATGAGAGTGCCGAGGCACAAAATCATTTTACAATACACAGACGCACTCTTTTTCCCTGGAAACTCGACTGTCTGCACACATAAATAAATTGATCGCTGGACGTTGGGTCGGTTCGACGAACTTATTTGATGCCTTACTCCAGCAATCAACCAAACCCAGGCTTTGTACTGGATTATACACACCGTAACACTGACACTGTGCTCGTTTCATTTTTATGCTGGACTGACATTTGTGTCGTTCACTCTTGGCTTTGCATAGACATTTTGCTTGCACTCACACACTATAAGACAGCTAGCCACTCTCCTTTGACTATCACATCTTTCTCGTCGTGAATTTAGATAACATTGATACTGAAATTTGTCAAGTGCATTATTACTATTACCTTGCATTCCGTGTGGAACGTAGGGATGCAATAACAAATCTTCACTTTGTTCTGTTTTCTGCCGTCCTCTTCAGGTAGGTCCATGATTGACCAAAGTCTCTCATCTCTTCCTCACACGACCTCCTCCACGTCACTCTCGCAGTGACGACACACACGTCGCTTCCCACTTCGAATCCACTCGACGGCATAGGGTGTAACATCATTCGGCGACCTCCTCGATGTATGCCCGATCCATCTCCACTTTCTCCTACATATTTGTTGAGTTATCGGCTCTTGGTTGGTTTTTTCCCATAGCTTCTTGTTGCTTATTCTTTCTGGCCATTTGATCTACAGTATGGAGCCAGTGAAGTGGTCAGATGCTGGTGAAAGTCTGCAGTAAATTGTTGGAAATCCTTTTCTTGAATTACACGCAGTGCAAGTTTCTGACCCGATTTTCTCTGGTGTTGAAAATCCAGCTTGTCTGAACGAATTCAACAACTAGATCTGCATATTATCAGCTACAACCGAACAAAGAGCATACAAAGTGGTACATATACCAGTCATACTCTTGAAAGGACTATATATTGTATCCCCTATGATAATCCCAAAAGAATTGCTCATTAATCCTCAGCAACAAATATGTGGGTACTTTCATTTCAATCAGAGTTTGAAACCTACTGATATCAATGCTTCAAAAAGTGGCTAGCGTCTCATTAGTAAACAGAGAAGAGAAGGTTAGACCATCGCGTAAAGATAACAGATTTGCACTTATCTACAGAGATAGTAGACCAGTTCTTCAAAAATATACTGGTACTGCAAACATCCCACTTATCTCCACACACTTCATAATCTCATTATAACTTTTACAATTGCCTTTATCCCTACTGATCTCATTCTTTCCTTTTCTTCATTTATGTTGGGTGTGAGTGCAATTACTATGTTTTACTTGGTTTACATCCAGTAACCTTGTATAACCTTCCATTTGTTCTGTCTATCCATTTTATGGACTCCCTCCTCACTTCCCTCCAACTCTTTTTTACAGTGTTTGTTGACCTACCTGGAGAATTTCCCAGTGAGACTATATTTTTAGGTATTACTAGCTTCAACGCTGTGGTACAAATCGTGCAACGCCCTACATAACGCTATTGTGGGCTATTTCATTGCCTTCAGCAAATCTCCAGGATGTAGGGCAGTGAAATCCACTAAAAACGTAAAATCGATCTTATAAACCGAGAAGTGATCTCGAAGAAGTCACAAAAATTACGCAAGCTTGACAAACAGTTGTTGGGTATTGGACTAGTCAGAGTTTGATCATTGAACTCCTTTGCAACTAGCTTGCGATCACATGACCTTGGAGCGTTTTGAATCGTTTTTCGATGGGTACGAATATATCAAAGACTCTTGACCAGTCTGAGGTCGAGGAAATCGCCGAAGAAACTGGATGTAAGTCCTATAAGTGGATTTGTCAATTCCGATATTAGTTTCTCCTAAGCAGATATATCGCTTGTACAACAGATATTCGGCACTGGATAAGACAAACGCAGGATATTTAAGGTATGCCTATCATTTTGTCTGTAGTCTTGCTATAGTTCACATTTTTGTTCTTAGTGGCTTGCATTTTCTGCCACTGAAGTTTTAGTTCATACCTCTAAATACTGTAAGTGATTCGTGTACTTTTAGGGTAGATATATGCTATTGTGACCGAGTAAACGAAGAAAAGGCACTTGAGGGTGCTTATTGATTAGATGGGAAAAGGCGCTCATATATGTGTCTGAAGGATTATTGTTACCTGTTAGAACAACACCCCGAACCTTTTTGACATCGGCATGGTTTCAGGTTTCTTGAAAAACACAAAAGGGTGTCATATGCGGTGGTATCCGGAAGAGATTTAAAGTGCTTGAGAATTAGAACGTGTCGACAAGTGTAGACTACTGCTATAAAACCTTATTATTAGTAGATATAGATGCATTTGTTCCTTTCATCTTTTAGATTCAGGAAAGCCTTACTTCTCCACTAAATTTGTGTACAAAAATGGCTCGTCCTTAAATTTTTCCTATTAGGTATTATTCCTTTTCTACTAGTCTTTGGCAGTTCTCTTTTTTTCCCTGTGTTCATGTTTTATTATGCATTATGTTAGGTTTACTAAGCCACAATAAAGACCAGTTTTTGCATTCAGGTAAAAGTGAGTTTGAATACTATCATATATACGGTTTTGATTTAGATAGGATCAATTTTTAAAATCAGAGTGGCTGGTCGGAACCTCTCCCATCATTGACGCAATAGCTCTTATTGTTGTCCTTAGCTTAATATAGAAGTTCAGAATACTTGACTTTCAAGGAGTCAGCAACCGTTGGTGATAGAATTAAGTGAAAAATGCAGTCGTATAACCTCATCAGTCACTTCACTATGCCAAACAATTGATTTCCAAGTGAAAACATTTTTGAAACAGCGAAGAGTAAGGCCAAAAAATCTCTACCATCGTTAAGTTCCTCAGAAAGGTTGACGAGGATTATCGTTCATAAGGTTTACTTCTGAGTTTAATTCGACATTTTCATAGATGGTATGTTAAAGGGGGAAAATAGTATTTCACTGCTAAGATCGATCTACTGAAGCCCATATCTTCACAACAGTTGCCTTACTCTATCTTTTGAATACCACTAAGGGAAATCCATTCACTTTCTATTCCCTAGAGTTTCGAAGATGTGCCTCAATAGTGTGATCTATAAAGAGGACGAAGATCTCAGAAAAGTTGATATCCTTAAAGGTTAATTGATAAAAGCGTTATGAATCTCTCCTTCCCAGATCACAGTGCTGAGGAACAACAATAAATTTGAGATTCCAACTAAAGACTGGTGTATTCAACAGTTGTATTTCTAAGCTCGTCAGAGTAAATTTATTTAGTAATGTCACACAATGTTAGTAATATTTTACCAATGACGTTTCAAGCCCAATTTATTGCTCATAATCCTATCAAGGTACTCATACAACTTTGCAACTAACGTATATAAACGACGTTGGAAAGTTGTGTGACTAACTTGATAGGATTATGAGCAATAAATTGTGTTCGAAACGTCATGATTAAATAATTCTGTGTAATATTCTTACCTTATCAAATGAATTTCCTGGAGGAGAAACTTCGACGGGAACAGTCTCGGTTCAGGAAAAACAAGTCATGTATTGATCAAATCGAGACACTACGGATCACCACTGAACAAAACTTGGAATAGCAGTCACTTCTCTATCTCAACTTCATCGACTTTGAAAAGGCATTCGATAGTGCAGCGTCGATCGAGAGGTGATTTGCAAACTACTTCACCACTACGGGGTGCCATCGACAGTTATACATCTCATCCAACAGTTATACGACAATGCTGCATGCCAAGTAATCAATAACGGGAAGTTTACGGAATCCTTTGAAGTGAATACGGGAGTGCGACAAGGCTGCCTACTGTCGCCAATTATCTTCCTGATTGCAGTAGATTGGATAATGCGACAGACAACGGGCAATGAGGAAACAGGCATAAAATGAACGCACACGAAAAACTTGGAGGATCTGGACTTCGCCGATGACATATGTCTGATTTCCCACAAACGGGAAGACATGCAAGCGAAAAGCAACAAGTTGGCAGAAGAATCATCAGGAGAAGATAGGACTTCCCTCAGGTGAGCATAGATAAAACAGAAGTGATGAAGATTCCTGGCCAACACCAACAACAACAACAACAGACAACAATCAGCCAGCATAAATGGGAGGAACCTGAAAGAAGCAATCTTTTTTACCTACCGACATGGGAAGCATCATTTCAACTACAGGGACGGAACTGACGAAGATATCAAAGCCAGAATCGGGAGAGTATGGCAAGCTTTCCTTTCTCTCAAGTCTATGTAGAGGTCAACAGCACTCAGCATGAATATAATGATATCCGGATTTTCAACTCCAATGTGAAGTCATTGCTACTTATCATACGGATCAGAGACTTGGCCAGCGCGTCATAAAGAGCATCTCAAACAAACTACAGACCTTCATTAACAGCTGTCTTCGCTCAATACTCATGATTAGATGGTCAGTAAAGATCAGCAACAGGGATCTCTGGGAATGACCGAACCAACACAACAGGAACCGATTGTGAAAGAAATAGGCAGGAAGAAATGGAGGTGGATTGGCTGGCCATACTCTGAGGAAACCATCAAATGACATCACTAGACAAGCCAATGCCCGAGTGGAACCAGGCCGAAAGGGAAGCGGGCGGCTAGTTGGTCGTCAGTGTGAAGGTGACTTGGAGGAGGTCATGTGAAGAGGTGATGAAAGTATGTGGGCAGACTTGGGGAGCGGGGTGAAAACGTTGGCAGAAAACCGAACGCAACGGAGACGCGCGACTGAAGCCCTAAATTCCTCTAGGAATTAAAGGAAGTAATAATAAATATCAAATAAATTTACTCTGATGGAACTATACTTAAACGCAATGTCGAAGTTCTAACCTTATACGTGTCTATCTGTATTAAAATCTTTCTATGCACCTGATTTCAATGACAGACTTAAGGCGGAAAATGACTTAATTACTACACTATACTACTTTCGCCTATGTAGACCACTATGTGTATCCATTATTTCACATCCCAATGTGGAGCTGACTACATTTGACTTTGAAAATGAGTTTTCCGAAAATGCGTTCTCGAACTCATCTAAAGTCTCACTTGTTTTTAATGCAGCTGATCAGCCGTTCGGTGCTTAGATTAACTTAATGTTACCAGCAAGCACTACTGGTTGGTTTAGATGGTTACCTACGTATATTTCACATTGCATCTAATTTCTTGATGCCATTTACAGTGTGCACTGGGTCACTTATTGTGTTTTCATTTTACCTAATTAGCAAATAATGATATTTTCCGGTATTTGCTTCAGTTTGCGAAATGTACTATGAGTATGTTGTGTAGAAAAAGCTCGAAAACTGATGATTAGGGACAAAGGATAATACAGTTTCAGCCACAAACTTCGCATGGAAATGCAGCTTTTCTGCGCACGTATCTCTGTGCAGTAATGCACTAGTGTGGTGCATTCAAGTGACAATATAATCATTGTAACTACTAATACTTGTATTCACTTAAAAACTTTTATGCATATCTGAGTTCTAAAGCCTCAAACGGTTGTCGCTTATGGTCTGCGATCACGCAAAACTAATTCTTCTCTTTCAGGTACAGTGGAAAATTAACAACTTGCAAGTTGTGTGGTTATCAGGTAGCTAATTCCTAGATACTTCCATAAGTACAGTGTATACGTTAGTCTTTCTGGTTGTTGCCAGTTGTTACTAGTTGTGGTTGCTACTTTCAGTATCATCACAATTTCCCCTATGTAGATTTGCGCTTCTACAATATCATTCCCACAGTTTTCAGAAAAACTTGTCGCTATAGATGCGATGATCTTTATTGACGAAAGGAGAACAGCGTGCATTTTGGAAAGCCTTCACGAATTATGCAGCACTTTCCAACTCAACAATCCAAGCGTGTTTTGTAAGTGAAGATAATGTAATGGAATTTGATAACGACAAACTTAATAAGCGTTCACTCATTCCTTGTAGTACGCGTATATGTACGTTATATATTCCGATTTACTACCTTGGAGAAATTAATTATAAGCTTATTTATTTGTATTTTGAAATGACGAGAGAAAAGTGCTTAACTCAGGTATTGTTGTGTCCTCGGAATTGGATGATGTACTTGCGAAGCTTTCGCCATCTCTTCAGACAACATTTTCAGCGATAACTTCACAGTGGAGGGAGCTTTTATAGTTCTTCACGATTAAAATGGTTGTCTTTCTTTGTGACCTTTACTGTGAAGATAACCACAAAGTTGTGTAGGCTGACTTTACTATGCGTGAAAATGTGACATACTTAGGCACTCAGCTTGCAGCCTGTAGTTTGAGTCTTGCTTCATCTACCTCAACGTGCCCTATTGAGTAATATAAGTATCATCAGCCTAGTACATGAGAACTTTGTTCCGCTCAGCTTAGTTTTAACCAACTAAATTGTATGTGAAGTTATCGCCGTTGATATTATCTAGAAGAACAATGAAGGCTTCTCAAATAAGTCATTTAACTGGGAAAATATTAAATCGCCAAAAAGAAATCACTTTTGTCAAGAAAAACAGTTTTCTTGGATAAAATAATTAATCTTTGTTTTTTCTCTCTCTCTGTGTATGTTTCAGACGTCATGATTTTTTGTTGATTCCTGAATTAGCCATTAATCCTCTTGGTGATCGTATTGTTAATGAATTTTTTAAAGATAGGTAAGTCTGTTGATAATTTTCACTCTCTCGGTTTTCATACACCCTACTACCTTAATTAGTGTTAGCAGGGTAATAGCATAAAATGTATTAGTACGAAATAGTGACTAATTGAACGACCAGTGTTTATTTACTCCTAATGTGACAGAAACTCTGAGAGGAGAGAATAGTCGTGAAAAAATATGTAAAACCAAGGTCACATTATTCTGCAAACATATTTGTATAGAATAGATGCAGTTGAGGCGGAGTGCTTTTTGTGAACCTTTAAACTTCAGCCTATAGACGTAAAGTGATAAGAGCTTGGCTTTTGACCAGACTATATATGCACTAACAACCACGCAGTATGAAAGTAAAATAAAAGACTTCATGCTTTAAGAAATTGCGATGGTTTTAATGTTGATTGTTAGTAAATATCCAATATTAACAGATGTAATTGATTGCAACAGGACAGGTGGATAACATACTTTCTCATAATTTTAAGGTAAAGTATAATTCCAAAATCAGGACAGACTGTGTATTTACCCTTCTATCAATGTTCACTTAAAGCAATTGGTTTTTTTTTGTCGACTGCGGAATGATAATGAGAACTTTTAAATGTTGTCTGTACACCTTTGGCATCTGTTGTTTATTTTGTAGCGGCATGTTTATTTCTTTACTCACCCTTTTTTGACTTTATTTTGCAACATTCTAACAACTTTAACGGATATTTACGTATACCGGACTATGCATCATTCATTTCGTCTATCTTTCGAGTTGAATCATTTATGTGAACATCTCTGAATTTCATACATGAGCGTATATAAACTAATTCGTCCTACTGATAGATATATGTAGACATTTTCACATATCTTGTGGTTTTTCTAAATACTATGATAGTATTATTATTCCCTTGGGTTTCGAGTGGAACATTGGGCTTCAATAGCACATCTCCATTTGGTCCTGCTCTCTACAGTCCTCTCCTCCCACGACTGTCCATAGTTTCTTGTCTCCTCCTCCCACGATATTTTCACTTTTAGATTCAGGCCCAACAGGTTGTTTCCCATTTGGGTGGTCTGTGTGTTTATTTTCGACATAGGACTACTTTGCACCGATGTGCGCCAGTACAAGTCGCCACACTCCATATAGCACACAAAGCAAGAGAAGAAAGTAGAAATGCGAAATGGAGACAGTAGACAGGGATGCGAGACAAAGGAAATAGTAATATCGAAGAATAATATAGTTTCATTGAAAATTATAAGTCACAAGAAGTGGATGCATCTGGGCCACTGAGAACGATTTTGAGCCATATCACCAATTGTCTCTGGACATTGGTGTTTACCGTCCCGAGGACCCAAACCAGGAAGTCTACTCCTTCCTACGTGACTGGCTTAAGCCAACTGTTGTGACTGTAATCGACTAGTGCCATGTTTTGGTTTGACCACCACCGCCACTAGCTCTTTTTCAGCCTGACCCTATGTCAGCTGACATTGCCCATTGTCGAGGAAGGTGATGGATGACTAGGCATACGTAACACATGTCCTAACCATCTCATTCGATGTAGCTTCACGGCCTCGTCTTTTGATTTCCCCTCCTTACCTAGCACTCGACCGATGCCCAACCTCAATATTGTTCACCTTGTTTTACCACTTAACACGGTGGATACAACGCAGGCACATATGATCAAAGACAGTTAATCTTTTCATGTCTTCAACTCTCAGTGGCCATTTCTCGCGGCCATAAAGGAGGACGGAGCAGACTGCTGAGCAGTACACATGCCCTTTGGTCGATAGCCGGCCGGATATCCCGTCTGAGCCAGAGACAGCGTAAACTGGCATGTGCAAAACTGGCTTTCTCTATCCGCGCTGAGATTTCATCAGCGACCAACGCGTTGGGGCTGATGCAACTTCCCAAATAAGTGAAGTGGTCAACACGCTCAGGCACCACTTCACTCCGTATTTCTAAGCTAGGAGTCAATGTAGTCCAGTCCTTCAGCCTCATCATCTTACATTTGGCGGGAGCGAGTTGCACAACAAAAATCCGCAGATTGCAGCTCATGGTGTTCGGAAGACTGCTGCGTTTTGTCAGCGTCTTCACCTTGAAGGACTACATCATCCTCATGCATATTCTAAGTCAACGAGATGATACCCTGGTAACAAGTCAGTCCCTGAGTCGCTGAAGTCAGCAGTTAGGGTTAATTCCATTAGTATATCTATGATGAAATTGAATAGAAATGGGGATAGTGAGCATCCCTGACGGACACCACTAATTATCACCACTTCAAATGATAACTCGCTGTAAGCTCTCACCTGGCTGGATGACTGCATGAGTTCGAATATAGTGAGTACCTTGATCAGTGTGATGTATTTTCTAGGTATCACCATAGTACCTCTCGGCTGATAGAATCGGATGCCTCCTTTAGGTCAAGAAATATGACGATTGTTGGACTCCGGTAAGTACGTCTATGTTCCAGAATCTGTCGGAGGGTGAAGATATGATCAATACACCCTCTTCCTGATCTAAAGCCTACCTGGTTCTCTCGTGTTTGTTCCTCCCGTGGACCGCTTAATCTACGCAATATTATTGAGCCTGGAAATTTAGGTACCATAGTAGTCAAGCTAATCTCCCTGTGATTGTCACAGGAAGACTTGTATCCTGTACATCAAAAACTTACACCAACCCAACTGGACTTCCTTTGATTCTCAGACGCTGCCTAGTACCTTAGTTAACGCCTACAGTAAACAGACCGTACCTAAATACCCCTGGAGTCATTCCATCAGGTCCCGCAGCTCGCCTCGTTTCGAACAAGTGATAGCCTTAGTAACATCAGTTAGAAAAGGAGGACCTGTGCCTATCTGTCTGTCTGTCTGTCTGTTTTCGACATAGAACTTTGCACAAATGTGCGGAAGTTCAAGTCGCCACATTCCGTGTAGCACGCGAAGCAAGAGAAGAAAGTACAAGAAAAGCATAATAGAAACAGTGAGCAGAGGTGTGAGACAAAGGAGTAATAAAGAAATACAAAACAGTTTCATTGAAGATCATAAGTCACAGGGAGTGGATGCATCTGCGCCACTGAGAACGGTTTTGAGCCATATCACCAATTGTTTCCAACCATAGATTTTTACCGTCCCGAGGACCCCAGCCTGGAAGTCTACACCTTCCTACGTGGCTTAGACCAACTGTTGTGGATTTCATTGACTGATGCCAAGTTTTTGTTTGACCTCCGCTAGCTTTTTTCCAGCCCGACCCTATATCCGCTAACATAGCTCGTCGAGGCAGGCGATGGCTTGGCATATATAACACATGTCCTAACCATCTCAGTCTTTGTAACTTCACGACTTCGTCGATTGATTTCCCCTGTTTACCTAGAACTCTACGCCTAACCTCCATGTTGCTCACCTTATTATGCCACTTTACACGGGAAATAGAACGCAGGCACCTATGATCAAAGACAGCTAGCCAGCATTTTCATATCTTCCACTCTGAGTGGCCAGGTCTCACAACCATAAAGGAGGACGGAGTGGACTGATGAGCAGTACACCCGCCCTTTGGTCGATAGTCGAACATCTCGTCTACGCCAGAGACGGCGTAAACTAACATGCGAAACGAGCCTGTGCCTATATCCCATTCACGGAGGTTCTAGATGTTGGGTAAGTTGAGCGTTCAAAGTCGTTTCGAAGACTTTTTGTTAGTTTTCGTTTGAGTAGCTTTCGCTCCTCATCATAATCGGAGCTCGCCGGAATCAGTCTTCTTGCGTCAATAAGTTCGGATGAGGTGGTAGAGATCCACTGGATCTTACTTACTTTTGGTTTTAGCTTATTAACAGCATGGTAAGACCTCAAGTGAAATAAGTCTCAGTCAGTATAGCTTGTTGGGTCATTGCGGTGTTCAAGCCCGACCACCACGTCAAGATAGCAGCTTTCGGTCGTGACCGTAGAGCCCAGGGGAAAACTGCTTGAGACCGGTCACACACGGCTTGTATGAACCGGTTTCTTGGATTGGTTCCGTATTCGTAAACTTACCGCCGGTTACGGACCATCGTAGGGTAAATCGGGACGTACGATTGTTGGGGTCGACCTTTTGTAACCCCTTCTTTCAAGAGTGAAGAGACAGCATAGCTGGTCATCTGAAGGAAACATCGTACTGCTACTACATACCTGTTCCCCAGCAGAAAAAAATTCTCACACTAAGCCGGTAACTGCTTTTAGTCTAATGGCTATCCTAACATCTTTCCTGGCATAGTACAACCTGCAGGAACAATAGTTCCAGCCAGTGTAGCTTGTTCGGTCATTGCGATGTGCAAGCCCAACCACCATGTTAAGGTAGCAGCTATCGGTCGGGTTTTGGGTGGTCCCACTCGACCGATGGCCTGGCGCACAATAACACCCAACTCTCCTCAGAGTGTGTCCGATCTTTATCTGTTTTCGTTCGCTTATTTGTAGAGCGATTTGTCCTTTATTGGTTAGTTGCCAGAGTTCCTTACAGCTTTTAATATCTCAATTTATCTTTATATTATTCCTTGAGTCTGAATTGTGTTTTTGTGGAAATTTTCTTGATTTCAGCGTTGATTTCGATACAGACAAACATCATTTGAGTTAACTATTGGAAACTGGTTAGCAAATGTCCTACCGTACACAAATCAACCTTGCAGTTTATAATAATGCGTACTCGTCATTTTTATTTAAACATTCATATCTATCGTACTGCGATAATGACAGGATGATTTGTCCCCTTTCCTATAAGCTGGGATAATCGAATATCTACATTGGATTCCTTTCACACAAGTTAAAGCCTTATTTAATTCAGGCAGTCATGCACTATTGTCATGGTTAAAAATCCCCAGTCTTTCTGATTCGTGTTCAATTGGCAGCAACTTTGCAAATTCGACTACATTTTGAGAGCTATTGTATGGTTAAAAAAATGTGGTTCACAGTGTTCAGTCCAGCGTCACAACTATCTGTGATGAAAGCTTACAAATAATTCTCCCTTTCTCATTGATTGTTTTAGCATAATGAGCCTAAATAGTTGATATGTATATCATCCTCTTAACTGTTGGTGCCTCTTGGTTTTCATTCACTTTTGCTACAAACTGTTTTTTACGGTAGTTGTAACTCTACACCTAAACAGTTTTCGTTCCATCATCATGTTTTAAACCAGCTGTTATCACTATGTTGTTGTCGTTGGTTAGATACCAACTAAAGTGGCTTTTATCCATCTTTGACTGCAGGTTATTAGCTTCATTTGACTTGTTATTTGTGCAGCAAACTGGATGTGTCAGGATATGATAGTATCATGTTCAAATAAGTGTCTGGTTATTTCTTTCCCCTTTGTGTGTTGCGATTGTGTCGGTGGTTCGGCCGTAGAATGCTTGCCAATCAAGCATGTGATCCGGAATTCGATTTCCGGCTGACACACTCCTGAACCTTGCTAGTCTGGTAGTAATCCTGGTAACGAGGGAAGGTTGGGCTTGAGATTACCAACTCCATCCCGTGAGAATAAAAACCACTGCTAATAAAACAAACTTCAAAGCTGAATTCTTGAAGGCCTATGTTCTACTCGTAACGCAAAAGATAAAAAAACACCTCATTAAAGTTCTGGATACGCAATGACTTCAAAGGCGGTTTTGTTCTACTTCGGTTTTATCTCAGATATCTACACTTTTATGTATAATCAGAATTCTTAGAATTGTTCCAGCAGTAGCGCAATTCTTCTACCAATCCTTTCCGTCGACAACTTATACCAAAAATGCTTGACTTGTATCCTGTGGTTAGGGTTGTTTGTCTGTTTTAAATGACGATTAAGGTGAACTTTAAGTTATTAATACAGAGGACTATTCTTTTTTTCTTACAAAAATTTTTTCATGTTATCATCATTGCAATAGAGTGATAGATTTACACTGTATTTTAATGACTTATTTAACATTGTGCGGTGGATTTCACCACACTGTAAAAGTTAACACAAAAAGAGAAAAGAAAGACTTTTGATTAGATTTTATGCAAATAAAAAATTGTTCACTGATAAATATGACACATGCATGCATATGTACGCATGTTTGCTTGCTCATTCGGAAAACAAAAATATATATATATATATATGTATACCTGATTTAAATTTTAAATATACAAAGAGTTGAAAATGATTATATTCGTTGTTGTTGTTGTTTCGGAGAAAGGACACACAACCACTCACCCTCCCTCCTTTGTTCCACTTTTTTTAATCATCAGTTGAATATTATTCGTGATATGTTTCCTTATTTGTTTGTGTTTATGTTTGTTGTTTTAGTCAAGAAGAATTGAATTTTCGTCAATTTGTACGTAAATTAGCAAGATTTCGTAAGGTTAGATCACAACAATCCACAGAGTTTAATAATCGTGATGCTAAACTACGTTTCTTATTCGGTATGTATGATTTGGATATGGATGGTCGAATATCAAGTAATGAATTATTGGGTATGCTACAAATGATGGTCGGTGCTAATATCACTGTTGAACAGGTTTGTTAAGTTTTGAACGTGTTTCCTTTTTTCAAAGAGGTTCTTGTTGTTGTTTTTAATTTTACTTTTTGTTCCCCTCTCTTATGTAGTGTTTGCTGAAAGCATGACTATGTATGATTACTGGTTTATGGATATAACTTAGGATTGACGTATGTACGCATCCGTACGATTAGCAGTTAACCGTTTTGTATTATGTCATAATCGGCGATGACTGGTGGAGTTATCGTTTATTCCCTTGGGTTCCGAGTAGAATATAGGACTTCAACAACACATCTTTACTTCGTTCTATTTGGTGCTGTCGTCTTCAGCTAAGCCCAAGATTACACATAATGTCTAATCTCCTTCTCAAATTCACACGACCTCCTCCATGTCACCCTCACACCAACGACCCACTCGTCACTTCCCACTGGGATTCCACTCGAGCAATGGCCTGCATTGAGCGAGATGTCATTCGATGATCTCCTCAATGTATGCCCGATCCATCTCCATTTCCGGCTACATATTCGTTGAGCGATCGGCTCTTGGTTGGTTTGTTGCCAGCCAGTCAGAGTTTCTTGTTGTTAATTCTCTCTGACCGGCTGGCCATTTGATCTTCAGTATGGAGCCAGCCAGCGAAGTGATCAGCTGTTGATAAAAGTCTATGGTAACTCGTTGGAAATCCTTTTCGTCACTGACACGCCAGTCAAGTTTCTGACCCGTAAAGAAGAAGTGACTGACTGACTAACTAACTGACTTCACATTTGTGTTGAAAATCCGAATCTTGTTGTTTTTGCTGAGGCGGAGTGCAGTGCATAAGATTTCCAAACTGGTTTCAGGTTGATGGAGGTGTATATTGCCTTTCCGGTTGTCGCTGGCTGGCTGGTTGGCTTTGACTTCATCATTCGTTCCGCTGACTGGTTGAAACCATGGTTCCTAGATAAGTAAGCGAAGTAACCTCTAATAAATCTCTTCCGTTAATGGTGATTGGTGCTGGTTGTTGTTACTGTTGATTGGTTGTTTACCTACGTCACCGTCTTCACCTTCTCTATGTTCACCTGGATGGAGTCCTGTCTTCGCCACTAGCCTCTTCAATAAGTTTGTTGGTTTTTACCTGCAAGTCTTCGAGTTTGTGTGACATTAAACATAAATCATCCACACGTGAACTTCAGATCTTCTAGAATCTTCTTATCGGTGGTCCAGCGTATTCCTGTCTTCTCAATCCCCACTCACAGTCCGACGCATAATGCAGCACACCACAATTGAGAATATCATCAGTGATAATAGGTAGCCTTATCTTACTCTTGTCTGTCTGGTCTGTCTGGATTCAACATAGAACTTGGCACCGAAGTGCAGCAGTTCGAGTTGCCACGTTCCAAATAGCACACAGAGGTAGACAAGAAGATGAGTGGAGAGAATTAATAGAGTTTGACAAATATAGGAGTGAAACAGAATGGGTAATGGTAGAAAGGAATATGAAAGATTACAGAGATTGAATACATCTGCGCCATTGACAACGATTTTGAGCCATGTCACCTATTGTCTCCAGCCATTGATTCCTAGAGTCCCGAGGGCCCCAACCCGGGAGTCTGCATCTCCCTACCTGACTCAGTTTAACTGTCAAGGATTTCATGGATTGATGCCATGTTTTTGTTTGGCCACCACTGGCTCTTTTCCAACCTGAACCTATATCAGCTAGCAATGCCCGTCGGGGGAGGCGGTGGTTAGGCATGCGCACCACGTGACCTAGCCATCTTAGTCTATGTAACTTTATAACCTCGTCGATTGATTTTCCCTCTTTGCCCAACACTCTACGCCTAACGTCAACATTACTTATCTTGTGAAACCACCTAACGTGAGACAGAGATCGCAGACATCTATGATCGAAAGCAGTCAACCTTTTCATGTCTTCAACGCGTATTGGCCATGTTTCAGAGCCATAGAGAAGGACGGAGCGAACTGATGAGCAGTACACACGTCCCTTGGTTGATAACCGGATGTCACGCCTACGCCAGAGATGGTGTAAGTCAGCGAAAGCAGCTCGAGCTTTTCGGATCCGTGCTGAGATTTCATCGCCAATCAGTCCGTTGGTGCTAATACAACTTCCCAAGTAGGTGAAGTGGTCAACATGTTCTATCACTTCACTCCCTATCACTAAGTTAGGGGTTGACGTCGTCCAGTCCTGTAGCAGCATCTTACATTTTGCAGGGGCGAATCGCATGCCAAACATACGAAGATTGCTGCTCAAGGTGTTCAGAAGACTCTGCATTTTGTCAGCATCCTCCCCTAACAGGACTATGTCATCTGCATATTCTAAGTCCATTAGATTATTCCCTGGTAACAAGTCGATTCCTAAGTCACTACGTTCAGTTAAGGATACTTCCATTAGCATATCTATGATGAAGTTAAACAGAAATGGGGAAAGTGGACATCCCTGTCGGACACCACTGGTTGTTACTAATTCAGATGACAATTCCCCATAAGCCCTTACACGACTACGTGAGTTTGAATAGAGTGCCTTGATTAGTGCAATGTACTTTCTTGGCACTCCCTTCACAGTCAGACATTGCCATAGTACTTTTCGGTCCACGGAGTCGAAGGCCGCCTTCAAGTCAAGAAATATGACAATTGTTGGACGCCGAAAAGTGTGTCTATGTTCTAGAATCTGTCGAAGAGTGAAGATATGATCTATGCACCCTCTACCTGGTCTAAAGCCTGCTTGATTTTCCCTTGTCTGTTCCTCCCGAGTTCTGCTTAGTCTATGCATGATTACTGAGCCTAGGATTTTAGAGACTATGTTCGTTAGGCTGATCCCCCTATGATTATCACACGAGGACTTGTTTCCCTTCTTGAATATCGGTATAATGAGTGACTTACCCCAGTCTGATGGTACTGTCTCTGATTCCCAGACTTTGCCTAGTACCTCAGTTAATCTACAAACTAGTATGTCACCCCCATATTTAAACACCTCCGGAATAATTCCGTCGGGTCCTGCCGCTTTGCCTCGTTTCAAATTACTGATAGCTTTTGTAACCTCACCTACAGACGGCGGTCTTGTATGTACTTGGAACGCCTCGCAGAGTTTTCCGTTGTGGATCACCTGACACATCGCAGGTATTGTCATATAATCAGCTGTCGAGTGAGGTTGATAAAGACTTGGCCAATACACACCGTAGTGTTGAAGTAGTTTCCAACGCTCTCTGTCGAAGGCCTTCTCAAATTCGATGAAATTGAGGTAGAGAGAGGTTTGACTGGCATTCTATGCTTTGTTCTGCTATGATGATGATGCATGGAGTTGCATTTTGATCAGCACATGATTTGCCTTTCCTAAATTTAGTCAGCATGTTCCGGTAGGTTGGAGGAGTTCTGCATTCAGTGCATCTTTTATTCTCTCCAGGATGATGCGACTGAGTATTTTACTTGGCGAGGGTGAACAAGAGCATTATTCGACGCCAGTTCTTGTAGAGTGAAGAGTAAGTTGTCCTAATTCGGTAGTTTGATAAGGTAGCCAGTCTTTCTCCCAATCGGTAGACACCATCCCTTCCTTCCTTCTAAACCTCTTACAATAATGGCATGAGCATATCTGCTGCAGTCTCTGTGTCCGTTTTCAGTGCTTCGGGGTGGTGGAATTCCGTCTGGCTCTTCTGCCTTCCCGGCCATACTTCAGTAGCTTGATCGCGATTAGGAGTTCTGCTTTGATTGGTTGGAGGATTGGTTTCCAGTGACAGTCAGTTCTGTGCATGGTGTTGGTGGTTGGGGTCGTGGTATTTCTGGACCAATTGCAGGTGATGGTTGATTCAAGAGTCTTGAAATGATATGGCAGAGCAAGGTCTGGTTCTATTCTGCTTATTTAGTGATTAAGGTTCTGTCGCTCATTCATTGTTCATGTACGTTGTTTGAAGTTTGATCACGCATTCATATCAGTTGTAGAACTATTGGATACTAGCAAAAGTTACTAGGCAGTTGTTTCGTCCTTGTTTGGGACTCATCATCGTCCATCGGCTGATGGCCAGTTAATGAATTCTAACTTCTATCATTTCGTAAACTCATGGGCCACTGAATCGATTCTCAGTGGCTGGAAAGGTCTACGAGCTTGCCTTGTAACCGGAAGGTCCTGGGTATGAAACCCGGTGGGTGCATACTGAGTCCAGCACTAGGACGAAACATCTATCCAGTACTCTCTGGTTGTGCAATGGTTCTCTAACTCATATCAGTCTGTCGACGAACTTGAAACAAATCAAATCCCTGCAGACTAACTCTTGAATATCGGTTATACTATGTAGTTGTACCACCTATAATTGTTCAGGGAATGTATTTCGCAATCTTTACCTAAGTGCGTGTGTATATAATCAAGGGTGATGAGTGAGAATAGAATATTTCGACTTTTTCTACACTATGTTTTAAAAATTAAGCATTATAATTCATTATCTGGCATCATTTATTACATTGAGATTTGTAGTAGGGGAGAGGAGTTCACTATTAATTCAGTTGCTGTAGTGTAATCAGTCATATTAGTTGTTCGTTTTGTCGTTGAACACTTGATTAACCAACTTCCTGATTGTTTGTTGAAGATTCAGTTTTGTAACACGATAATTATCATCGGAGGGGGAAAATGAATAGTAAAATAAATGAAGCAGGGAAGAATGTCATAAAAGGGGCGGGATTTTTTTAGTTTTGAAACTACACCATTTTTATTCGAAGCATACTTCTTTTCTTGTTCAATGATGAAAATGAGCTCACTGACTTGATGGAGAAATAATTACAGCTGAACAAGGCTAAATAACATTACCATGAAACTTGCCTCGTACATGTCGCTGAGAACTGATCAATTCATTTTCTAGAATAAACTACAGGGATTTTTTTAAGTATTCAGTAAAAGGTTACTACATATAAGTGACAAAATATTAAACTTAATTATTAAAATGGTGAGATATCGTTAACTTCAGTAGGCTTTAGGTAGCAACAGCTAAAACACAATAAAAATAAGTAGTACGTTAAGAAATAAGGTAAAAGAAATAGAAATTAGATTGCTTGCATTGTTTTTAATTTAGGTAAGGATTGGTTATACATTCATTCTGAATACAAGGGTTAGCTTTAAACCTCTAGACTGCAGTAGCTATTGAAAAGTATGCAAACTTTATCAGTAGGGATTGATTGATGAGTCAGTCTTGTAAATGACTCACTGATTGACTGGTTTCAAAAAAGACTTTTTACAGACGTGCACCAATTCGAGTTGCCACACTCCATATAGCACAAAGGTAGACGAAAGAGAGAGAGAGAGAGAAAAAACAAAGAGGTTCCAAAGAACAGTAATAACCAGAAATGTGAGGAAACAGAACAGTAGCAGCGCGGGGTTTTATTGGATATGACAGATTATAAAGAGTGAGTGCATCTTAGTCATTCAGAACGATCTCGAGCCGTATCACCGATTGTCTCCAGTCATTGGTTCTTAGTATGCTGACAACTCCAACCAGTCAGGCAGTCTACACCTCCCTAATTAATTGTTAAAGATTTCATGGACTGATTCCATATATTGATTTAACTACCACTAGCTCTTTTCTAACCTTATCCTATATCAGCTAACATTGTGCTCATCGAGTAAGATGGTGCCTAGGCGTCCTACCCATGTCAATCGATATAGCTTAACTTCATAACAAGTTAATTAGTTGAAATACAAATAATATATTGACCGATGTGATCACTCAAGTCGTACTTATGATTTTCAGATTAACAATATTGGCGAACGAACAATGGCGGAAGCAGACCTCGACGGAGATGGCTATATATCCTATGACGAATTCGTACAGGTATGTTTAGTTTCCTATACTAGTACAAGTGATCTCCAGCGTTGTATTATTATATCCATTGTAAGTAAGCCATTCCACCTAGAGCCGGTGTTAAGGTGGTTGAAAAAGGCAGGTTGGGTGTGAAGCTAGTGAACCCACCCAGTCGAAAAAAACAACTCTATTACTGAAAATCCAGAACTCAAACTTAAAGCTCTATTTTCCACTTGATAAGATGGGTGACAAGTGAAGTAGTTACTAGAATCCGTTCAACGTGAAAATAATATTAACAGGAGTAACAAGAATGAACATGTACAGTAATTAAACAAAATATTGAATAAATATACGGCTATACTAGAGATGGGGTTTTAATTATTTTCCTTAGATGGATTGAGAACACAAGGAGAAATCTGTCTGTGCAGACCTCTGGCTTTTGTGTTTCGATAACTCAAGCCTCAAACTATGATCACATATTTTGTCGGAATTCACATTAATATTTTTGAAAGTCATACATATGTATGCGGTTGTGTAGAGCTTGGTGATAAATTCACCGAACAAAGAGTGTTTTCTCTGAATCTCTTTTTTATTATTTTTTTATTGGTGTTCTCACATTGGTGTTTATTTCATACCTTGTATTTCGAGTAGAACATAGGGTGGTGTTGTTGTTTTTCTTGTGAAGTGTGGTTGTTGGCATCTCTGTCTTTTATGGGCGTGCCACCGGTTAGTAAACTAGCTGGGGTTAAAGAGTGCTTCGTCCTGATGTCCAACGCGGACCGTATGTGTGTCAGGTGAGTGTTCTACAAAGAATTCTTAAATACAGACGGCAGCGATATATTTTTGTGCTAAACTGTTTCTTTCAATCGTTTTGTTTTTCACACGGCACGTAATTCGCACGAATGTATGCATGTAAACTAGTGTGATCCCGGGTCCGAGTACCGCCCCACCTTGGCGACTGGGAAGGTTGGGTTGTAGTAGAGGCTAGTGACCTCGTTAAAAAAACAAAACAAGAAAAATACCGCTACTGAAACTTCAGAGTTGAATGTTGGAGCTCTGTGTGTATGATTAGCCCCCCCCACAAAATAAGTGTGCCTCATAGTCCTCCAGTGCTGAGTAATTGAGTAATAGCTAACTGAACTACCTTTTTGAAATGCAATAATACATGATTCCTTTTGACATTCATATGTTTATTCCTATCGTCGGTTTTATACATTTCAATAATTTAACAGGCCTTTGACAATGTGGATATTGAACAGAAGATGAGTATTCGATTTTTGGAATGAACACAAACAACTTCCCCACATTCATTAGTAGTTAATATCCATATACGTCGTATAACAGTACAATCCCATGCTGAGAACAACAGCCAATCAAAATCATTGTATATCATCTTTTTTTTTTTAAATAAAAGAAAGGGATCACTACTTCTTGTCACCATCTGACGTCTACTTTGTATTATAGTTGACTCTCACCAATCACACATACACACACGCACATACACAAGTATACACAGTGTCACTCATCAGTTACACAGAAACATATCTGAAACACTTATCTCCCTTATTTCTATAATATTCTCATCGCCTATTTCATCATCACACTATGCATATCTCACTAATATTGTTGTTGTTACTGTTAGTTATAGTCTTCAATATATTCCCATTGTTTGATGATAATAAATAATAATAATAATAATGTCAATGATTTGACAGGGTCCTTCCTAATTATTGTTAAGTAATACTTTCAACTTTTTTCTTCAAAAAATCGATGATTCTAACTAACCATTTCAGTGCGATTTGTTATTTCGTCCTCTTGCTGTTCTCTCATTCCCTCTGTCTCTGTTTCTGTACGTTCTGTCCAGTTTTTGATTGCTTATTTTATGTATTGATTTTTCAGAGACGATAACCATTGTATTTTTTAAACTGTGATTTTAATTATTAGTACAAATTACCATATTATTTACTGTTTGTATGATCATAGACTGTAGTCTATCTCAAAAAATAACTACAAATTTGATTGGTTGTTTGTTGAGAGTGGGTTGATGAGTGTAGATGATAAAAGCTATTTTTGAATGAGTCGTACTCATGTATTCATGTAAACTATACATATATGCAGTAAATTGTGAATGTATACAAATAATGATAATAATAACGGACAGGTTTATGTTCTGTGACCTATTTACCTAACTGCATACACACACACATCTACATACATGCTTATAGTACACTAAAGATTTCCGATTTTTTTGTGATTTTTACTGCTAATATCAGTAATACAATGTTTTATTGTTAATATTAATAATATTCAAGCCTTCATTTTATTGAATAACGAAAAACAAACTTTTTTAGTACTTATAATTTCGTCTTTTCTCCAACTACTTACTCTATGTTACACGATGTTTATGCATGTAGTAGCCTGCTGATTCTGTATGTTTTCAACAAAGAACTTTGCACCGACGTGCAACAGTTCAAGTCGCCACACCCCATGTAGCACATAAAGCGAGAGAAGAAAGTAGAAGAAATGTAAAATAGAGACAGTAGACAGGGATATGAAACCAAAAGAAATAGTAATAACGAAGAACAACATAGTTTTATTGGAAATTTTAAGTCACAGGGAGTGGATGCATCTGGGCCATTGAGAACGATTTTGAGCCATATCATCGATTGTCTCCAGCCTGCTGGTTAGTGTGACTGGATTTCGATAGCTCGTTAGCTACGTAGGTGGTGGAAAGATAGGACAGCCTGCCGTTTGACTGGTTCTCAGCTGAGCTTGCATGCGATTTACGGGGGATTGATTCAGTTTAGAGAGTTGGGACATTCCGAACTACCGGAATTCTAGCTAACTACATAAGTCAAATAGTGATACATGGAATACACTGAGCTGTTATTATTATTGTCGCGTTGGGTTCCGAGTGGAACATAGGGCTTCAACAGAACATCTTCATTTCTGCCTGTCCTCCACAGTCCTCTTCAAATGGCCCCTCGATTGCTGATACCCTCTCATCTCCTCCTCAAAAGATCCGCTCCACATCATAGCCTGGCGTCTAACTCGTCGTTTCCCATTCCGGTTCTACTTGAGCTATGGCCTGGCGCGCGATGTCATCCGATGGTTTTCTCACTGTGTGTCCATCTCCTTTTTCTTGGGGATATTTATCGAGCAGCAGGTTATTGATTGTTTTGTTCCTAAAGTTTCTTGTTGCTAATCCTCTTTGGCCGTCTGATCTTTACTATGAAGGCAGCTGCTGATAGAAATCTGCAGTAGCCGGTTGGAAATACTTTTTGTGACTGTCGTTACAAGTTTCTGACTCATATTAAAGCAGTGACTGATTTTGATTTAGTTGTGTCCTCTGATTTCATTGCATAGCTTAAAAGTAGATCACATGACAATAAAATTTAAATTCTAAGTCAATAAAAATGATCAACATAGACGTAAATTAACAACCAACAACGATAATAGTTGTCAGGAGATACAGTTACACCAATCATGGGGAATTCGAATAAGTCCATTTTATACTGAGATCTACTCTGAAGATTTTGTCTAGAAGGTGGACAAAGAAAGCTCAATTAAATCTAAAACCATCTGAGAGAACACGACTACATGTAAATCATCATCACCGAGCTACAAATCTCCATTATTTCAAATTGTGACTGATTTAACATTGGTGTTGAAAATGCGGATATTGTTGTTTATGCTTCGGGGGAGTGCAGAAGACCTCTAAACTGATTTCAGAGTGATGAAGATCTATTTTGCCTTTCCGACTCTGGTTTCGACATCCTCATCCATCCCTCCTGTGGTTGAAAAGATGTTGGTTAGATGAGTGAAGGAGGTGACCTGTTCCGCATTTCTCCTGTTGATAGTGATCGTTGTTTGTTGTTGTTGGTTGGTTATCTTCATCACTTCCGTTTTCTCTATGTTTACTTGAAGTCCTGTCTTCGTCGCTTCTTCTACCGACCTGTTGGTTTTCGCCTGTATATCTTCGAGTTTCTGCGACATTTGACATAAATCGCCCGCAAAGTTCAGATCTTCTGGATTCTTTTCATCCGTCCGGTGTATTCTTGTCTTCCCGCCACTCAGTCCACCACAGTTAGAAATATCATCAGTTGTAGTAGGAAGCCCTATTAGTAAGCTTTGTGTAAGACAATACAGTTTGGCGTGAGAAGCAGTGTTTAAGTCTGTCTGTCTGTCTGGATTCAACATAGAACTTGGCACCGAAGTGTTTAAGTCATGTGTGTCTGGTTAGTGAGCACTAGTAATGATTGTTGTAAGTAATTTCCAAGTATTTATATCGATCAGCAGTACTTATCGCGTCCCATTCATAATATCTATCTTTAGTATTGAGTAATTAACACATTGTGATATGAAAACTTTGGTTTGCTGTTAAAACCCATAGTAATACCCCATTAGATCGATATGGTTTCGATGTAGTGTAAGGATATAAGTGGCTCATAGGCTTAAGCAGCTGACTTTCAGTCAGTGCCCCGTGGACTCAAATGCTGCTCCACCTTCTTCAGACTGGACAGCTCCATCACAATCAGTGTGACACACATTCGGGAGCTGAGTTTAAATATTGTGAATGGAACCCTAGTATTGAAATAATAAAGTAATAACTTGCAGGTTTTATGGTTTGGTTAATAGAAGGATACTGTCGTGTTATTAATCAATTACTCTTTCTCTGATAACATTCATTGTGTTGCAAAGAATCGGCTGCAAACACTTCAACAGACTGCTAACAGTTGGTCTAATCGCTGTAAGTAATATTACGTAATTAGGAAGAATATCTAACATTAGGAATACAGCTGAATAAACTAGGGACTTGAATGACTGATCATGTGACTTAGAACTTTGCGTAGAAGTACACCTATCCAAGTTGGTGTAGTACTGACAAGTACACTGAAACGTAATGTAATAACACTATGATAGGGAAACATATGTGCGGGCGATAATCAAATAGAGGCCAGCGCGAATGTCGAGAGCATAGCTTACGATAGGGAGTGAATACATCCGCGTCAGTGTGTCTGACTTTAGACCACTAAAAGTCTCCAACGATATATACGTAGTACTTCAACCAGACAATCACAACTATATGCATAATACATACATTCAATGAATTTGTGGATTGGTGTCATGTTTTGCTGTAATATCAGCTAGCTTGTTTTCAAGTTAAACTTATGACAACTGAAATCTTTGGTGAGAAATACTGTAGTTCGGCATGCAGAACACACGTCATAGTCACCTCAGTCGATGAAGCTTCACTGATACGTCGAGTGGCTTGCTACTGCCACCTTATATTATGTCAGACTTCGTTATAACTTACTGTATTGCTACACGTAAGATGTGCAACTGAACAAAGACATCTGTACCCGAGAACCTCCAGTCCGACTACTTGCAGCCACTAAGGTATAAATCAGAACGGATCAAACTACTACTCAGTATATAAACTTTTCGGCGGATATCCGGATATCACACTAGCCCTGAAGGTGTAGGCTGATAAGTTCTGAATGGGACGCTTGTATTCATGTTGAGATTACATCAACAGCCCGTTAATTGTTGAAAATGTAACAGACATTCCACTATCTACCTTTAAACTAGGATACAGTGCTCACTATTGCTCTAGAGTCATCTTTAATGTGATAAGGGCTTTTTGTTATGTGCAACACTAGACTAGCTCTACAGTTTAGTATTTAGAATTCAAACTGTTTGAATACGGATAATTTATCTGTTAGTCAGACAGCAATTCAGATTTCACCGTTTTTGATGATAGATGCACAAAACTCGGCCTATTTTACCTCATTCGACGAATAATTTTCTTCTTTAGAACTCATAGTCCTCGAACAGAAGCTTGAACTCTTTAAATCAACATAAAATTAAATGCATACTAACTCTTAAGTGAAGACCACAGGTAATAACTCACACAATTCAGACGAATTAAAAACCTGAAAAAGGCTCAGTGTAGTCCTCAAGAGTCACAGTCTAAACTGACAAAATTTTATATATCGCTTAGACGACAGCTTGTTCACTGTGTCACTCAATGAGTAAAAGAAACGTACCAATCAGAAGATAACTAACGGATAGCTTTAGATTGAATGATGATCAACTAGTCAACGAGGACGTCCATGTAAGCACCAGACCAGCTGGTTTGATAACTCCACTAATCCACAGTTGTATGCTCAGCCTGAGAAAAGCAGTGCTAATTTTCTACATCGCCTAATTCTGGACATGTCAGTGTCCCCCTATAATTCCACTACAAAATGGTTAACAGTGCTATTAGAGTTTGCAAGAAAACATTAAGCCTGCTTCTTGGAAAGACATTAAAACTGTTCATGTGTTTAAATCATCAAGTGGACCAACTTTTAAGTTTATACCTATTGTCATTACTTCACCTTTTCTAAAAATAATGGCGAAACTGTTGTTACTTAAACTTGAACCTTCATTGGACGCTTTTAATGACTTTGAACAATTTGCTTATAAGCATAGTAGATGTACTTCAGATACCACTGTCGTCTTATTTCATACTATTGTCTCTAATTTAAAAACAGATGTCACATATGTCCGGTGTGCCTTTCTAGATTACACATCTGTGTTTGACTCTGTACGTAGGCTTCTGTTTTTAAACATCTTGCTGCTACACAAGCAGAGTGGTTGACTAATAAGCGGTTGCATTCCTTTTTTTCTGATAGAAAGCAGTACACTCTTTACAATGGGAAGTCCCCCACTTCTCCACTTACCGTAGCTGGTGTTTCTTAGGGGGCTGTTCTTTCTCCTTTTCACGACTTACCGCATTCTAACCAAGTTAATTGTGCCAAGAATGCCGATGATCTGACAGTTTCCATACCTGTTACTTCTCAATCAGACTGTTCACAAATGCATAACGTTTTATCAGTGGTGCTTGGGCTTAAATGGTCTTAAGCCAAATCCTTCCAAATGTCAGCCTGTTAATTTCACTTTCAGATGCAAGTGAGACTTACAAGAACTGGATAATTCACACGGTTCCTCTATCATAGACGTCACAGAAGTTAAAATTAAATCTAATGTTACGCAACTTTGGACAGTCTATTTCCTCTAATCACCTTTTCTGGTCTTCCCACATCATATTAGTTTCCAGAAAGACATTTTTTTTAGCATTCTAAGTGACGATCTGATATCACTTCGTCTCTACTTTCTAAGTTTGTCAATTCTTGTGTTTTACCTCTCCTTCTCTATGGCTCTTCCTTAATCCTTCCCAGGCTACTTAAGAAACAATGTGTCACACTGCAAAGGGCACTAAAAGCCGTTAGTAGGGCGACTGGGAGTGTTGCTAAACCAGCTCGTTAATACTATTGTGGATAGACACTTAGATTTCTGCAAGAAAGTAGTAAATATTATCTTTTCACACTCTGAGCACCCTCTCTATACACAACTCTCTTCTTGAATCTCATCAGGCATAACTAGAAACAACTATAGAAGACTAAATGCACGAATAACTAAGTACAAAAGCTCTACAATACCTTATTTGGCTGGGACACATTTTATGTGATAAGAAAAGTGTAAGACAGAACATTACCAAATTACTGCGGAACTCTAAGTAAACGGCCCTATTTTTTTTCAGTATTATATTATTGCTAATGTTTTCACTAAATTTAGTTTGATAATCATATTCATACTGAACAACACTCTTAGCCCATGTAATGAGAAACTCAGATACAGTACTGTGTACCACATGCTGAAAATTCTATATTTATAACAAAAATACTGTTTGTAATAAAGTTATTATTGTTTTTATTATTATTATTTAGATACTATCCACGTGGTACCTATCCATTAGTTGACCTAATAAGAGAATTGGATGTTTATGAAATACGGATAACATCACTTGTTGTTCAGTCAATTTCAACAAATGTATAACTCAATGAAACGATTTGTCCCCTGGACAAAACGTAGCACAGGAAAATTCGAACACCGGATTAAAGAATCCATAACTCGAAGAACTACTACACACATATATTGTAAATTTTCAATTCACATTGATTGAATTGATTTACAGACAACCAGATGGTATATATATACATATATATATATAGGATCACCCTTAGGTCTGCTACTTGGAGACAGCAGTATGGCACATCTAGAGAATGGTACAGTGAAACCAGTGATCGGCAGCTTTTATTCTTCTATCATCTGGGATGAGGAGTTTGTTCCGAAACATATTCTGCAGGTTTTTTAAGTAGTTGTTGGCCGTCCGTCAAATTTACTGTAGAAACACAAAATGTAAATAAAATTTTCCTTCTTAATGTACCACTGATGGGGGGGGGGGAGGGGGCAAGACTGAAGGAGAACTGACAAGAATAATCTGCCGAAAAAACCATATGGATTTATCAACTGGCTATCCCTTAGTCAAAAATGTAACTTGATTTTATCTGTTACCAGTGGGGTTAGGAGAGACTGAACCTCAAAGATGTGCACAATTCGACCTCATTTTCTGGTAAACTCACTAATTGAAAACTGATTTATTTCATGCCTTGTTGGCTAGTGAGTAAGTTCTAAACCTAACAGATAGATCTGTATCTTATTTTAAAGAGAAAAAGAGCGAGAGAGAGATTATGAGTGAAGTTCGAATAGGGCTGGGATAAGACACTTTCAGACAATCAACTTGCTGAGATACTATTTGGACTTGGCGACTAAGTTTTACATTCACTTTAGTAGGCTACAGTTCTACTCGTTTTTAATCAACATGAATTCACTAGTTAACATCAATAAATAAATAAATAAATATAAATAATTAATTATCGTGTGATTAGATTAATTTTTAATTTATTAGTAGACACATTCAAAATACACATTTTGTGTATATTTTTATCTGTATCTACACAGAATGAGGTGAATTCAAGTTCTCTTCATAACAAGTGTTTATTAAGTTGATTTGTTTGGTCTCGGAAACTGAATAAATGAAATATATTGTTAATTAGCAGAAGTATTTGGAAGTGGAGGAATAAGTGCAGATAAAGAAACAACGGAATGACGCTCACTTGGTAAAGTTGTCAATTTGATTAAGAAAGCTAATTCACTTGGTGACGTAGCAATCACTCCAGCTATTTGTTGATTTGTCAACTGTGGCCGACAGCATTTACACACTGGTAACTGTCCGGTATCCGTTACTATTTGTGCTAATATTGTACGAATAGTTGAGATACGATCCTAAAATAGAGAAAGAAAGAACACAATACAGTTCATGTACATGAATATATGAGATAGAGGAAGAATTATGTATGTCTATCAACCACCATCTCTCTCTCTCTCTCATGCACATACATACACACAGCGAAGACGTATCAAAATATTGACGGAAAACGTTGTTCTCGTCAAATGATCAGATTCCCCAACTACCTTCATCTTTACTCAAAATATAAACTAAACAATACAGTGTTTTTTATGAAATTTTCCAATGTCCTTGAGTAAAGTTCATCAGTAAAATGGAAAATTTCATATACTTAATGACACAGTTATTGAATAGTTTTCCGTTATGGACTCAAAGACAAGGAATGACTCTCAACGTACACCTACCTGGAAGCCAATAGAAGAGAGAAGAGGGTAGTGGTGAAACGGAAGATGACTCAATGCAAAGACGGGCAACAGAAGGAGAAGCTGAGCTCACTTTACAATGCACTGAATAAAGCAGTGAAGAAGAGTGCTAGGAAGGAAATTTTACGACACACTGGTCAGGAACTGAAGCAGAACAGGGAGGTCGCAGGTAAAGGAGACAGGACATTATATCAAATAACTAGGTCTCTATCCGGGAGGACACCAACCCAGATGACGAAATGAATAAAATATACTCAAGGGAACCTTATCACCAAGGAGGAGAAACAAATAAAACAATGGGCTTATCACTTCAAAGGATTATTGAATCGACCATCATCTGCAGTTCACGACCCCAACCACCAACACCATGCACAGAACTGACTGTCACTGGAAACCAATCCTCCAACCAATCAAAGCAGAACTCCTAATCGCGATCAAGCTACTGAAGTATGGCCGGGAAGGCAGAAGAGCCAGACGGAATTCCACCACCCCGAAGCACTGAAAACGGACACACAGACTGCAGCAGATATGCTCATGCCATTATTGTAAGAGGTTTAGAAGGAAGGAAGGGATGGTGTCTACCGATTGGGAGAAAGACTGGCTACCTTATCAAACTACCGAATTAAGACAACTTACTCCTCACTCTACAAGAACTGGCGTCGAATAATGCTCTTGTTCACCCTCGCCAAGTAAAATACTCAGTCGCATCATCCTGGAGAGAATAAAAGATGCACTGAATGCAGAACTCCTCCAACCTACCGGAACAAGCTGACTAAATTTAGGAAAGGCAAATCATGTGCTGATCAACATGCAACTCCATGAATCATCATCATAGCAGAACAAAGCATAGAATGCCAGTCAAACCTCTCTCTACCTCAATTTCATCGAATTTGAGAAGGCCTTCGACAGAGAGCGTTGGAAACTACTTCAACACTACGGCGTGTATTGGCCAAGTCTTTATCAACCTCACTCGACAGCTGATTATATGACAATACCTGCGATGTGTCAGGTGATCCACAACGGAAAACTCAGCGAGGCGTTCAAAGTGAATGAAGATAGGAGTAAGACAAGCTGGCTGCCTACTATCACTTACGATGACATTCTTAATTGTGGTGTACTGGATTATGCGTTAGACTGTGCGACGGGTCTGGTCTCAGTTTATATGCATCAGCCTTTAGCACTATTTCTACAGATGACTGGATATTATGCCAGGATTCCTCAAGATGGGTCTTTTTATCAATCTCAGATAAGCATTTAGTTATTTCTACCCTAAATTAAAAACTGAGTTATCACCGATATTTAAGTGGCGTAGTGGTTTTCTATATCTGTTCGGTCTTAAGCATATACTTTCAGTATCACATTTATTGGCTGAGGTTAGAAGGCTTGCATGAACTATTGCGGGATCAGATTGTACTCAGGTGTTTCGGGAGAAGAGACAGTCGTCTACCCACCCTCGCCATCTGTAGCTTATTGCTGCGTGGTCTATTTTTAGTCCAGAGTTTATCTGTTGGTGTTGGCTGGGAAGCTGATAACTTTTTGTCAGCATGTTGATCGTCATGGAATTTCAGCATACTCTTCTGGCCTGCTAAAAGGACTATATCTGATGTCTTCGCTTTTATCAGCAAACCAGACAGCTCTTGATATAACTCATTCTTTAATTCGTCCAAACTGTGTTTACGAGAGGACTTTCACGGATATCAAATTTTTTCCTTCTTCTAACGGATCAGTCGGACATCATATGTACAAGTATCTATCACAATTCACTGCACTAAGGAATTCCGCACCCTAGCACTTGATGCTATTCCTCCACCAGCAATTCAATGCCAGCTAGCCTTAAAGTCTCATGACACCAGTGAGGTGAATTTTACTGCTGTGTTGACTAGTTGAGGTTAAGTGAGTAACAACGCCTTAGTTTTCAATGCATGTCTCCGAGACACAATACACATTCATGACTCGAGATGCCAGAGTTTTGGCTAATCAAGCCTGTTGTCCAATTTGGTGTTGGTTGTTGGCATTGGACATTCTGGTATGAAGTCGTCAGCATGGTTCTAAGAGAATGTGAGTAGTGATATTCAGTTTCCGTCCACTATTGATAGCTGCAGAGTTAGTAGAGGATGAGGCATCCTTCTGTAGAGTCGCATTTATAATGTGGTGAAAGCTGGAAGGTAATGAGTGATCATAAGGACAGCTTTGTGTGTTTATGGAATTGCGTGGTCGGTTATTACTTCCCGGTTGCTAACAAGGTGGATTTAATTACTTCTTGATGTGCCTGAAACAGAAGAAGCATTAGCGTTGTATCAGAGGACGGCTGCTTGAGGCTTGTCACACAGGGCTGATTTGATCTAATTTTTGGGTTTGTGTCTGTATTAAGATCTTAATGCTAATTACGGACCGCCGCAATGTAAGCAGCTTACAATGTAATGACAGCTGCTTTCAACTATACAAAAGATCTTTCTGGCATGGCAGGGATTCCTTAAATATTCTTTCCAAGCAGTATAGCTCACTGAGCCAGTACAGTATACAAGCCCGACCACTACGTCAAGATGGCAACTGTTGGCCAAGGCACACAAAACTAATGATTTTTCTCTTTCTGACGACTCAAGAAGTAATCAACCTCCAAAAAGTGAGAAACTGGAAAGTAGCAAATGCTCTCACACATAGAGTTTCTGTATTTCCCAGTCAACCTTGCTAACATGAGATAAATTCACTGATATTGTAGAATGTTAGTATAGAGGTGTTTTATGGGAATGCTTGCATCAAAATATTAGCGATTGCATAGTACATTTAAATTGGTATTTTGACATCCCAGTGTCAGAATACAATTGGTTCTAATATTGGAACAGCTAAATCTCTTTCGGATGCTTAGGGAGTTACATAGCTATTTTGAAACATTACATATCCGAGGAAGTTCAACTATCACTTTCGAGCTCCTGTTGTACTCATTATCAGGCACATTCCAAGGGTACCAACCACATCAATAACTCGTTTTATTATCTGTTCAAAAAACTCCTCTTTATGGTACACTTTTAGCTTATTCAGTCCTGGGATTTTTTCGCATTCTTCCAGCACTTGTAGGTTACATTAACTACTGACCGATTTGGCACTAGTGTGTATAGGCTTGTATAAGACTAGTCACGTGTTTGGAAATAACGTCACAACCAATCTCCATAAATTAGTATCGTCGGTGAGTCATAGGGAAGAGAAACCCCCTCCAGCTATCATCATTCCTCCTGAAGTTTATTAATATTCAACTGTGATTCCTTTAGCCTCCGAGTGGGCAGAGACCTCCAACAGCTCATCTGCAATTCACCCTGCTCTCTGAAGACTTTTATAGCTAGCACTTATTTCCTCTTCACACGACCACCTGCATGTCACCCTCGGACACCCACTCAAGGGTTTGGTACGAGGTGCCACTCAACGGTCTCCTCAGTGTCTGTCCGATCCGCCTCTATTTTCTTCGGCATATCTGTCCGGTGATAAGTTCTTGGTTGAGTGGTGGGCACAGCTGCTTATTGGCGATCCATTCTGGCCATCTAAACACATGCATCCAGCCACCCAAGGCAACTGCAATAAAAGCCTAGAGCCTGTTCGAAATGCTTTTGGTGATGCGCCACGACTCTGAACTATGTTGAAGAACTGACTCGACATCGGTGTTGGATATCCTAATCTGTTTCTTTAAGCTGATAACAGCAGAGTTCCGCGCTGATTTCAGAGCAATGAAGGTCTGTTTCGCCTTTCCAACCTTGCTATTTGACATCGCCTATAGTTAGAACGATTTCTGCAATTTAAGAAAAATTTTATCCCTTCACCTTCCAAGTGGAACATATTTTCAGACTAGAGCTTCAAAGTCTCAGCAGCAATAGTTTTATTTTTAAGGGGTGGGGTTGCCAGCCTCACAGCCAGCCCTTCCTCTTTACTGGCCTGAATACCGGTTTAAAGAGTTTTAGGAGTGCGTTGGCCAGACCACGTGGGCATTTGGCAAGCGTTCTACTGCTAAACTACAGACGCACATAGTTGAGACGATGCTGCCTAGATAAGTGTGAGAGGTGACCTCTTTCAGATTTCTCCTGTCTTCAATGGTTGGTGTTTTTATTGTCATTGTCAGTTAATTACCCTTATTAACTATGCCTTCTCTATGTTCACTTGGAGTCCTGTGTCCGTCGTTCCTACGGCCAACTTGTTTGTTTTAGACTATAAATCGAGTTTGTGTAACATTAGACATATACATATCGTCCGTGAGGTTCAAATCTTTTACAGCCTTCTTACCAACCCAACGTCTTCCTGTCTTATTTCTCCTCATAGTCTTCCACATAATCCATTCCACCACAACCAGTAGTATCACTGGTGATCTTAGGCACCGTTGTTTTACTCCTGTCTTCACTTCAAAGACTTCAGTGAATTCTTCGTTGTGGATCACCTGACATGTGAAGTGATCATCTCACACACACTGAATGAGGATGAAAAAGACTTCAAGCTCTCTGAAGTATTGCAACAGTTTCCAAATCACTTCTCACTTAAAGCTGCCAAAATCGATAAAGTTAAGATGGAGATTTGAATATAATTATATATTCCTTTAAATTATGATGCTTCGAGTTGCTATCCGATCAATAAATTATCTAATTTTCCTGAATCCAGCTTTTTTCCTGCAGGACTTTTTTGATTCACAGCTTGATTCCACACTGTATTTTCGGTACAAGTATGAAATTTTCAGCATGGATATCGGTGGCCCAAATTTCGCAGGCCAACCATAGATATCAGGTGTGCGTCGGAGTGGGCTCGAACCCCGGACCATGTGCATGGTCGGTGAGAGTCTTAACCACTGTGCCACCGACGCACAGACCATCCATTAGTCTTTCCAGGATGATGGAACTTGACATTTTGCCAGACTTGATGATTGCTTGATTCCATGCCAATTTCTGCAAAAGCGTAATTCTTTCTCCTTTGGTAGTTTGATAAGATAGCCCTTCTTCCAATCAGGGGTACCCTTATTTCCTTCCAGACTTTCTCCGATAGCGGCGTCAAGTAATTCACCGAGGCATTTAGATCCTTTTTCATTGCTTCCACAGGAATTTTGTCTGATAATTTTACCTTCCCGTGTGTTAATAATTTCATGGCCTTCAAAACCTCTGCATTTACTGGGGGACTAGTGTTTACAGGCAGTACTGTGGTTCTTGATGTGTGTTGATCCCTTCTTGGATGGCAACTTAGTTATACGACACAGTGTTCTGAAGTCTCTCTTACCTGTGGTCTGTTCTGTTACAGTCTCCATGTGTCTGTCATAGTGTCTTTTGTCTCTCCTAGAATTTTTTTCACTTTTTTGTTCATTGCGTTGTGAAATGGACACGGCATTTATTTGAGTTATCCATAGTTGTACTGGTTCACCTGTCTCACCACCCTCCTTCAGGTGTCTGTAGATATACTTTAATTTTCTGTATTATTCTTCCCTCCTTGAACGCCTACAAAGGTTTCCTACAACATAAATTTCACAGGCTTCCAGTGTTTCTCACGTACGTCTCTTCAGTTATGTTGCTAAATGCCTTCAACATTTTCATGGTTAGTGCATTGGAAATGTCTTTAATAGTGTTTTGTGTGTTGAACTTGAATTGTGGCTTACCTGCAGTTGCTTTGAAGGCAATAGATTACGGTCTGAGTGCACATTTGCTCATGTTCGTGATTTTGTGTCCAGAAGGTTGCATTTCTACTGCCTAATTTTTGGTGTGTCCATTTGGTGAAACCATTGTCGTCTTGTATATATTCCTGAATCTGTACACACTGCTTCCAGTCACAAAATCATTGAAGACTCAGACATTTGAGGGGATTTCTCCATCCCCATTCATTTGATCGAGGGCATCAAAACCAATCATGAGTTGTCTTCCTGTGTTGACTGTTCCCAATTTAGCACTTATATCGCCCGTTAAGGTTTCGATGTCGCCATTTGTCGTTAGTCTTGACGAATACTGCTCGAGGTTGTATGTAGAGGCCTTCTGTATTCCGCTGATTTCCGTTGTTTGTAGAAGTGTGCGCAGTATTGTATAGTTGTAACCATCCTCCCTTTCCAGTGGAATCTTGGTGTTGATATCCTCAAGGAGATTGGTTCCCACTGAAAAAAAGAGACTATGGATGTTGTTGGTGACATCATGGTGGCCACTCCCTCAGTGTGCTGGTGGTTGTCGTTCGGGTAACTGGAGTAGGTTATTGATAATTCTGACAGTTCCTAACTATTTAATTTCCCCTCACAGATTCCTACATGATCTGTGCCATATCTTCTCATCTCTTTCAAAGTCTCATCAGTGATTTAGCTACAAACGTCGTGTGAACATTCCATTTCACCATCCTCATTTTCGCTTTCATTGAAAAAAGTCATATTCTCTGTCTGGTTTCCCGAAGAAATTCACCAGCCCACATCACCTCCTCTCGAATTCCACCAAAGAATCGGCTCAACTTTCAACCATATTTTATGCATCGAAGTTTCTGTAGTGATGTCTCCAGAGTAGGACCGCTGTCATCACCTCCAACCTTTCCCATTTCTCCGGGCTAAAGACCAGCTGGTGAAATGGTGAATTAGTAAAATAGGTGAGGTTTTATTAACAACATATTCCTGTGCTTGTATCCATCCACTCTCACAGTAATCACTATCTCAATTAATCTATTTGTTATCATTGAAATCTTCCACTTTGTCTAAACAAACCCTCATATTACCACTTCCGCTTATATCTGAATTGATCTCCACCTACACTGTAACTGACAATGTCTCTACTTCGATTGTGATTTTATCACACCAACCTCTTGCATTATTTGGACATCCTGTTCACTTTGGACTGATTTTATGTTACGCTTATCAAAACAAGCTGGGTATTCAGCTGTAGTATATCTGTATTATTTCACAGTGATCACACTTGTGTAATCAAGTGTTCATGTTGTATGCATGTAATGAAAACCGTGTGAAAGAAAAATGATTTCATGTGATTCTGTGAAAACTGCTCTCATTGATATTGATCAAGATTATCAAGGGAATGCATTGCATGAACTTCATCTGATCATGTTACTACGGGTATTCTGTTGGCTAGTTGACGTTTCCTAGTCAAAGTGGACCGCATATGTGTAAAGTTTCAAACCAGGTCATTTCAGTTATGGATTTAGACTGTAACACATAAATTCAATAGAACTGACGCTGCTGTATTTTGAATTGTGTAGTGCCGTTTGTGTACAGGTGGTAGAAGTATTATGAGTAGTGGTGGTACTAGTCGTATATTTACTCACTTCGTGCAGTAGACTCTTTTCTGAACTATTTCGGCTCAGAATGCTGACCTACGTCATTTTCACCTGATCATTTGATTCCCTTTTACTCTAAAATTGTTGGTAATGGACTAATTTCAGTTGTATTGGTCATCATCAGTTCTTTCAGGAATTTTTTGAGTTTAGGTATATAATAGTGTGAAATTAAATTCCACTTAGAAGGGCATATTGCCTGTAGGACTATTGGAAATTATACCTTTGGCAGAAAGCAGTTATTATTATTATTATACCTCATCCAGACGACTGTTTCTTCATGACTGTCTATTCCTCATCAGAACGGACATTAATTGAAGGAGTAGAATAATGCATTTGGGAAGTTTTTATCAAAATCAGCTGAGAATCACTTATGATTTATTATTTTTCTTCTATCCTCAATAATTTGATAGTAACGTGTTTGTAGTAAAACACAATGGTTCTTAGTTGCATTCTTCAGACAACTGTTATTGGGTATTATTACTGGATGGGTTTTAAAATACATTACTATATATCTGTAGTATCTTTTTCATTATATTCCCGATTAATCGAGATGCACTGTGGCAACAAAATAACCCTAATAATTTCGGGGCTTTCTGAGTGATTTATGTCTCATGCCTCAAATATCCGAAGATTTAAGAGCCGTAAGCAACTACGTGTAGGAAGCACACATGAGGATCTGAATACCAGCCAATATCGAGAAAGAGTGACGGTCACTTGTCACTATTAAATCAGTTCGGAGACTGGCACCACTGAACACAAGAAAATGTCCGTATTTTCAGCAGTAATGTTAAGTTAGTGCTTGTAGGTGTCGCCAAAACTTGGCAATAGTGTCACGGAGAGTATTTCTCACAGGCTACTGCAGACTTTTATGAAAAGCCACCTTTTTTGTTTCGATAGAGAAGACCACACTGCCAGTCAGGAGACCAGAAAAAATGAGTGAGAGGAATTTGTGGCAGTCTTCTTTTATCCTCAGTGATTTGATAGTAACGTGTTTGTAGTAAAACACAATGGTTCTTAGTTGCATTATTCAGATAGTTAATAATGAGTATTAATGTATAGGTCTTAGAATACTATATCTGCCTAGCATCTCTTAACTTTTATTGTTTTTCCGATGAATATCGATTGAGAACGTTGTGAAGAAAAAGTGACCCTGGGAATTTTGGCACTTCTGGAGTGATTTGTGTCTTATGTCTGAAATACCAGAAAATTTACAAGAGAAAACTAACAAGCCGACAGAAGAATCAGTGAAGACGGGAGTTCAAGTGAGCATAGAAAACACTCTAGGACTGGTAAATTAAGTGGCATTTCCTTCCATAATACTAATTGAGAGATGATAAAATCACTCAAAGATGAAAGCTTCCTTCATTTACTCCAATTTGAGTCAATTTCTCATTTAAACCAGTTAATGCTGATATTTTAGAGTCTTTAGAGTCAATTTTGAAATTTTAGTCCAGAGATAATTATAACAGTTCTAAACAGTATACAGACAGTATTTAGCTAATAATGACTTCATAGCTTTGTTTGAAGCATAAAATGTATTCTGGAAATGCGAAATTATTGTGTTCTCTGAGCCGGTCCGTTTAATCGAGGGGACTTTCGTCATCCTTCTGGACAACATCTTCACCGCAAGTTTTGTCATGTTATGATGGAGAAAATTTGTAGTTTCAGTTAGGTGATTTTCGATCTTGTCGTGTTTGTTTTCAGCTAGATGGCTTATAATTGAGAAGTACTCAATAATACTGCTAAGATAACGACTTTGTAGGCTAACTTCACACTTGAGAAGTTCTCGCAACACAATGAAAGCTTATGAATTTAACCAAACAAATGTGAAAGAACACAACAACATCATAAGGCTACTATTATACAAAGTAAACATTAATTCACCACACCTGAAACCCAACATAAACATCTGTACAGTGATTATTTATCTTTTATTAGTGCTCCAACGTTATTAATAGTCCACCTTAGTGCATACTAACTTGTGGTAAACCTTTTTATATCTAGGCTATTGGCGTCACAGAAGTCTTAGGAGGAATTCGACAGCTGTTAGTGTAGGCGAATCTATGACTGCTTAGACATCACTTGTAGGTCCCACTAAATATTTAGGAATTTGATTAAATAACTTCAGAACTAATAAGAAAATAATAAAAAAAATAATGATAATATGTAGATTGACAAACAAATAAGCCGTCATTAAAATTGATCAGCAGTTGCAGAATAAAGAGTCACACTCTCACAGGCATATACGCAACCCGAAAAACCAAAACGACTTAACAAACTATAAGTTGACTATTTGACCTCCTTGTTCACAATGATCCCAATCAATGAAACCATTGAGATCATTTGTCAACAGTCTGATCTTCTCCCACTCCCAGAACCAGAATTCAAACGCCTACTGCTAATGTGTACCATGGGTGTACAATTCCAGTTTGACAACACTCTTTACCGACAAATAGATGGTGTAGCTATGGGCAGTCCACTTAGCTCTGTTTCAGTAGATATCTTTATGTCAAACTTTGAAAGAACAAAGCTGAAGCGTGCAAATGATATGTCGATGACACATTTGTAGTATGCAACAACGAAAGTCATGCCTCCTACCTACTCAGACTATTCAACAACGCACATACAAATATTGTATTTACTATGGAATATGAAAATGATGGACAGTTTCATTTCCTTGACGTTACCATGCAACGCCTAGAAGATGGTAGTCTCCAGAGGTCAATCTACCGAAAGCCCACATGGAATGGACAATACTTACATTTTAATAGTTTTTGTCCAAATAGCTATAAACGAGCACTAGTCAAGACTCTGTACTATAGATCGAGGAAAATATGTTCTGCACAGAAACTAAAGGAACAATTTACGAATCTCGAAAAGGTGTTGAAAAACAACGGTTATCCTCAAAGATTCATTAACAGATATGGAAGATGTGAAGGCTCAAATACCAAACGATTCACAATTGAAAAAAGCCTGTCTTCAGTCAACTAGATTTTAAAGGTGAAAACATTGCGGAAATGGTCAACAGAAGACTGAGAACGCCATTAGCCAGAGCCTATCCTGCAGCTAAGTTGGTTCCCGTCCATCGAACAACGTGCTCTTTGGTGCAGTCAAAAGTCAATAGATACCCTTCTCATGTTAACTCCAACTGTGTATACAAATTTATGTGTATCTGCGGGAGCAGTTACATTGGGAGAACAGAAAGAAGGGCACACCTCCGATTTTCTGAACATGTGCCGAAAAGCCTACGTCTCAAGGGAACAAACTCTTATAGTAGCGCTATTACCAGACATCTCCTCGACACGGGTCATGAGGTGGAAATCGAGAAATCCTTCAAAATTATCAATAGATAAAGGAGCTCCATTCTCCTCAAGTTTGCCGAAGCAATTTCTATCAAACGCTTGAAACCAGATTTATGTGTTCAAAAAGAATCAGTTGTTAGTCTTCCTTTGCCTTGGTAACTAGATGTCTTTTTTCTCTCATCTGATTGCGTAATCTTTGTACTTAACCTCACCCTCCTTTATATTCTGTAATTTTGCTTGTCTTTTGTTTCTATGATTTGAGTTCAACTCAGTACATTGTTTACCTAACTTATTAGTCACTATGCATCTAACGCACATCCCATCTTTATTATGTAACTCCCTTACCATTATATGCATACATTTATTTTTTAACTTGAACTGCCTGTATAAAAACTATATAAGCGCAATTTTCTGAGCACTGTCTACTAATTGTGAAACTTTCTGTCAACTGACAACATGTAAAATTTGCAAGTATGTTAAAACATTTCTGTACTTAAACCTCAAAATTTATTTAGGCTGTAAGCAGCTGATGAGAAGCCAACGAAATAAATGATGGTACCATGTTATTCTGCACAGATCACTGTTGTCCTCGCTTTATTCAAATTTTCAACTGGCTTCACAAATTCCAAAATGCTTTCATTTTCAATTAGCATAATCACCTTCATGTCACACTCTGATGCTTTCCACTCAAGAGCATAGTGTGTAACGTCACCCGATCGTTCCTTCAACGTATCCTTAATCCACCGCTTTCTATATATTTGTTGGGTTACGGATTATTGGTTGGATCGGTGACTGACAGGGTCCTTTGTTGCTCCTCCTTTCTCGCCTGCCGACTGACACTCTGGTCTTATTAATCGAGACAACGTTGTCAGTAGCCTGCTGGAAATGTTCTTCGTGACATTCATGCCAAAAGTCTGGATCAGATGTAAGGACTGACTTGACGTTACTGTTGAAAATTGGGATATTTTCTTGTGGACAGTATTGTGGACCTCCACAGTGATTTAGGAGTGATGAATGTCTGTCTCTATTTCTCGATCGTGGCTCCTATTCATATCCACGTTCATGCCTACCATGCGTAGTTGAAACGATGTTGTGCAGCTGAGTAACTGGAAGTGATGACTTCTTTTAGATTCATCCTGTTAATTTCGATCAGAATGCTAGTTGTTGCTAGTTACATATTTTCATCACCTCCATCTAGAGTAGATAGATTAGCTTGTTGTGAATGTGAAGATGCATTCGAATTTGAATCTTGTTACTGCTGATATGCATACATTTTCTCTGTCAAATTCATTTACTTTGATTATAAATTAGTTTGCTAAAGAATCTTCTTAACTCATTTAATTTCTACAGTTGTTCACAAAAATACCTCATAAATCATTTTTAAAGTTACTTACCTCAATAAAATGACATCTGGACAAAACCTGAAACAGAAAATAAATATTCTCAAAGTGTTTACATATATATATATATATATATATATATATATATATATATATATGAGGCAAGAGAGGAGGATAGATATCACAGCCAAATGACTTTGAACCAACTAATCATACTGATCAACATTACAAATGAATGCTGCTTATAATCTTCGTTACAAGTTTTACCCTAATTCAGGGTTAGAGTCAGGGTGAGATTAAGATATAGTTATGGTTAAGGTTAGGGTTGAACTTGCAACGAAGATTATCGACAGCATCGATTTGAAATGCTCAGGAATGTGATTATGAATCATTAGGTTATATTCATCATAAGGTCAGTCATTCATCAAACTTAGTGTATCCCATAACGGCTACTCATAAAGATTCTGTTCACAAGGGTTCTGGGCATATGTGAAAAAACGGTTTAGAATGGTATATATCTATAGACACTCTTTTAGGAAGCACATGCCACTTTTGCACTAGAAGTATATCATTGGTCAGTTCAAGGTCACTAGATAGTGGTATCTATTCTTTACTGTTGCCATATGATACCACTTACAAAATGAAATAAATTACCATCACTTTAGAGACAGATAAGTAAAACCCAACTAGTACTACCTGCATTACACACTCGCTGGGATTAAAGCACAAGACCTTCCGGTTACAAGGCAAGCTAGCAGGCCATCCAGTCGTTTGGACTCGACTGCCTTGTAACCGGAAGTCCCTGGGTTCAAACACCAGTGGGTGAGTACTTCCGATGAATTCCAAGCTAACCTCAATGGAGAAAGCCGCCCAATACTCCCTGCTTAATCTCCATGGTTCACTAACTGATATGAATCTGTGGTCAAACTTGAAAAGAATTAAATTCCTACAAAATAGCTTTTGAAAATTAACTTTCTGTCAAACATAAAAGTGATATATATATATATATATATATATATATATATATATACTAGCGTCACTGTAAAGTTTATACCAGCAGCCACACCAGTCATCTAATTTAAGCACATATTTGGTTCACGTGACTAGAAATGACAAAAGTGTACACTACAGTGATTAGTCCTCTAGATCGATGAACACATGATCAGTACTCACGACTTGGCTATTAAGATTCAGTCACCAACAGCAACACGAAAGACTGGCACATCATACTGATTATTATTATTCTCCAGTGATCAAGCAATGTTCGGCAAAACGAACTCAACACATTAATCAAAATTTACTAAACCTCTTTTTTTGAATACGTAATTATTGTGAGTTTGTTTCGTTGGATAGTCTTTAAAGCAGCTTAATAAATAACTAAACCTGCTTTTACCAATGACGAATGAGATGATCTGAAGTATATGAGTGTCTATTGGATTGTAAGTGTCTGTTTTTTGTAAGCTCCAGTGATACACTCTCCTTCTTGTATACTTTTAAATTAATAATCTGAAATAGCTAAACTCAAGATTCATTTTCTAACCGAAGTGCAAATTTTATTCTCTCTAATACTAAAGGATAAAATAATAATAATGGAACAATATAAGCAGAGTCTGAAAGCTATGTGAACAGCTTTATATAACTGTCAGCAATGGATTCTGCTCGAAATGTCTTCTCATTAAATAATACGTCATCAGTTTTGTCATATCAGATAAAAATTATTCTATGATGGGATCATTTGAAGTCCGGTCTATCAGTGCTTTTCTTAAATAGATTACCACAGACAGACATATTATTTAAATTAGCTAAATACTGTCTAGTCAAATGAGAGGGTGTATAGCACTATATCATACTAGATGTCAGGAAGCAACTACATCCTATAGTAACAAATAGACAAAACAGATTGATTTATCAAAGTACTTTGTAGTGATTTTTAGGTAAAGTACATGGGTCAAAGTATCCGGCCATTTAGAATATCTGTCTGTCAGGATTCAACATAGAACTTGGCACCGAAGTGCAGTAGTGCGAGTTGCCGCGTTCCAAATAACACACAAAGGTAGACAAGAAGATGAGTGAAGAGAATCAGTAGAGTTTGACAAGTATACGAGTGAAACAGAATGGGTAATGGTAGAAAGGAATATGAAAGATTACAGAGACTGAATACATTTGCGCCATTGACAACGATTTTGAGCCATGTCACCTATTGTCTCCAGCCATTGATTCCTAGAGTCCCGAGGGCCCCAACCCGGGAGTCTGCATCTCCCTACCTGACTCAGTTTAACTGTCAAGGATTTCATGGATTGATGAGGCCATGTTTTTGTTTGGCCACCACTTACTCTTTTCCAACGTGCACCTATATCAGCTAGTAATGCCCGTCGGGGGAGGCGATGGTTAGGCATGCGCAGCACGTGACCTAGCCATTTCAATCTGTGTAACTTTATAGCCTCGTCGATTGGTTTTCCCTCTTTGCCCAACACTCTACGCCTAACGTCAACATTACTTACCTTGTTAAACCACCTAACGTGAGACAGAGATCGCAGACATCTATGGTCGAAAGCAGTCAACCTTTTCATGTCTTCAACTCGTATTGGCCATGTTTCAGAGGCATAGAGAAGGAGGGAGTGAACTGTTGAACAGTACACACGTCCCTTGGTTGATAGCCGGGTGTCACGCCTACGCCAGAGATGGTGTAAGTCAGAGAAAGTAGCTCGAGCTTTTTGGATCCGTGCTGAGATTTCGTCGCCAATCAGTCCGTTGGTGCTGATACAACTTCCCAAATAGGTGAAGTGGTCAACATGTTCTATCACTTCACTCCCTATCACTAAGCTAGGAGTTGACCTTTCTGGCATGGTAGGACCTCAAAAGACACAAGTCTCAGACAGTATAGTTTGATTAGGTCAATTCGGTGTTCAAGCACGACCACCACGTCAAGGTAGTAACTTTCGGTCGGGATTTAGAATATCAGTTAGAACACTTAAATTTAAAAGCTTAGACAGACAAACCCAACTAGAATAAGTGATATAGGAAAAGATCCAGCGATCAAAATGCGTGCATTGACTCGCAGTCATGCCGTACAATGCAACAGAGCGAAATTTCTAAAATCCAATATAGTTAGGTGGAGGAAGACATTGTTTACTGAAAGTCTATTTTAAAGCGATTGATCAGAGTTCCATTGGAAAACCAGGGATTAGTGGGCAGCTGTTTCGTTCTGATTAGGGACTGTTTAGGAGTACACACCCACCAGAGTTCGAAACCATGAACTACCAATTACAAGGCAATCTCACAGGCCATTCAGCCACTAGACTTCTGTCCAACGGCCAACCCCGACCGAAAGTTGCTACCTTGACGTGGTGGTCGGGCTTGAACACCGCAATGATCTATTCAAGCTATACTGGCTGAGACTTATGTCTCTTGAGGTCTACCATGCCAGGCAGGTTGTTTGGATAGCGGTTAAACAAAAAGCAGCTACCCAATCCAACATCATGTTCAATACAAAATCACAAAATTTCATGCCGGATCGGCCGTGGCCCGGATTAACAACGACCGCGCTTCCTGCTGCCGTGTCACAGGGCAGGAGTGATAAATATGCTACTGAGACACACCAAACAAAAAGAACAAACAAAAACAGGCCGCGTGTGACCGGCCTCAAGCAGTTGTCCCCTGGGCTCTGCGGTCACGCAACCAACTTCCACGGTGTGGGCAGCCGGGAAGTAACAATCGCCCTCACAATCCGAAATGCACGCGAAACCTCTCTATTACTCACTCATCTTTGTCTTCATCTTCATCTCTATCATCTTGCCTTCCTTCCACTGATGCAACTCCTCGACTTGATAGCTCTCCACTTCCTCTCCACTCTGCGTCCACTAAAAACGATGGAAGCCAAAAAACCACCACCGACAGCCTCTTAAAGCCGCGCCACCAATTTCATATAGGAGCTCTTAATGTTAGGACACTTTGCCAAATAGGACAACAAGCATCACTAGCCAAGACCCTGGCATCACGAGCCATTGATGTATGCTGTGTTTCAGAAACACGCATACAAGACCCAAGTGTGGTTATTCACCTAACCCCACCTGGCCAACAGGTTGAATCTGCAAAATTCACCTTGAGGGTGTCAGGAGATGCCACAGCTAGTTCACGAGGATTAGCTGGCGTAGGGATAGCTTTGAGTACTAGGGCAGAAAAGACATTGCTTGACTGGATCCCGGTAGATAGCCGAATGTGTGCTGTCCGTCTGAACGGATCAGTAAAAAGGAAAAAGGACTGCACTACTCGCCGATGCCTTTTCGTAATCTCCGCCTACGCCCCCACTGACTGCAGTTCAGATGAAACGAAGGATGAGTTCTACCAAAAGCTGTCTAGTTTGGTGGGAAGGCTAAACGCTCAGACATAGTCGTTCTAGCTGGTGACTTTAACGCTCAAGTAGGGAAATTGTGTCAATCTGAGAAGGATGTCGGTGGCACCTATGGAGTTCCGTGCCAGCGAACCGACAACGGTGACCGTCTCCTACAGTTCTGCTCTGATAATCATTTGTTTCTTGTAAGCACTAACTTTAAACACAAGGAGAGACACTGTTTGACTTGGAGACCCCCTTCATCAAACCAACGCTGGACACAAATAGACCACATAGCAATAAGCTATCGTTGGCGTGGGTCGGTAGGAGATTGTCGCTCCTTCTGGAACACGTGCGTAGATACCGACCATGCACTGGTCCGCGCTCGGGTGTGCTTACGACTGAACGGACGTAGGAAACAGCTGGCGGTAAAACCATCACGTCCCCAGCTCGATCAGGAAACTAAATCCGTATTTGAGGAAGAACTAGCTAAACACATATCTGTGTTCGACAGCTGTGCTCACCCTGAAGAAGCTTGGAAAAATATCCAGGCAGCCATAGATACAGCTGTAAAAGCTGTGAATAAGGTAAACCCAAAGGTGAGTAAAAACCACTGGATCTCCACCGCCTCATCCGAACTGATAGATGCTAGAAGACTTATTCCGGCGAGCTCCGAATTCAATGAGGAGCGAAAGCTGCACAAGAGGAAACTTACGAAAAGTCTCCGCAAGGACCGTGAACAGTGGTGGGCGACAAAAGCCAAAGAGATGGAGAAAGCTTCGAGGATAGGCAACACCAGGCAACTCTTTAGACTCATCAGGGAAACGGGTGGGAGAAGACAAATCATAAGTGAGACAATCTCGGAAAAAAATGGCACTATAATTAGCTCCAGGATAGACGACTGGATCGTTGGAAAGAGCATTATGAGGAGCAGTTTAATTTGCCCACAGCCACGCTCAACCTTCCGAGCATCCAACACCTCCCTGAATGGGATATAGACACAGGTCCTCCGTCACTAACTGAGGTTACTAAAGCTGTCACCAATCTGAAACTAGGCAAAGCAGCGGGACCTGATGGAATGACTCCAGAGGTATTTAAGTACGGTGGAGACAGCTTACTGTCCGGATTAACTGAGGTACTAGGCAGCGTCTGGGAATCAGAAGAAGTCCCATCGGGTTGGTGTAAGTCACTGATTATCCCCATATACAAGAAGGGAGACAAGTCTTCCTGTGATAATCACAGAGGGATTAGCTTGACTAATATAGTATCTAAAGTCTTAGGCTCAATAATCATGCGTAGACTGAGTGGTGCTCGGGAAGCACAAACACGAGAGAGCCAGGCAGGCTTTAGACCAGGAAGAGGGTGTATTGATCATATCTTCACCCTCCGACAGATTCTAGAACATAGGCATTCCTACCGGCGTCCAACAGTCATTATATTTCTTGACCTAAAGGCAGCATTCGACTCTGTCGATCGGGAAGTTCTCTGGAGATGCTTGGCTGTAAAGGGAATTCCAAGAAAATATATTGCACTGATTAAGGCACTCTACTCGTACTCATACAGCCAGGTGAGGGCTTACGGCGAGCTGTCATCTGAACTGATGACGACCAGTGGTGTCCGTCAAGGATGCCCATTATCTCCTTTTCTATTCAACTTCATCATAGATGTGTTAATGGACTTAACCCTAGGTGACTTCAGCGACTCAGGGATTGACTTGCTACCGGGAATAATCTCGTTGACTTGGAATATGCAGACGATATAGTCCTTCTAGGCGAAGACGCTGACGAAATGCAGAGTCTTCTAAACACCTTGAGCCGCAATCTACGAATGTTTGGCATGCGATTCGCTCCCGCCAAATGCAAGATGATGTTACAGGACTGGACTACATCGACGCCTAGTTTAAAAATAGGAAGTGAAGTGGTAGAGCACGTTGACCGCTTCACTTATTTGGGAAGTACCATCAGCCCCAACGGGCTGATCTCTGACGAAATCTCAGCACGAATACAAGGGGCTCGTTTCGCATTTGTTAGTTTACGCCGACTCTGGCGTAGACGAGATGTTCGACTATCGACCAAAGGGCGGGTGTACTGCTCATCAGTCCGCTCCGTCCTCCTTTATGGTTGTGAGACCTGGCCACTGAGAGTGGAAGACATGAAAAGACTAGCTGTCTTTGATCATAGGTGCCTGCGTTCTATTTCCCGTGTAAAGTGGCATAATAAGGTGAGCAACATTGAGGTTAGGCGTAGAGTTCTAGGTAAACAGGGGAAATCAATCGACGAAGTCGTGAAGCTACAAAGACTGAGATGGTTAGGACATGTGTTACGTATGCCAAGCCATCGCCTCCCTCGACGAGCAATGTTAGCGGATATAGGGTCAGGCTGGAAAAAAGCTAGCGGCGGTCAAACAAAAACTTGGCATCAGTCAATGAAATCCACAACAGTTGGTCTAAGCCACGTAGAAAGGTGTAGACTTCCAGGCTGGGGTCCTCGGGACGGTAAAAATCTATGGTTGGAAACAATTGGTGACATGGCTCAAAATCGTTCTCAGTGGCGCAGATGCATCCACTCCTTGTGACTTATGATCTTCAATGAAACTGTTTTGTATTTCTTTATTACTCCTTTGTCTCACACCTCTGCTCACTGTTTCTATTATGCTTTTCTTGTACTTTCTTCTCTTGCTTCGCGTGCTACACGGAATGTGGCGACTTGAACTTCCGCACATTTGTGCAAAGTTCTATGTCGAAAACAGACAGACAGACAGAAAGACAGACCAACGGTCAACAAATTTAAACTTCTAACAGGTAGTGAATTGTAATGCGGTCACTAGACAGTGTCATCAGCGAGTTTTTGTTCGCGACGTGGTCCTGGACACTCACGCTGGTTGGTGAGTACTGCTGGGGGGCCCCCTAGTTAAGACGAAACGGCTGTCTATCACTCCTTGGGTTTCCAAAAGTTCAGTAACTGATATAGATCTGTGATCAAACTTGCGACAAATCAAATCCCTACAACCTAACTCTTGAAATTTAAAACGATTAATTCATATAATAAATTTGGAAAGCGTTATTATTCAAAGAGGTCTATCTAAACGAGGTGATATATTTGTGCAATACATTTCGAGCATTCTGATCCCACACAAACATGTTCACTTTTCATTTCGATTTATGTAAAAAAGGAAACATCAAAGGTCAACTAAAATAAATAAATAAAATAATAGGAGATTTAAGCGTAAAGACGGTAATAAGAATTGACACTACTTTTCGTAATATAATCATATACGGATTAACCCAGTCACAATATACTGGATTTTGTGCACACAGGAGAGGGGAGTTCTTATTTTACGGACAGCTGTCGCCTGAGTGTATCTCAGCATACACCCATGAAGGCTGTTTCGATGTCACTCTCATGATTCATATCATTCAGGCGTTTTGCGATAGACGAGGCTGTTCGTCGACTCCCTTAATTTATCAAGGTTTTGCAGTTTAATTGTCTTTCTAGCCATTTTGGGTATATATTCTGTCACACTTGCGTGAAAACCGCTATAACTCCCTCCTCTCACGTATGTGTGATTGCATCTACACACATGTAAACTGGTATATAGTATGGGATGTGACGCAAGTACTTGTGCATTGAAGAGACCCTGGAGACAGCATGCTTTTTCGCTTATTCGATAAATACAAACCAGACTGCATACTGAGATTTACGAATCATAGAATTTAGTCTTTTTTTTAAGTGATGCTATTTATTTCACCTCTGTAAGATCGTTCTCAGGATCACAGTAGACTGTAAGTTTCTAGCGTTCTATCAATACACCAAACTTCAATCAATGTTGCAGTTGTTATTGCTGTTAACTACCGCTCCAGAGCATTATCATCTTATGTCATCATCACCAATCTACAGTATTTTACTTTTCCTAGCAAAATTAATTTTTTCAACCTATAGATCAAACAACAAAATCATATGCTACCAAAAAGGGTAGTGAGTCTTTGCCAACTATTCGTTTTGTTGATCCTGTAAACTGATAACAGATCACTTGCAAATGATGCATAGTAGTCTCAGCTTCCAATGTTGCTTCAAGTGTAGCTAATTCACAATATAGATTTCTCCAGAAATATATATATATATGTATATATATCAACGAAAAACATTTCTGACAGCTCGCAGATTTCTACTGACTGCTGCTTTAGCTCCATACTGAAGATCAGATGGTGAGAAGGGATTAGCAATAAGGAATTCAGGCAACGAACCAACCAACAACCCACTGCTTAAAAAATATGCCGAAGAATATGGGCATGGATTGGTCATGTGCTGAGGATACTGTTGCTTGACATCACGTGTTAGGCCAGTGAATGGAACTCAAGTGGAAAACAACGAGTTGGGCAACGGTCTGAGGGTGACATGGAGGAGATCGCGTGAGGAGCAAATGGAAGCTTTTGGGTATTTATGAAGCCAGCTAAGGAGGACTGCAGAGAACCCTTCAAAGGAAGAGAGGTGTGCAGTGGAAGCCTTATATTCTACTCAGAACCCAAGAGAATAATAATGAGAAATAAAATTCCTTAATAAATATTCTTTGAATAACATACTGTCATTTTTTGTATTTTGCTTAACAATGTTTGTCCACATAAAGTGATATCGTATGTTCGCAATAATTTTCCCGTCAAATTATTGATAGCTCTTATTACTGTCATAAAAAAAGAGAGCTGTAAAATTGAAAAAAACAAAATCAATAAAAAAAATGTAAATACATGTACTATCTGATAACTTTGTAGGCTACAAATACTCTTCCATCAGTAAATAAAGCACTGATGAACATTTTTTAACTTCTTCATTTCTGAACTATCCACCAATAATGCTCAAAAACCAGCATGATCATATTACTGTTTAATTATTTAGGTACAAATCTGTGCACCATGGTGTCAGCTTTTTTTAAATCTTGAGAAAAGCTTAACTTTGTTATTCAGTTACATGGAAACATATCTGGTATCTGATTGAGAGAGGGTTTTATTCCACTACCACATTAGACAGAGTGATATTCAGTCTAGTGCAGACAGTTACATCTTTGTTGTTCAATGGAACTAGTTCATTAACTGTGAATACTTAATAAACTCAACAATGTAATAAAATCGAGTTTGTTGAAATCTTCCAAATTTATTTATTTACTTCATATGTGACACATATTGAAGGTCTGCAAGTGTAAATTTTCCTGGATCTTCGAGCTCTAGTAACCTTACTGACACTGGTCTGCTACTTAGACCTACAAATGCTGCAACGTGTTGGATAAACTAAATTATTTTGTTTCATGGGACCATATCCATTCATATCCATAGGACCCTTTAACTGACGTAATTTTTTTCTGTGGCATTGAATTCCACTTCTATTCTTACGTATGGTTTCAGAGCTTCCTTCATTGTATGGCACCAGTACTGATGTGAATATTAAATACCCTCTTGTTGGTATTGCTGTTCTTCCTGTGTATGTTTGTCATGCATTTCATCCTCTTATTATTGTTGTTTCTCTTCTTTTAATTCCCCATATACTTTGTCTAGGTAATTATTAGATGCCAAAGCTTCTCTTATACGTGTTATTTCTAACTGTAGATTGTTTTGAAATTATTTACTTGTTCTGTTCTATTAACTTAGACATTTTACTAATCCTATTTTAACCGACATAGGTTTAAATGAGCCGAGATTCAAATGTTACTTTGGATGTCTGGGTTTTCTGAAAATACTAGTGTTTAACTTCCCATCTTGTTTCTTTCTTTTTTTTTTCTATAAAGCTCTCCTTCTTGGCTTTCGAACTGAAAAAAAAACTGAATTGCATCTACCGTTGAGTTGATGTGTTCAAAATATCTCCTTATCTCCTGTGTTTTTAAACCCACGAATGTGTCATTCACACACCTACACCTTACATTCATAGATATATTTGCGGAAAATGGAGATATCGGTGACCGCATGCCAACTCCCTCAGTTTCAGTGAGTATATCCCGTTGAAACTTAAATACTGTAAAAGTCAGGCATAGCTACACCCCCAGCATGATTTCTTCTAGTGGTAGTTTGATTCTAAGCCCAAATTCTTGGTCAGAAACGGCTTCGTTCTTGGCTGCGTCTACAGCTGTGTTTATTGGTTGCATACGACTATCAATGGAATGGAACAAGATGACAGCCTTCAAATCGAATCTGACAAAGTGTAGAGTGATATTGATAACTAAAGCCTAATTTATCGAACCTATTAAGAATATGCGCAATAGGAGTGATTCAGTAACTGTCCTCAACATCTGAAAAATTCTTCTACCCTTAATAGCTAGATGGGAAAAAAGCATGAGAACCATAAAAAGTTCCGTTTCCATGTTGTGTAGTCACACGAGGTGATACAGCTATGAACAATAATAAATTAGGTTTGAAACATCATCCAGTGAATAATACTGGTTCACTGTATGTGTGTGTGTGTCTAATAAATAGATTACCACTATATGACATACTACCACACTGAATTGGTTAACTTCAGTTTTTTTTTAAATACAAAGTTAGTACATTTGTACAGATATGATTACTAGTTTAGGCATATTTTACTATAAAGCAGAAGAAGTTGATTTTCCGCCTAGTCAGAAGGTTTAGAAGATCCTGTACTGAATAAGGACAGGATATCTGCTCACTGTTCACTGGATTTTGATTTCTTTTTCTAACACATAATACCTCTTTGTGTTGTGCTACTTCTGTCCACTGTGAAAGATACTTTTATTAGAACTTGACTCAAAGAAGTATACTGACTATAGGGCAGCGTAGGTATTAGACATTTTTTACATTGCTTACTGAGTAGCATTTAACATCCGTAGTTACACGTATTTGCAAATTACAAAATAGTAGATTAGCCAATGTTGTTAGGTGTTTTTTTTTCCTGATAGAATTAAGTAGAATGTATGTTGTTCATTCTGAATCACCAGTTCCATCAGTTAACAATGTTTTTCAAGTAGATTTGAAATGTAGAAGCGTCAGAGGTATTCAGAAAGTTGGCATTAGTCAATTCATGAACTTTCCAAGTGTTATCTGAGTCAACCAAACAGGTTTTGGTTGATCAACGGGATGTTGAAACCTTCCGAGTGGTCACAATTTTCTATAGTAGTGCAGATTTTTTCATACTGTAACGCCTTGTAAATTTTGCATATATTCTCCTTTCTCTTGAGAGAGCTTTTCTCAGTTGCATACACAGTTACCCTCCATGTTGTCAGAACGTTTCTGTTTTGTGGAATTTTTTTTCTTTTTTTTTCCTTCACGTTCCCCAGTGGAACATAGGGCCTCAAGCTTGTGGCTTGAAGTTTCTGTAGCAGTGCTGATCATTTTTACAGGATGGGGTTACTAGCCTCGTGCCCAACCTTTCATCTTTACCAGCATTATTTCTGGCTCAGCGAAGTAAAGGATTGCGTCGGCCGGGGATGGAACCCCGGACCATGTGCATGGCCGGCTAGAGTCCTAACCACTGTGCCACCGACACACTAAGTGCCAGATAAGCCATCTGCATTCATGCTGAAATTTCATTAGAAATCAACCCACACTGACTAATACTTAATACTCAATAAGTGTGAATTGACCAACAAATTCAACCATTTCACCTCTTCTCCCCAAAGAAACAGTCAGTGTAAAAACTAGTCCTTCAGTATGAATCACTTTGCATTTATCATGTACGATGCCCATTTCAAGCACAGTCGGTTTGTCTTTACGCGTAAGGTGTTGTGAAGTTCACCAATTTGAACGGTCACATTCATGTATTTTGGTCATGCTTATTTAACTGTCCTATCTATTCACCTAATCAGGATGTAATTTCTGGTTATTAACTGGTTATAACATAACACACAGACAAGTACATGTACACACAACCATATATAGAGTACATATGTTGTAGTGGCAGTAATCGCTTACCTGATTCACTAAATCATCATGACTTTGTACAAAAGTTGAATTAGTCGCTTGAAAATTACTGTCAAGACATTCACGTTCACTGTACAACGCAGATAATTCAGAGTTTTTGTTAAATAACAAGAAACGATGTGATTCTTTTAATTTTCTCAAGTCATTTTGTGCTTGTCTCAACTATTTTTGTTGTTGTTGTTATTGATGTTGTGTAGGTGTGTGTGTGTCCAAATATCGATTAAGATTTCATTTAGTAAATGCGACAAGTTTTAAAAAGATAAATTAGTGCATAAGTTAGTCACCAGTGAAATATAAACAAAAGTGTAACAAATTAATAATCTTACTGTGAATTCTGACAGGATAATTACTTTGATGGCATTACAACAGAAAAATACATTGATACGCTCAATAATAAGCGACACGAATGTAATCTAACGTCTTTAGTGAATAAGTGTTTTCAGAAATTACAACACTTCTCAATTTACAATAGGACTACTGGATAAGTAGTCGCAGAAGTTGAAAAGCCCTGACCACCGAATCCTGATCAAATGAATGAATCGTAAAACATTCAAATCAAAGTTTAACAGTCCTGAGATCGACGAATCACACCCAAGGCGAACCCATATATATATATATATATATATATATATATATATATATATGGGTGATGATACATGATATGATATGACTAAATGATATGACCGGTTTCCAATCATTCTTTTCAACCAGCAGGGTTTACTGACCAGCTTGAAATAATCTAGGCACTAGATGGTGATTTTCCTTGTTTAACGTTACATAATGATGTAATCAGTATTGTACCCGGTTAGGCTTAGTTCAGACAGCTGAAAAAATTCAACTAACCGAGTTCTGACTAGACTACTCGGATAAACTGGTTTGAATTTTAAAGTAAATCGAAGTGGATTTCCACTTTTTAACTGTGTTTAATTTATAAATGACAAATTCGGTTCACAGAGATTCCGTGCTTTTGAAGGTATGGTTTCCGGATGGTGCGAGTAGGTGATAATTTTCTCCGTGTAGTCTGCCAAAATCTTGAAAACACTTAGGTACTTACATATACCAAAAATGTAGATTTTATTGCGCTTTCATTCGTATTAAATTTAATTTATTGTGAAATTGAAGAGTTGGAGTTAATTAGATGGAATATATGTATATATATATATATTTCAGGAAACCGGTTCCCTTTAATTAAATTGGAAAAAATAAAAAACAAACATTCTCCTCAACTGCGTACGTCCTAAACAGTATCGACATATAAGTCACAAGATTTTATAGAACTTAATTAGACTCTTGTGCTTAGACAATTATGTGTGTTTCGCCATTTTTCATAATCCATTTTAATGAGTTTTACTTTATTACACAGGTCTTAAAAGTTTACTTCGCATAATTTCATTCTACAAAACACTATCTCCATAGTATTCATTTCACAATAATTTGTAAATTGTCTAGAACTTTGAATGAAAAGGTCTGCAGGTGAGCTAACCTTACAAAATTAAACAGAATGACTCAAGAGCTGCAGTGCGTCAGTGGCACAGTGGTTAGGACTCTCGCCGACCATGCACATGGTCCGGGGTTCAAGCCCACGCCGACGCACACCTTGATATCTATGGTCGGCCTGCAAAATTTGGGCTACCAATATCCATGCTGAAAATTCCATACTTGTACCAAAAATACAGTATGGAATCAAGCTGTAAATCAAAAAAAATTTCTAAAGATACTTTCTACATAGGGACTTCGATCTATATACAAAAACTGTAATGCCAAAAAATTGTGTAAGTAGACAATTATCTTGTGTTAAAATACTAACTATTTATATGTTAATTAGACAAAAGTGTGGAGTTTTGATTTCGCTTGGAGACAAGGAGGAATTTCACACAAAATACAAGATGGAACAACAAAGTTAATTCATGCATATTATGCTGTAGAGTTCAGAAGGGTTGGGATGAACAGTTAAGTAACATTATGAAATAGATTATATAAATTAATTTAGTAGATGTGAAACCCTAATGCTGGGTTCAATTTGGTGAGTCGAAATCAAAACCCGACTGGCCCAATAAAAGACTTGAGACAAAATATGTGACAGCACATTTAGAATTTAAGTAGATAAAAACACGAATTCTCTGCCTGATGTCAGCTCGTTATTAAACTTAGAAGAAATCATATTCCTGCCAACTAACTCTTGAAAATTAATATGATGTTTTCTATTGATCAGTGGCTCTAATGAGGAATCGTGACCAATGGGGTCCACCTGGTTGGGAGTGAGGACAAATACTCGCCGTGGATCACATTGGCTGGTGATTACGCTGAAATCACAAATAGGTACAATTTAGAATTTGTGGGTTCACGATTAAGTCGGTTCCCAGTGGTCGAGTGGTTTGAGAGCTTGCTTTGTAATCATGAGCTCCTGGGTTCGAGCCCTGGTGGTGGGTGTATACCGCTGATGAATTACAAACTAGAACAACAGAAACACATGTCTAGTACTCCCTGCTGGTTTTCAGAGATTCCGTAACTGATATCAACCCGTGGTCAAAATTGAAAACAGCAGTCATCCTACTGCTGTCATCTTGATATAAAATTTCAAAGATAGTATATTTATCTTAAGATTAATGTGTTCGTCTTAAGTCACTTTTGTATAAGGACTACCCTTCCAGTAGAATATCTTATGTCTAGCTTATTCTTTTTAAACAGTAATGTCTGTGGCATCCTAGTATCACTTAACTCTCAAAATATAACCCTAAAGATTATCTAGAGATCAGAATTTGATGCTTTTGTAAGGTAACAGCACATAAAATGTACACAGCCAGAATTAGGATAGATTTATTCTGACATATTAAAATAGTTTAGCCAACATGTCATAACACCATCAGCTTTTAAATCATATAACATTAATGTGATGACTCGTAGGAAAACCCTACCAAGCATTAATTAATTAATCAATTCTGTGACTTAATTCAACTACAAATGTGTATCTGTGTGTGTAACACACCGGTGAAGGCTGGTTAATTGAATATTCATTAAAACTTTCAAATTAGAACTAAAATATTTTAGTTACATTCCTCTTAATGTGTTTACTCAAGAAAGAAAAAACAATGCATAAATTACCACACAGAGCTTCACTTTTCAGTTATCCTACTGACGTTTCAAAGCAAGACTATATAAGTCAGTCTGCATGAATATAACTGAATATTCAAAGCAAACATAATTGTCCATGAATTCCAATTTCTAGCAATCTGGCGATATTTAGCACAATCGCCAGTTCATGTCATCGTCGAATAATTGTTTTCTTGCTACACTTGATCGACTCCGCTAGTTACGACTTCTCACTAGAACTCCAGGTAAACTCCTGCATAGAGCAAGACACTAGTGAGCATTATAATCATTACCAAGTATTGGTTTGCAGGGATTTGATTGGATACACGTCTGATCATAGGTTGATATGATCTAGAAAACCACTGGAAAACCAAGGAGTACTAAACACCTGTTCCGTCCTAGCTGCACTAAATATCACTAATTGACAGAAGTTGGAATCTATGCACCGTTGAATCGGATCTCAGTGGCTTTACGGTCAATGAGCTGGCCTCCTCACCATGTTCCCATTTCAAATCCTGGTGGATGCGTACCACTGCAGAGTTCCAAGGTGGGAAGAAACATCTCTCCAGTACTTCCTGATTTCCCGATAGTTTTTTAACTGATGTAAGATAGTGGTCAAACCTGTTCACTATTTAAGTCGACTTGTTAAGCTAAAGGTAGGCTGTCAGGCATCCACACCACTCGGTATGCTGTCATCTAACTTTCGGTGCACGAACCCTTACTACTTACACAACCAACACTACTTTACATTTCTGATCCTTAAATATATTTCATTAACTGAACTATCAGTTTGTTGCACAAGTACAACCTAAGGCTGTTAGTTTATCAGTTAAGCATGCTATCAGTCGGCCATACTTCAGTGACCCATGATTTCCTGATTTATGTTACTTAACAAAGCACAAACACTAACCCACACGTGGTTTAAACAGATACCAGTCAAGATATACAGTTATCAGGTTTATTCTCAATGCCCAAAACAACAAGTTACTTGAAAATCTAAAGAGAATATATAATTAAGGTACTTATGCTGAAAGTAGCGATAATTTGAGCTTTTATATTTTGCAGTGAATGTTTCATCGCCAAGCTGTGTGACTTCAGTAGTATGCATATCATAAACACAGTTAACTAACTGAGCATTACCTCTAAACGTCAAGCTATCTTCCCAACATAATCTCCTATGAAATACATATTAGGTCATTAATCAAGTTCTAATGTCATACGTTTCAATATGTGGCTAGCGATATTGATAAAAATTTGCCAGAAATATACTATGCAACATCTACTGAAAGATTCCTGAATAGAAGAGCGACAAATAAGGTATGTTAATATATGTGTAAAACTTGAGCACTGTGGTAGTAAGTAATTCCATATTAGTTTGTTTATTAGATGTATCACACAGTGAAACAGTATTATTTACTAGATGACGTTTCGAACAAAATTTATTGTTCATAATCATATCAATTGTGGCCACACGACTTTGAGATTTGAGTTTTATAGTTTTCTTTGTTCTCTCCTATTTGTCGTCGTAGGGGTAGTAGAATTTTCCATATATCTGGGACAGGTGTTGAATCGTTTCTATTACATGTATTTGCAGTTGATTCGATAAACAAAGCTTCTGTTATCAATCTCTCCCTATACCCTGTAACATTAGATTTTAAAACTGTCATCCCATCCCATCCTATTGTATGGTTGTGTGTAACTGCATGTAATGCTATAGCTGAACTATTTTCTAGATTTCTTATCTTATTCGGGTCAACCAATCTAGATTTAGCTAGGTTTTTATGTTCGGCTAGTCCAACTGCACCTGTTCTACTAGTTTGACCTATGTATTTGTATTAGAAATTCACCTACTTATGAATTATCTAAATATTTAGCCATGGTATTAATGGTATTAAATCCCCTTAAAAACCATTCGAAATCTAGACTAACAAATTCTTATGAACTAAAACACAGATTAGATAATTTAAAATTAGATAATGAAGAGAAAATGATTAGTTTTGGCATTGTCAGTTTATATACACGTATACCAATAAATATGGCTGAAGAAGCAGTCAGAAACGACCTCATTTCCAGAGATTGAAAACAGAAGCTTTGTTTATCGAATCAACTGCAAATACATGTAATAGAAACGATTCAACACCTGTCCCAGATATATGGAAAATTCTACTACCCCTACGACGACAAATAGGAGAGAACAAAGAAAACTATAAAACTCAAATCTCAAAGTCGTGTGGCCACAATTGATATGATTATGAACAATAAATTGTGTTCGAAAGTGTGTCATCCAGTATACAATACTGTTTCACTGTGTGATACATCTTATAAACAAACTAATATGGACAAATAAGGTGGTAAACAAGAGAAATGGAGACAGAAGGCGTACACAGTATTTCGTCCAAAATTCCTCCTCTTTTGTCTCTCTACGAAGTGCTTTCATTAGTATCACGTTTTTTCACACTTCGAAAGTAGAACAAATCACAAATTCTTATCAAAGTGGAAAAAATTCCAAAGTTTAAACACTTAAAAGGCAAAAGGATTGAGCAAAGAAGTATTCACTTTTCAAATAAATCATATTATCAGTATTGGATGGCCAATAAATACTTCTCGAAATGGTTTAAAAATCGAAAATTCTTCTTTCAGTTGACCACAAATGCCCATTAAAATGTTTTCAAAAGAATAGTTACTGACAAAGAATATTCTTTACAATAACCTGATCTTCATCAGGTTCTACAGTTATATATCCATAATAGTAAAAGAGTTCGGATTTTTTAACAACATCAATGTTGATTAAATAACATCGAATCAATAATAATAATAATAACAATAATAACATCAATGGATTACAGTTTGACGGCATCAACATAACACTACACTGAATATCAGAAAAATTAGGGAAAATGATAATATCAGTTTATGAATTTATAGTCTCTACTGAAGGCCAGTCAGGGGAGTAGTAGTGGCTGGACACAAAGCACTGGTTGTTTCACGTGGATTGCGATATCCTCTGTTGTTTGGAGTATGGGGTACCTGGATGCTTTTGGCAATTTATTTGGTACCTATTAGATGTTGGAGAAGGACTTCTCAATATTAGCTTTGTGGTTGGTTTGGACCGGGTTCTGTTCGTTAACTAGGCTACAACAAAAGCAACAGGTTGTCACTTTTTCCTTATTGCATAATTACAATACCATAAATAGATTGTAACGAACTAAAGTTCCAGTATGAAGATGTGAAAACCACGGTCGGAAAGGCAAGACAGACCTTCATCACTCTAAAAATCTTCTGCACCTCACCGAAGCATCAACAACAAAATCTGGATTTTATGCGTGACCGTTAATTCACTCGATGCTTCTAAATGAGTCAGAAACTTGGCACCCGCGTAACAAAAAGCATTTCCAATAGGCTACGGCAGACTTCTATCAACAGCTGCCTTCTCTGGCTCCATACTGAAGACCAGATAGCCGGTAGAAACAATAAGCAAAAGGAAACTCTGGGAATGAACTTGCAAGCGAGAACCCACTCTCCAGAGGATATGCGGAATAAAGTGGAGATGGATGGGACACAAGGTGAGGAGACAGTTGGATGATTTCTGGCGCCAGGACATAGGCTGAATGGAAGGTGATTGGGAAACGACGAGTTGGGCATAGGTCCGAGTGTGACGTGGAGGAGATCAAGTGGGAAGGAAATCGTGGGGCCAGCTAAAGGGAAGTGAAGACAACAGAAGATATGCTGGTGGAGCCCTATGTTCCACTCGGAACCCAAGCGAACAAGAATAGTAACAATAGTACAACCAACCTAGGGCTTACTGACTTCCTATTAACCGTTTTTCTTCTTTCTTTTAATCATAATAATCAACACCAAAAAGACGAAGAATGACCAAATGGTAATTGCTTACTTCTTCAGCTTTAGTCTCCATTTCTCTTTTTAATCTTTCATTTGTACTGTGTAGTGAATTATATCTCATAATCAGACCAATTATGGCATCATCGGCTAGCTTGATGTAATCTAATTTATTGTATAAACAGAAGCAGAACAATAATTAAAATAATAAGATAATTATTAAATTATGCAGACTGACGGTGGAATGGAATCTGTAATAGTTAACTTTGAACAAAGAGCATTGCATAAAGAAGTTATGACAAATGTAAAAATGACGCAAATATTATATTTATTTGCTAGTAAAGAAAAATTTCACGTGTACTTTAATGCTCAAAGAAAGACGAGTGGTATCAGTTAAAACAATATAACATGAATTACAGTAGAGCTGAAAGCAGTTATTTGTTAACTGATCAATACCGTAATCAGATCTCAACTTGGCAAAGCTGGAGAATGATGATCTAAATCCACTTTTTAACGTAAGTGTTTGTTTCAAGATCACTGGTGGCATCCCTTCCACGAGACCACCATTCTTTAACTTCACCTTCAACTTCATCTGTTTGACTGGAGTTTTCGTCAACCTGTTGTATTAACTGAATGATATTCAACTTAATATTCCTCAACAAGTTTGATGTTTGTGTAAGTCTTCTCATCTTATTTTTAACAGACAATAAGGCATGACTCTTTTCTTTTATTTACAGCTTGATTCCATACTGTATTTTTGGTACAAGTATGGAATTTTCAGCATGGATATCGGTAGCCCAAATTTTGCAGGCCGACCATAGATATCAGGTGTGCGTCGGCGCGGGCTCGAACCTGGAACCATGTGCATGGTCGTTGAGAGTCCTAACCACTGTGCCATCAACGCACATTTACTTGACAACTGGATAAACTGTTTGGTATCAGAGGTAAGCTTAAAACTCCGTCAGAAATTATATCTCGCATCTCAGTAAGTCAGGCCACAAATCTTTAATTCACGCGTTGGTGGTTAACTTCAGAGTTTCTCTTGGCAGTCTCAGACAGGATTTTATCGCGTAAAAATGAACTTTTCAGTCTGAGACTACCGCTTTCTTTAACTTATTCTTCTTTTGACTGGAACATAAAGCTTCAGGCTGTGGAATTTTACTAGTGCTGGTTTTGCTAGCTCCACGCCTAACCTTCCCACTTTTATGGTTTCATACTCTCAGCTAGGCAAGGTTTAGGAGTGCATCAGTCAACAGGACACTTATATAATTGATTAAATGATATAATATGCACTGTTCTGGGTTTAATTCACTTTTGAAGAATTGAAAGTCAGTGAGTAGCGCTGACCAGGGGGATCCATCTGGTCAGGAGTGAGCACAAATACTCACCGATGACTATTGGCTGGTGGTCGCGCTAAAATCATGAATCGGTAGAATTTGGAAATCATGGGCCACTGGATTGAGTCCCACTGGCTGAATGGTCTGCGAGCTTGACTTGTAACCGGAAGGTGCTGGACTCAAAACCTGGTGGATACGTACTGCCAGTGAGTCCTTCAATAGGACTAAACAGCTGTCTAATATTACCTGGTTTTCAGGAGTTCTCTAACTGATACCAACCCATGGTCAGACTTGAAAAAGAAGTCAAATTCCTAAAAAAATAACTCCTGAAAAATGCGTAGACACCGGGCATTCATAATGGGCACCCCTCGTTGTCTTCACTTCATACAACAGCTTCCCGTAGGCCCTCATGCACTTACATGTGTCCAAGCGGAACGCCCTGGATAGCATGATATATATTCTCTGCACTTCGTTCGCGACCAGACATAACAACAGCACTCCTTCACTGACGGGGTCAAAGTTTGACCTAAGGTCAAGAAATATGGCCAGCATCGGATACTGGTAAGTACGACTGTGTTCGAGAATATGTTGAAGGATTATGACATGATCAAGTCACCCTCAAATAGACAGTCTACATCCCCTTGTATGATTCAAACCTAAAGTTGAAGACTTCACCGATTTGTGCCGCGTTTCGGTACGACCACGCAGAACTCCTTTCTAAACAGTGTGCATAAATTCAGGCCTAGTGGATAGGATAATGATTACGAAATTTTAGTAATGTTGCTAATGTTACAGATGAATCTGCCCCGTATCCTTAGTCTGGTTTAAGGTTAACTTACTGTACCTGTATTTTGCCTCCCTATACTTCTCTTCTGCTATAGTTTTTACTTTAATTAGGCTAGATTTCCCGTATTTTATCTTTCTTTGAATGATCCACTGCCAAGTGTAGAAAACTAGGCCAATACACAACCTAAAACAAGCAACAAAGGTTGATAAAGTAGGCTTTTATAAATTCACTGAATTTTTGTATAACTCTTTAGCTGAATACACTGAATTTAGGGATATATACCATTAGAATTAGAGATATAAGACTGATAAGTAAACAAACTACAGTGAATCCAGTTTCAATGCGATGGATGTCTGTTCCGTCAAGTCGACTGTGTTACGAGAGGAAGTCCTGTGCGGCAGCATTTTGCAGATTAATTCTTGGAAGGCCTAGAAACCGATATTAGAAGACAACTAGTCCAGTTAATATGAACAATCTAACAGTATGCTAGACACGATCAGCATATGAGATAAAAGGAGATTTGTAACCAGTCATTTTCAGTTTATCATGTCGTTTTTCACAGACACCTTTTGAAATCTATTATTTTATTGAAACATAATTTAAGATGAATATGAACAATAGAGAACTATGCGAAGTAATTACGCAACAGTTACTACTGTCAGTCATGAATAAATATTTCGCAGTAAATCATTCTTAATTTCCAATGGAGTTAAGTACATTCAGATTTTCTTTGCGATTCAATAACCACTAAGTGATATATATATATATATATATATATATATATATATATATATATATATATATATATACTTATCCTACTCTATCACTGGAGAACCTTCAAAGCATAGACAGAATAAACTGTCTCTTTCATTTGCGTGAAAAGCAATATTTCAAGCACAGTCGGGATCCACACCAGTTAGTACAACACTGATGTCAAGTCAGTGCTTGTGTATGATTCAGATACTCTGATCTAGAGGCATGGAAAACATTTCGAACAGGCGTTTGTGAACATCTGTCTTTATTGTCTCAATACCAAGGATCAGACGGCCAGCTGGAAATAATAAGCAAGAGAAAACTCTGGCAATCAGTTGACCAGCCGACAGCCTATTACCGGACAAATATGCGAAAGGAAATGGGGATTGATTGTATTTACTCTGCGGAGGATGGGGCGGGGGTGATACCACATTTTAGGTCCTAGTTTGGAAGCCGAATATGAAGCGATGACTTTGGACTGTGTGTGTGTGTGTGACATGAGAAAGATCATATGATAAAGAAATTATAACTTGTCGAGAGTCATGGAACCAGTTGAAGGTAATGTCAGGTAACTGAATGCAATAGAGATGGGTTGCCAAAGGTCTGTATTCCACTGAGAACTGAAGGAACAAATCGTAATAAAACCTGCTTGCGTTCTGTGTTGTTGAAGTCTGCGTTTCCTGAAGCATAGTGTTAGTTTCTGTGATCACCTTATATTGACAGCAACAAAATACTCCGTTTTAAAAATTAATCAGTTGAAGTAGTAAGAAAAATTACAAAATTGAAGACAAAACTGTTATATAGTTAATCTATAGTTAAATTATGGGTTTATATTAATATGTATACCAGAACATTTTGTCAAAAATTATAACTTATGGTCTTTTCGGAGTTAATTCACTGATTGTAGATAGACAATAGCAAGCCAGAAGTCAAAAATATAGACTCACTTATGCAGTCAAGGAGTTAATTTTGAACGTAATAATCAGTTTATACTAGATCAGTCCATCTTAACCAACAGATATCAGGCTGATTATATCCAGCATACTGATGGACTGTTCATATTAACTGGACTAACTGTCCTCGAATTCTTGTTCATTTTTAGTCCTATATAAGCTGAATGACTAAGTACTATGCCTGACACTAACAGAACAATTACGACACTGTCAGCCATACCAGTCCTAGTGGAATTTTAATTAATTTTAATTAATAAATTATCTCAACTCATAATATTTTTGTCATCTGAATATTCATTTCACGAGCATCGGTTCTGATTACAATACTCTATTTTTTTTCAGCCTTTATTTATATGCTTTCAGTAATATAGGGCTGTGGTTTACTGGTAGAATGCTTGTCTATTAGTCAAGCGGCTTGAGTGTGACTCCCGGTCGAAGCACTCCAAAACGGTGCCTAGTTTATTAGCCAACAGCGGGCCGGTAACAGAGGGAAGGTTGGGCGTGAACCTAGCAACTCCAACTTTGTAAAAGCCAACTACATCATCACTACTAAGACTTCAGTAACTTGAAGACCTACGTTTCACTGGGAACACAATGGAATGAGGAAAATGAAATACAAATAGAAGAAAAATACTGATGACTGGTTTTCTTTATCCTTCTTGTCTGAACCTTAACCTGTTATTAGTTTATTCACATGAATTCAAGTGAAAACCTTTCACTAAATAATATTTGAAAATACTTATCAGTAGCACATACAATTATTCCATTGGTAACATCAACAATGAAAAAGTATTTAACAAACACTGATTAAACTGATAAGAAATACAGATGTTTGTATAACTAATTTTTATATTGATTGCGCTATAATAAAATATGACATGAACTGTTCTATGTTCATGTATAGGTTTGTGGGGATTTGATTTATCTGTTGCATGATTTCACAATGTGCTGACATGGGTTAGAGAACCATTGGAAAACCTGGGAGTACAGGACAGCTGTTTCGTCCTAGTTTGGGACTCTTCAGTAGTACGCATCCACTGGGGTTTGAACCCAGTATCATCTGGTTTCCTGGCGGGGGGGTGGGGGTTCCAGTGGGAAGTCGTAACCAGTAGGGTACAGCGGGTCCGGTGTGAGGAAAAGTACTCGCCGAAGACATTGGCCAGCGGTCGCGCTGTGTAGTGAATCTGCAGAAGTTACAATTCGTAGGCTGACCATTGGATTAGGTCATACTTGTTTAATGATCTACAAGCTGGCTTGCCTTGTAACCAGAAGGTCCAGGGTGCTAACCCCGGTGGATGCGTACAAATGAAGAGTCCCAAACTAGTACGAAACAGCTGTCCAGCACTCCCAGGTTTTCCAGTGGTTCTCTGTCTTTAACCATCACCTTATCTAATGTGTGTTATTCGAACAGTAAGAAAGATTCCATGAGCTTATCTTAGTAAAAGTCCTAACATCAGAAATTTTCATTCACGGAGGTGAAATTTATTGGGGAAAATATAGTACAAACCATTGTCATTAGAAGTAGTATACATAATTTTAATAACTGATTAAAAATGCCCATTAAAATTTTTTCAAAAAAATAGTTACTGAACAAAGAATATTCTTTTCGATAACTCCCTCTTCATAAGGTTCTACAGTTATGCGTTCATAATAATAGTGAATGAATTAGTGTTATTCACAACATCAATGTTGATTAAATAACATCGAATCAATAATAATAAAAATAATAATATCAATGGATTACAATTCGATAGCATCAACATAACACTATACTGAATATTAGAAGAATTAGGAAAGATAATAATACGAATTCATGAATTTGTAGTCTCTACTGAAGGCCGGCCAGGTTAGTAGTAGTGGCTGGACTTGCTTCTTTTGCACACAAAGCACTGGTTGTTTCACGCGAATCGCGATATCCTCTGCTGTTTGGAGTATGGAGTACCTGCATATTTTTGGTAATTTATTTGGTACGCTGTAGATTATGGAGAAGGATTCGTTAATGATGGGTTTGTTGTTGGTTTGGACCAGGTGGTCTAATATCGAGCTGTTGGTGGTTTTTACTACAACTTCATTTCACCACAATGAGAGATGTGCCCAAACAAGAAAATTCTAGATCCTAGAGCAATGGTCCAGTCACTACTACTCCCCTGGCCGGCCTTCAGTAGAGACTATAAATTCACAATTAGTATTATTTTTATTCCTAATTTCTCTGATATTCAGTAGGGTGTTATGTTGATACCATCGAACTTTAATCCATTGGTATTATTATTTTTATTATTATTGATTCGATGTTATTTAATCAACATTGATGTTGTGAATAACACTAATTCATTCACTATTATTATGAACGCATAACCTTATGAAGAGGGAGTTATCGAAAAGAATATTCTTTGTTCAGTAATCAGTCTTTTGAATATATAATAATAACTGAACTAACCTTTAGGTAACGAATCAACTACTGTTTGTAAGTACGTTTCATATTTCTTCAAATTAGCGACTTTAGCTAGCAAGGACGCATAACTAAATTAGTTTATTAATTAAAAAAAGGGAATTGAAAACTGAGTAATTCTATAAATTATATTTTCATGCTATTATATTTTGATGGGAAACTAATATGAGCAATTCACAGTGTACAATAATGGCAAGCCACCTAGCTTGATGCTGGTCGCATTGCAAACTTGATTGGTAAAATTCAGTTTACACTGAACAAAGGACTAGACGCATGACACTAGTTGCCAACTTGTATTCAGTCAAAGTGAGAACAAAACAAGCAATTCAATAAAGCGTGTCTTCTCGGCGACTTTTTCCACTTAGCTGTTCAATCACAATTATATATAATTATTTTTACATGTATGTGCACCCTAGCTTTGTCGAGAACACTATTACACACAGCTTCAAAAAAAGTAGTAGTGGCTCTATAAGGAGTGGGATAATCGAGCACCTTGTCAACATTGGTCATTCCATCTCAACAAACGCATCCTTCAAAGTAATTATCAAAGTGAAGAATAGCCTGCCAAGGTAATAGGATTTCGTCTCCTTTGTATTACTGAAGCTTTAGCCATCCATTTAGGAAAGCCAGAGTTATGTATACAAAAGAAAATCATTCAACCACTGCTACTATCATGTCAACGACCGTATTGACTTCTTTTTATTTCCTTCACGTTCCCAGTGGAACATAGGGCCTCAAGCTAGTGACTTGAAGTTCCCCTTGCAGTGTTTAATTTTACAGGATGGGGTTGCTAGCCTCATGCCCAACCTTTCCTCTTTACCAGCATTATTTCTCGTTTAGCACGGTAAAAAGGTGCATCGGCCGGGGATCGAACCCATGACCATTTGCATGGTCGGCGAGCGTCTTAATCACTGTGCCATCGATGTTTTGACTTCTACTGACTTTATTTTTGTGTAACCTGCTTCTCTAACTCCTTATAACTTTTGTGTTTCTTCAGAATTCTCACATAATTCCATACATCGTAATTAAAACTCACTCATTAAATTACTCATCTTATTATTGAACCAAAATACATTTATTCAACTTCTCTCATGCATTTACCAACATGAACAACGATATTTCGACAACTCCTCACGATTACCACCTTAGTGATCTTTACACATTTAGTTACAGTTTGATTATTCGTTACATTTTTTGAAATATTTTGATAAAATTAATAACAACCCTAACTAATTTTTATTCTTGTCTGACAAAATTAATGTACAAACACATACAAGAATAATTAAATATAATTGCGATAGAATAGGTAAGTGAAAAGAAACTCTCCGCTGAAATGCGTTTTTTGTTTTTATTAATGTCAAGATAGGGAATATTCATCAATTAAAACTTCATTTAAAGTATCTAGTACAGTCGTAAAAGTCAATCGCCAGTCCAAAAAGCTCAGTGGTAACGTCTCTGACTGCATCATTGGTTAACGCGGGTTCGAATCTCAGAAGGGATATGAGTCCTTTCAAGATTGCATATACGTCTAACTGACTGGTGAATGCCAACAAGCACAAAAACTGCATCAGGTAGAGCTTCCCAACGATTGCCTCCAATCACCTATATCAACGACTATGATATTATACATGGGACATCAGAAGAACATCTCTGTTCCCCTTCGTTCCCTGTAGTAATTTTCATCAGGCTTCATAAATTCATACAAGCCTTCGTCTCTCCCTCATATGGTCACCTCCTTGTCACACTTGAGTACTCAGTTCATCGCTTGACATTCACGTTCCACTGAAGATCCTGGTGTGTAACGTCACTCAGCCCTCTCCCCAGCGTACACACAGCCCATTCCTTCTGTGTGAAAGGTTGTCACCTGGTTCCTAGACTTCCACAGTTCCCTCCCACTCATTTTTTTCTGGTCTCCTGACTGGCAGTGTGGTCTTCTCTATCGAAACAAAAAAGGTGGCTTTTCATAAAAGTCTGCAGTAGCCTGTGAGAAATACTCTCCGTGACACTATTGCCAAGTTTTGGCGACACCTACAAGCACTAACTTAACATTACTGCTGAAAATACGGACATTTTCTTGTGTTCAGTGGTGCCAGTCTCCGAACTGATTTAATAGTGACAAATGACCGTCACTCTTTCTCGATATTGGCTGGTATTCAGATCCTCATGTGTGCTTCCTACACGTAGTTGCTTACGGCTCTTAAATCTTCGGATATTTGAGGCATGAGACATAAATCACTCAGAAAGCCCCGAAATTATTAGGGTTATTTTGTTGCCACAGTGCATCTCGATTAATCGGGAATATAATGAAAAAGATACTACAGATATATAGTAATGTATTTTAAAACCCATCCAGTAATAATACCCAATAACAGTTGTCTGAAGAATGCAACTAAGAACCATTGTGTTTTACTACAAACACGTTACTATCAAATTATTGAGGATAGAAGAAAAATAATAAATCATAAGTGATTCTCAGCTGATTTTGATAAAAACTTCCCAAATGCATTATTCTACTCCTTCAATTAATGTCCGTTCTGATGAGGAATAGACAGTCATGAAGAAACAGTCGTCTGGATGAGGTATAATAATAATAATAACTGCTTTCTGCCAAAGGTATAATTTCCAATAGTCCTACAGGCAATATGCCCTTCTAAGTGGAATTTAATTTCACACTATTATATACCTAAACTCAAAATATCCTGAAAGAACTGATGATGACCAATACAACTGAAATTAGTCCATTACCAACACTTTTAGAGTAAAAGGGAATCAAATGATCAGGTGAAAATGATGTAGGTCAGCATTCTGAACCGAAATAGTTCAGAAGGGTCAAACACGGAAGAGAGTCTACTGCGCGAAGTGAGTAAATATACGACTACTACTACCACTACTCATAATACTTCTACCACCTGTACACAAACGGCACTACACAATTCAAAATACAACAGCGTCAGTTCTATTGAATTTATGTGTTACAGTCTAAATCCATAACTGAAATGACCTGGTTTGAAACTTTACACATATGCGGTCCACTTTGACTAGGAAACGTCAACTAGCCAACAGAATACCCGTAGTAACATGACCAGATGAAGTTCATGCAATGCATTCCCTTGATAAACTTGATCAATATCAATGAGAGCAATTTTCACAGAATCACATGAAATCATTTTTCTTTCACACGGTTTTCATTACATGTATACAACATGAACACTTGATTACACAATTGTGATCACTGTGAAATAATACAGATATACTACAGCTGAATACCCAGTTTGTTTTGATAAGCGTAACATAAAATCAGTCAAAAGTGAACAGGATGTCCAAATAATGCAAGAGGTTGGTGTGATAAAATCACAATCGAAGTAGAGACATTGTCAGTTACAGTGTAGGTGGAGATCAATTCAGATATAAGCGGAAGTGGTAATATGAGGGTTTGTTTAGACAAAGTGGAAGATTTCAATGATAACAAATAGATTAATTGAGATAGTGATTACTGTGAGAGTGGATGGATACAAGCACAGGAATATGTTGTTAATATAACCTCACCTATTTTACTAATTCACCATTTCACCAGCTGGTCTTTAGCCCGGAGAAATGGGAAAGGTTGGAGGTGATGACAGCGGTCCTACTCTGGAGACATCACTACAGAAACTTCAATGCATAAAATATGGTTGAAAGTTGAGCCGATTCTTTGGTGGAATTCGAGAGAAGGTGATGTGGGCTGGTGAATTTCTCCGGGAAACCAGACAGAGAATATGACTTTTTTCAATGAAAGCGAAAATGAGGATGGTGAAATGGAATGTTCACACGACGTTTGTAGCTGAAAATACTGATGAGACTTTGAAAGAGATGAGAAGATATGGCACAGATCATGTAGGAATCTGTGAGGGGAGATTAAATAGTTAGGAACTGTCAGAATTATCAATAACCTACTTCAGTTACCCGAACGACAACCATCAGTACACTGAGGGAGTGGCCACCATGATGTCACCAACAACATCCATAGTCTCTTTTTTTCAGTGGGAACCAATCTCCTTGAGGATATCAACACCAAGATTCCACTGGAAAGGGAGGATGGTTACAACTATACAATACTGCGCACACTTCTACAAACAATGGAAATCAGCAGAATACAGAAGGCCTCTACATACGACCTCGAGCAATAGTCGGCAAGACTAACACCGAATGGTGACGTCGAAACCTTAGTGGGCGATATGAATGCTGAACTGGGCGCAGTCAACACATGAAAAGAACTCGTGACTGGTTGGGATGCCTTTGACGGAATGAATGAGGACGGAGAAATCTCCTCAAATTTCTGAGCCTTTAATGTTTTAGTAACTGGATCTGAAGACAGTAAATATGCGGACTGCTGAACAGAAAACGACATACAGGAGCAGATTTGTGCTAGGACCATAATCTATTGCATGGATGATCAAGGTCAAGTTGAGAGCCTTCAGAGCAGCTGGAAGCAGATCACAATTCAAGTTTAACACCTAAAAACGAATCTACAAAAGACACTACCACTGAACTTATCAAGAAACAGTCGGAGGCACTAAACAACATCACTGGAGAGACGTGTGTGAATAACTTTGGAACTTTCTGAAATTTATGTTTTAGGAAACCTTTATATTCGTTCAAGAGGGGAAGAAGAACCAAGAAAATGAATGGATATCTACGGACACCTGAAAGTTAATAGAGGAGACAGGTGTAGTGAAACAGATGAACCAGTACAACAATGAAGAACCTAAGCGGGAACTGTATCCAGCCTAAAGTGCACTAAATAGATAGTAATAAAGATACTAATTTATACGAGAGTAGTTGGATATAAACACTGGATTACGTTGTAAAAACGATGGTAAATCTTGAGGAGTAGAAGATTAGTGAATGCTGACCAAGATGATGACAACTTCAAAGATTTGATTTAGCAGTAAAGCGCTTTATCTATTCACCATCTTGAAGGAATCCGGTGTTGTGTTATGTCACCGTTAAACGAGGCTAAGTTTATACGTTATAAAATGAATTTTTCCCATTCTGTAAAGGCTTTTCTAATTCACTTATCAAATAATCTAACGGACGCTTATCATATGAATCAGGGAAAAGTTTTATTTGAAGTTTGACCACGGATCGATATCAGTTATAGAACCATTGTAAACCATGGAGTAAATGACAGCTGTTTTGCTGTCGTTCTGGAGTGATGTGCAGCAGGCGCCTACTACCAGGGTTCAAACCCAGGACCTCGTGGTTAGAAGGCGAAATCGAAGATATTTTAGCCAATGGGACCCGACTCAATAGTCAACCCATGAATTCTAACTTCTACGAATTTGTAATTTCACTGCGACAACCGGCGAATGTCATCCGTGGCAAGTATTTGTCTTCACTACTGGCAAGGTGGATTCGACTGGTCACGACTAAGGGGAGACACCTGTCCACAACTCCTTGGTGGTTCTTAATGGTCCCTAACTGATGTCAATCCATGGTCAAACTTGAATCAAGTCAATTCCCTACAAAACAACTCTTGAAAACAATTTATTATTATTACTCTATTGTTTAAGTATTTATATAGTGAAATAACCACTGACCAGGTGATTTTATATCAGTTTTTAGGAGGACCGAACTTTTATTCTAGCCTTCGACAAGACCATAATTGTACAGTCTTATTCTGCGTCGCTACTAGTTGGCTGCTCTCTACTACGGTGTACCAATCTATTGACAAACAAACATGTAGAAAGAAATGGAAGTGGATTGAGCATATGCCAAGGAGACATTCAGGTGACATAACACACTAGGTTGTTGAGTGAAAGCAGAGTGTGAAGCGACAAACTGATCGTGGACATTAGTGAAGCCAGCTCGGGAGCTAAGTGGAGTGGATATGTGCTATCGAAGTTTCATGTTCCACTCGGAAAGCATGAGAGGAATCAGAATAATAATAATAATAATAACAGTAATAATCTTTTAATTTTTTCACAAAAATACTTACAGTTCTTTGGCTTTTCTTAATTCACTAATTAAATTCTGTCGTTCTTTCTTTTTAACTGTACACAAATGATTATCTGTGCAGAATTTCTGCAGAGCTCTCCAACGCTTCGCATCATTATCTCTAATAAAACTTTGACACTTCAATTTCCGTTCTTCTAAAGCATTTACATCATGCTGTAATAGAACACGTTGTTCTCGGGATTTCGCCATTTTCTCCTAAATTATTAAATAATGATAACAATATATGTAGGCAATTACAACTAGAACTTGATTCATTGAGGAATAATACTGAATACTAGTGATAATGGTATATATATATATATATATATATATATATATATATATATATATATATATATATATATATATATATATATATATATATATATATATATATATATATATAATCATGCAGTGATTGTAGATGGATAAAATCTGAACTGCAAATAAACCAACTTCTTAAAGACTGTCTTTAATTTTTTTAAACATACTTACGATAATGGTGATGGTGAATCAATGTAGTAGTTCTTACAGAATTCAGTAAGACATAAAATTACTGTTCTGCACAGTTGAAGACAATTTTTATTGATTTAAATAGTCATTAGTGAAAATACAACATGTAGTTCAGCGAAAAGGCTGTTTTCGGCGGATTCACTTTCCTTTTTCGCTGTACGATGGCATTTATACGCAATCCCTTTTTTATGAAAGAGGATAGTAACAGCAGTGATAAGTTGTTATAATCATAGTTGTTATTATTATTGTGGTGGTGTGATGCAGACAATGTGTTCCAATGGAATATTATTCTCACATACACCCACGGTTCAATACTGCATCAGCAAAAAATATGATTTATATTTGAACATTCTATTTCATGTCGTTTAATGTAAACCAAAATCACACGCTCAGTGAGTGGTTGAACAATATAAAGTGTATATGCATAAACAGCGATTTGACCAATGGAAAATATACTTTTGCTTCCATGTCTTGCCTTTTGCTGTTACAGTATTAGTCAGTGTGTAAGAGGAATTGAATAAGTGTAGTAGAATTACGTACAAAGTGTATCCTGTCTAAAAGGTTTGAAGAATACAATCCCATCGTATGGTTGTAGAGACGTAGTGATGACTTCTCTATAAGAAGTGCGATAATGGAACACCCTATCAACACTGATCATTCCATCTCAACAAACGCCTCCTTCAAAGTAATTATCAAAGTGAAGAATAACCTACCAAAGGCAATACAACTCCATCTCCTTTGTATTACTGAAGCCTTAGCTATTCAGTTGGAGAAACCGGAGTTATTTATACACAAAAGAAAATCATTCAATCACTTCTACTATCATGGTAAAAGCATTGTTGTTGATGTCTACTCACTTGATATTTGTTTGCTTGTTTTTCTAACTCCTTATAACTCTTGTATGCGTGTAGGTCTCTAAAAAATTCCATATTTTCGTCTGTTTACACGTGTATTTTGGTCACAATTCACTCATTAAATTTATTATTTTTTTTATTATTTTATTCCTTTACGTTCCCAGTGGAACTCAGGGCTTCAAGCTACAGCTGGGAAGTTTCAGTAGCAGTGGTGTTAATTTTTACGGAATAAGGTTGCTAGTCTCATTCCCAACCTCCTCTCGTTGCCGGCCTTATTACTAGCTTAGATAGGTAAAAGGGGGTGTATTGGCCGAGGGTCGAATCCCGGACGACATACGTTGCTGACGAGCGTTCTACCGCTGTGCCACCGACGCCTATTCATTAGATTCATCATCTTATTACCCAACCCTAGTACATTTATTCAACTGCTCTTATGTACTAATCTATAGGAACAACTATGATTGTGACAACTCATCACTGTTGTTACTGCCCTCTTTCATGAAAAAAAGAGATTGTCTATAAATGCGATCCTACAGCTAAAAAGGAAAATGAATTCACCGAAAAGAGTCTTTTCGTTGAACAAGGCGTTTTGTTCCCATTGATATCCGGATCGAAATCATTCATGAATTATACAATCAGAATAAATTTAGTCAACCGCATTTCCCTACAAGTCTGCACAGCTGAATCACATGTCAAATTTATACTTTTTTTAAATAACTCTGGTAGATGATATCTTGATACATCTTTCAGTCTGGTGGAATTTGTCTTAAAACTGCCTGAAAATTTCCGGGTTTATGTTGTATTTTCATACCATTTCAAGAACTGAGTTTTTGTCAATTTAATCGGTTTTAACCTTTTGACTTGTGGAGTACATCAATTTAGTAGGTAGCGATGGGTTGTACCAGGAATCGACTGACAGACCATTAAGCTAGACTCTTATTTTGAATAACAGAATGTGAAAATTGAGACACAATGATTCCGCTTTTGACTCTATAATAAAATAAAGTCATTCAACCGATTCTTCAGCTGCCTACAAGTATGGTCTTAAAAGCGATCAAAATTTAACAGTTCTCTATAGTTCTTCACTTATCCAGGCCGGTCATATGAATACTACGATAAGTCTGAAGATGAAATCAGACGTGTTATTTGCAATTTAAATATTTCCATGTGAAATTTCAACACAATTTCTTTCAGAAACACAAATTATTCTCATCGTAGTATATGATGAACTCAACACTCTAACTGGCAACCTAGAAAGCAAGAGAAATTATTATCACATATTAATATGAAAAATTGCTTTTTAACCATGATCTAAATGGTCTAAACACTAAATTGCCATAGCATTCGTCCGTATCACAGATCATCGGCCAGGACGGAACAGCTGTCCCAGGTTTTCCAACCCAAGTCAGCTCATGATGACATCCTGTAACCATTTACTTTGTTAGTTAGATTCAGATCAGACAAACTAATCAGTTCAAGCATCCAAATCCAGCTTTTTATTTTTCATTAGTTCTGATAAATTATATAATTTGTAAGACCTAGTGCATATTTGAACATATGTAGAAAAGAAATGAATAACTTCTGAAAGTGATTAATTTCAGTAAAATGTACAGTTAATATATTAATAAATCATCAGATTTTACAATTTTTTTCTTAAAAATATAGAAAAAAAAAGAAAGAAAAGCAGATATATATAAATGCAAATATTTATTTTAAAACTTACAGCGAATACTTTTCTCTTTTCTTTTAATTCTGCTGTCGCTTCAACTAAACGCTGTTTACACTCTTCAATAGGATCATCCATTATAGGATAGTGCTTAGAAAATTTCAAGGTGTGCTGATGCATAAACTTTGGACGATTACTGGCATATGCGATGTTTTTCATTTAGAAAACAAAAACAAAGCTTGTTAGTTACGCATACATATAGTCTATACACAATAATGTAGTGATTATAAGTAAGACGGAAATTTGAGTTAAGACAAAGTTCAAACAATCGGCTGGTAAGTTACCAGTCTGGTTGGAACTAACCTATGAGACTGCTGACTGTTTAAAACACAGAAATTTACACAAAACTGCTTCACTTCAAGGTGCCACCCTCCATATAGCACAGAAAGGTAGACAAAAAGGAAAAAAATTCAAAAGAATCATAATGAGCAGAAATACACGGGGAGAAAGAACAATTACACAGAAAATCATGATGATTCCATAAATCTGGGAAATTAGAGAGAGAGAGAGAGAGCGAACGCATCTACACCATTGTAAGCGATTTCGAGTTACATCAGCAACAGTCCCTATTTGCTGGTTCTTTGCGTCTGCAAGACATAGGACAATGGACACCTCTCTACTTGTTGGGCTCAAACCAGCAGTTAAAGACTTGATTGACTGATCTCGTGATTTGATCAGACTATTCCTTATTCTTTTTCAACCTAATTGTATGTAAGTTAACATTGTCCAAAGAAAAAGGCAACGATCTAGTGTGCTTAACACATGTCCTAGCCATCTCATTCAGTATAGCTTCACTGTTAGTTTTAAACTGTAATCACTTAATGGTGAAAAAAGTAACCAAAAATAAAGTTAACTTTAACCAATCAACCATCTACAAAGTTAACTTAATACTGACAGGCAAATGATTACTATCACTTTTAGTCAGTATTCAACAGAAATAATATAAAGTATGCTAGTCGTATTTCGCTATCTAACTGGCCTTACAAAAAGTGTCAATTAGAGCATATATATTTTTATCATCGTGTTTCTGTTTGCTAGTAAGTCAAATATTTTAAAGTACTTCGGAGACTTCATAAAATGTATAAATTGTACGCCTAAATATTAGTAATTATGAAGTAAGTGTAAAATAAAAATTATAATATCCTACTGAATGGTTTCAGATCATTGAGGCTATTGATAATCATCAGATAATGAAAAGCACTCATACATTCCTGAATAAGGCAAAAATGAAATCACCAAAATTATGCTTCAAAGTAGATTTCATCACTAACCAACGATAATTAGGGGACAGACGAAGACTCCGTGTCACCGAACAGTCGTTTCCTTCGATATCATGTCTTTTCTGTAGTGCTTATCTTTGACCCCACCAGGGCTCTAACTCGGGACCTTTGACTGATGAAGCGTCTGTGCACACTGCTTAAATGCCTCAAACAAGGTCAAAATGATAGTCCAGTACTTTCAACAACTCAGCACCTCCAAAACGTTTTTTTTCTTTAGACAAACTCATTCTCAATTTGTACAGTCTAAACTATATTGCACAGATAAGGCAGGCGAATGCTATCTTGAATTTCACTCAGTGATTATAAATTAAGTATGCCCCAATTAAACAAACACTCACACAATTACCTAGTTACACAAAGTAAACTCTACACAGTTTAGAAACATCTGAAATAGTATTTGTTTGTTACCAACTATCTCAAGATTAGTCACTTCAGATGATCGTATTTTTTCAAAATTAATTTGAGAACAAACACAACACCAATCGATAATGCACTGATTTCAACTAACCTTTGTTCATGAACTTTTGAATCTGGATTACACTTTAGTGTATGCGAAGCCATAGTTTAGACGAAACTACTTTAATAACTAATAAAGTAGTTTGCCGATTAACAGGAAAAGAGGGAAAGTTGGTTTCTGTAATGGCCAGTAAAAAGCAAAATTGGTGTAATAGAGACGTTTCAGAGGAAAAAAAAATGTGCAGACGGCAAGTTAAAGAAAGGAATCTTTTGTAATTGTAGCTTGATATGATTGATGGGTATCAAAATGTCAATAGATTTTGTTTCTGGGATCTCTTCGTGTCTAACTAAGACCAGGTCTAATAAATTCACAATTAGATTGTAAATGTTATTGCGTAGTAGCTGATCTTTGGTCAATTTAGACAGTCAACCTTCAGAGACAAGTGAATTTATAAGTATTTATAGAGTTAACTTTTAACTGGCTGAACAGTTAGTGAATTATTTATTGGTATGTATCTGCTGAACTGACTTGTTGGTAAAACACGGTAATTAAATCTGCTATTATCTGTTACTTTCCGACTTGTGTGAATGACTTAAATACTATTGACAACACGTGTATGCACAACTGTCACTGTGTCAGGCATAGTGAGTTAAACGTTCCCTCCAGTAAGTGCAGTGTGAAAATTCAAAGTGATTTAAATAAAAATCTCAAAGCTAAAAGAATGAGGAAGTTATCAGTTTGAGACTACATGAGAAACTTACTCGCATCAAAAGCCAAGTATGAAGTTAAACCTTTAAAAATTTTTAATTTGGCTCAACCACAGTACGAACGAATCAACGATTAAATCAGTTCATGAGTACAATGAGAACAACGAACGTTAAAAATCAGATTAACGTTTGAAAATCCGACTTAGACCAAGAATGCTAATCGACCCTACAATTTGACCTAATCACTTGGTAATTACTTATAAGAAGAGTTAACAATCTTGATATGTAAAACATTTTGATTACTTTTATACTACTCGTGAATAAACTTTTACACTTAAAGGACAATACAGCTTTTAAAAGCACTGACGTTTACCTCAATATCCGGTTCATTTGCAGGATAATAAAAGATAAGAGATCAGTTGTAAATGCTATTGGCTAAATGAATTACGAAACTGATTTAGCAGTGTCGATCAGCGAAAGTAGTAGAGCATTGTGAATTAACAATTTTTATCAAAGTTCTCTTTACTACATTTATTTAACTTATTGGCGAGCGGGTCAGCTGTTGTAGTTGAAGTTATATTCAGAGGCTTTATTTGAAAAATTATAACCTGTTAAATAAAATATCACCTAAATATAATCCAGCTTTAATGTTACTCATAAGCAATTCACTGACTGACTTTTGTGTTGTTAACAGTATATGATCCACCGCAGCAAACGGTTTACTCAACCACACCCACATAAGATGTTTCAGTGTTGTATTGTGTCTTAGTCAGGCAACTAGTGTGTTCAAAGTTGCTGTTTTTATCTTATGCATTATATGGAACATTTGTGAGATACTAGCGACGATAGGCTGGTTACGTTTGTCATATGAGTAAAATTAAGCTGTAAAATGGCCATGACCAAACAAAAAGAGGACGATTATTGCTTCGTTCTTGTACAGTGTTTTGATTTAACTTGTACATACGACTAATACAAAAAAAGCTAAACCAAGTCACAGGATTCCAAAGAAATATGAATTTAAGCTAAATTGTAATAAACATTTCTATTTTCGCACAAGCAGCATGCAGGCAATATTATTTGTTGGCAGTCAAGATCAGTACAAGTTAATAAGGAATTAAGAAGCAGGGTCATGATCTGAAAATGTCGTTAATGATTTACTGTGATATCATCTGACATCCAGTTGACTTAAATGCTTGACGAATATGTTGTTTACTAAAAAGTGTAAACATGTAATAAATTCTTTGATGTTTATTCACAGTGTACACAATCACTGAGTTAGATGAGAAATAACTAGAGGCTTTATCATGAAAGAAGATAAACTGACAGGCAAAATGTTAAAAAGTTTTAACACTTCAAAGAGTTGATAACGTTAAGACATAATAGCGATAAAACGGCATTGCCAAAATTATATTGGACTGAACAAATGAAGGTGAAAAGTGAGGTAATACCTGAAATTGTTCATAGTGAAACTAATAACAACAACAACCGATCTCTGCATGCAAGTCCAAGCTTACTTTAATGCTAATGTGATCGCACTCGAGTCTTTGGTCTCAGGTGTGCTATCCTTAGCGGGTTACCTCGTGGAAGCCTATAGTCACTTAATGGCAGGATGCTTTTATTTGGGTGGGCCTGGTCATTTAGGATTTGGTAGACGGTGATGAGGTCTCAAAACATATTCAGAATTTACTTACTATAGAATGTTAGAGGTAACTCAGAGTTAGCGAGACTTACTTTACTTTACTTTAGTTTAGTAAGTCTCGCTAACTCTGAGTTACCTCTAACATTCTATAGTAAGTAAATTCTGAATATGTTTTGAGACCTCATCACCGTCTACCAAATCCTAAATGACCAGGCCCACCCAAATAAAAGCATCCTGCCATTAAGTGACTATAGGCTTCCACGAGGTAACCCGCTAAGGATAGCACACCTGAGACCAAAGACTCGAGTGCGATCACATTTCTTTTCGTTTCGTGTTTGCCGTCTCTGGAACGCTTTACCGGCGGCCGTGACTACAGCGCCTTCTCTGGAGATTTTTAAGCGGAAGCTAGATAATCATGCAGAAATGCAAGGTTTGTGTCCCAATGACTTATCCTCATAAAACTTGAAACCACACTGTCAATGGATAAGCGTACAAACTAAATCCCCACGACCTATTCTGCCTTCTCTTACTCTATCTTTTCCTTAGGTCACCTTTATTATTCCACTTATCTCAACCTATATTATCTACGCTACAACCCATTATTTTTATTCTTATTATTATTACTAGTATTCTGCTTTTATGACTACACCGAATGACCAACGGGAGTTAGGTCAAACTCCATTCACAGCAGCAATACAGTCCTAACATACTGCATACTACAAACCACATCTCGACCAATCCCCGCACCACTCCTCCTGGAGTCTACCAGAGCTAAATCAGTCGAGTGGCGGGACTTACTACGCAGAATCTCACCGAAGATCTGGAACCTCTACCTCACAATCAAGAAGCGAGCTCAAAGAAATCACTGGTTTATACTAGCTCGTAATCAGGATATTGGATATTGGGAGTGGTTTGGCTATCCGCACAGACTCTAACTAATGACTAGTTATCAGCATGACTGACCCTGATCTTTTTCTAAGCATTTTCAGGAGCAGATCAGAACTTACTGGATTAGCCTATCGGCGTTGTTTCAAACATCACACCACATATTCGACACTGGCTAACATGACTTCAGAACGAAAAGACTCAATTCAGAACTTGAGGCCTGAATTTTCTATTTGAGTTACCAAAACTTCGGCAATGCAGATAATTTGAATTCAGAATGCAGTGAAAAACCTAATTTTCGCTCATTAAATAACGTTAAAGGAATCCCTTAACAGGCCTGTAATTTCAATAATCTAGGAATTTAATTGAAAATCGCAATATATAAAGTCTTTTTATCAAAAAACTTTCGATACATTGAATCATTTGGAAAAAAACTGACTTAAAGTTCACTTCGAAATGTACCAACTAAAAATTCTGTAAACACCTTGGAGACAACAACACTTTTTGCGGTATTTAATACATTCTACCTTTTCGGTGCAGTAAAAGAAAAGTCAAATTACTAGAAGTAAATGTGAACTGAGTGTGAAACTACTGTATTTGTCATATGCATTTTGTTATGTTTTTAGTCCTCATATTCAGCCGCCTCCAATTTTTTCCACAAGATGTCTTGTCTTGATATTCTGCACATTACTAAGGATGTCTAATTTCCTGTTCTTCACCCATATTCTCCCTAAAAGTACAGTACGTGACGCCAATCAACCTTATCCTCAGTCTATGCCAAATTTATATCCATCAGCAAAATTTTTCGGTATTACTTTGTTAGTATGTTCACTGTCTGTCAGTGTTCAGTGTTGCTTATTCTCTCGGGCCTGCCGACTTGCACTCTAGTCTTCTGTTTCAAGACAGCAAGGAGAGAGGTTGGGGAGTGCTTCCATTAACCCTCTCGCAAAGTGTGGACCAAGTATTAGCGCTGTATAGACATTCCTGTTAAAAATTAGGACTATACTTATTTGGCCGCTCGAAATTTCTCCGGGAAAATTTTATGGGTAATTATTAAGAGAACTGTGGTCTGCCTTATGGGTTGATTGGAACTCTCATTTTCTGACATGTCATGTGGGTGTCCGCGTCATGTGATCTGACAGCGGCACATTCCTGGCATGCTTCTCGCAGTGGCTTACGTTTCCGGAGAACTGGGTTGAAATACTGCTACAATGAGCGCAATGGGACATTTGGAGGGTAACATCATCTGCAGAAACAGTCTAGCCTATTTGGAAGCTTCACTTTTTGACAACAAATACTCCACATATCTCTATACAGTCTACTGTACAGTCTACTTTTATTTAGAACGGAGAATTATTTGGCAATAAATGATATCAGCACATGGAAATCACCCGAAAATGTTTACAGGGTACCAGAGAGATTGGAAGATGTGTTGTAGATGCATTTTTCACCGTATATGTGCTTGGATAGGAATTTTCGTTCCTTGAAAGGTTATATATCGGTTGATTTCATATAAAGTTGGGCTGCATTGTGCGGTATAATTTGGATTGAATGTATAAAAAATATTTAAACTTTATTAGATTATACCGTCGTCTGCTTAGTTGACTCCAGGGATAAAAGACTTCAGTGATTCTATTGACTGTCACAAGTGCAGTGCAGTGGTAGAGATCACTTGTCAATGTAGTTGAAGATTGAACGATCAATTCATGGTTGTTTGCTCAAACCCAACTCCTCCATATTTTTCGCGGGAGTCATCAATACGGCAGTCATCGTCTCATCATTCGCTGTTCAGAAGAAGATAAAAAACTATCAGAAATTTTGTGTCATAACCTTATTGTTGGTTACATATTGGCGCAAGAATAAAGGATTCTCGTGTCGCCAATCTGTGTTCTGGTTTTTCGCGTTGGTTATTACAAATTGTTTCTGAAAGTCTTCGAGGGACAGCGTGAGGTCCATCGCAGTAAGAGCTGGACATTGACAGATTATGAGAGTTGGCTGACAGTTTCTGATAGTTTATGTTCGTCTTTCCTGGTGTCTGCAAGTCTTCTTTGGACAAGTATTATCAAGAACTTTTCTGGAATTTTTGGTCAATTTCAGTGATGCCTGGGTCAAAGAAGGGACAAATCGTCTTGGAAGCAGGCAGGAAAATAAAAAATGCTGAGTTGCTTGTTAATTGTAACGATATGTATGATGCTCAGCACGATGAGTCTGTTGTTCATGGTCCGCCGTCTACGGAAAATAGGAATTTTAAACTGCCTTAAAATGTTTCGACGGAAACCCAGCTGACTATCCGCGGTTTGTAAAGGAGTTTGAGATCATGTTGAGTAGTTTTTTATTAAATGATGAAATGAAGTTGATGTGTTTGTTGAGGTACTGCACTGGAGTTGCTTCAAGAGCTATACAGTGCTGTAAGTTCATTCCCCTAACGAAGGATGCTCTGAGCCTATGAGTCTACTGCGTCAAAGGTTCGGTAGACATTCGATGTTTGTAGGGAAATTATTCGAGGCTGATAAAGGTAATGGTAGTCAGTTACAAGATGACTCCAAGGGACTCTCTGTGTTTTGGATAATCTGTTGACTTACAAGAATGCACTGATTTCGATGAATTGCATGAGTGATCTCAACTCGAGTTTTGTCCTAGAAGTAATAGCGAGACGCCTCCCTACTCGACCGCAAAAAATGTTGGCGAAGATAAGCTCTCGTATATAGGATGAAGGTATTGAGCCAAAGTTCGATGATTTCTGAAACTAGTAAAAGATGGTGTCAATCAAGCCATGAGCAGGTTTGCCAGTATATTGCGTCCCACGTCTAGAATAGAGCAGTCTGAGGGCAAAACGCAGTCATTTATGACGAAAGGGTCCCAGAGAGGCGGATATCGAGAAATCTTTATGGTGTCTAGTAATCCATATAAACTTAGTGAGTGTAACAGCGTTCGTGGGACATCTCCAACAAATAGGTTACAAGATGCAAGACAAACACGGTTGTGTTTTACACGTTTGCAAGAAGTGCACACAAAAGCGAACTGTGAATCAGTGACCAAGTTTAGCGGTGAGCTAAATGTGAAGTCAGCATCATCAAGTTCTGACTCCGAAACGTTTTATGAGTATGATGCGACAAAGAAGCCTGTAGCTGAAAGTGGTAAATCACTGTTGAATAGTGTGTCAGAGACGACACCGCAGTTTGTGCAGGAGAGGAGAGTTACAGCTTCAGAGTCCAGTTCTGACTCCACAAGTTTTCAAGGAATTACTAGTCAGAGTAAGGGTATAAAACCTTTAACGATTTGTGACGAAGAACCCAAATTGTCCACTGCTGCTATAAAAGAGGTTGAAAATGATGAAGTCGACCAGCTAGACAACGATAAAGGGGATATTTGTGACAATGATCATCATAGAGCACCTCTCAATCTGGCTGGTCATAATGAGAGGATAGAATGTCTACTAATGCTGAGTTGAACAAAAGTTCTGTACAACTTGAACGTGAAGTGGAAATAAATGCAGATGCAGTTGCAGAAGGCATGCATACTTGTCAGACCGTCAGTGTGAGTGATCAGCATGTAGCCCACCTATCATCAGATGCTATTGCTAAACCTGAGCTGATAGTAAAGGACAGCAGTGGTGGTGGTCTTGCAGGTAGACAAATTTCTGAAAGTCGAGCAACAACAGCTTCTGATCCACCGCTAACTTCATCAACTTGTGTCACTCAGTCGTCGTTGGTGTTGTCATCTACAATGGAAAAGACGCCCATCAACTCAAGTATCTTGTGCAACGACTCTGAGAGTATTGGTGCATTTGAAAAGACGAAAGATATTGCTCAGTTTAGTGAGGATAAGCCAAGTGTAAACGAGAGAGTAATTGTTAAATTGACTTGCATGAATAAAGACATTTCTGGTTTCAAGTTACTATTTGAATGCTATTATCTTCGGTGTAAATTACTCTGTTTCTACGCTTGGTTGACCAGATACGTCGTGCGTTTGTTCGTCATCTATGTTCTACGATACAATGACATGAGCGTGTTGCCGTTTAGATTTGAGGATATAGCTGATAGAAGGAAGTCAGCAAATGAACTTCGCGACAATTTTTCAACCTAGAGCGTCAACCTGAGAAGGGTTGTAGGCGTACTGATGTAAGACCTACAATTCTTCAAGAGTAGTACGTCGAAGCACAGTCCATCGTACTTGGTGTGTTGTTTTGTATATATGTTTTTGGGTTATATACTGGATTGGTAACATCTCTCATCTATTTGTAGATAATTTTGTTTGTGTCCGGACGTCTTCCATTTGTATCATCAACCTGAGAAGATTTGTAGGCGTACTGATGTAAGTCCTACAGTTCTTCAAGGGTAGCGCATCAATGAGCAGTCCAATGTGCTTGGTGTGTGATTTTGTACCTATGTTCATATTGTATATACTGAATTGATATCATCTGTCATCTAGCTGTTGGTAATTCTCTTTGTGTCCGGACGACTTCCACTTGGATCATCAACCTGAGAAGGAATGTAGGCGTACTGGTGTAAGTCCTACAGTTCTTCAAGGGTAGTTTGTCGTGCCAGAATCCACAACATTTGATGTAGTGATTGTACATATGTTTGTGTTAAATAATTGTGTGAGTTCCAATTATTGTAATTGTTGGTTAATCTTGTTTGTTTCCGTACATTCCACAACTTACAATCGTCAACGTGAGAAGGGTTGCAGGCGTACTGGTGTACGTCCTGCGATTCTTCAATGCATAATCCTCGAGGTTATGTGTACCGTTTGTATATATGCGAGGTGTGTCAAATCAATTGGTGTTTTGGATTCAGCGTTCACTCGTTGTTTTCGTACCTTGTTGTTACTGCATAATTTCGATAACGTTTTCGTCATGCGTACCTCTGAAGTTGTTTCTAGTCTTCTACGACCGTGAATGAATTGATTGATGTTATAGACAGCAGATGGGTCGCATACGCCGAGGAGGCTATTGCTGAGAATGAAATGCACACGGAGATAATTGTTAGCTGTGGTCCCACACGCCGGGGAGAAAGAGTGTAAACGACTGAGGCTCGCATACGTCATCGTTACTAGAATTGAGGCAGAATGAGTGACAAGCGATTTCAGTGGTAGTTGGTATTGAGTAGATAAGAGGATGAGCGTAGAGTATCGTGAGGTACTGCCAAGGTCACGTTGTATTCTGCAAGGGTCATTCTAGCAAGTGGAGATTGTGTTGCAAGATATCAAGAGGATGCCTTTAACTCGAAGGTGTAGGTCGTAATTGATGTGTGAGATTGTGCTGTGAGTATGCTTGTGGTGTGTTGGCTTTTCTGTTTGTTTTCCATTTCAGCTCTGTCCTTGTGACCCAGGTTTTCGCAATGGCATCCAAGTCAACGTGTATTGGTCGTGATGGAAAAAAGGGATGGATCCGTATTTTGCCGGGGAGTGTCAATGTAGTTGAAGATTGAACGATCAATTCATGGTTGTTTGCTCAAACCCAACTCCTCCACATTTTTCGCAGGAATCATCAATACGGCATTCATCGTCTCATCGTTCGCTGTTCACTGGAAGACAGAAAGCTATCAGAAGTATTATCGTTTTCTATTTTTATAACATTTATTCTTAGACCTTGTGTGTAATAACAGTATTGTTGGTAACATATTGGCGCAAGAATAAAGGATTCTCGAGTCGCCAATCTGTGTTCTGGTTATTCACGTTGGTTATTACAAATGGTTTCTGAAAGTCTTCGGGGGACAGCGTGAGGTCCATCGTAGTAAGAGCTGGACATTGACAGTTTATGAGACTTGACTGGGATCACTACTTGTTTAATTTGCCTCACTCTATTACTCAATACATCAATACATCGTGTAGTGTTATTATGCAAATAAATTGTGTTTATTATGAGAGCCTGTATCTATTAAGCTCAGTTATTTTCAATCTATTGTTGGTTATGCGATTTCCACTGACACCAAATGCTCAATATATGTGCCTCAACGGTTTTGATCACAGATAATGAAGGTGAATATATGTCTCGAAATTTTCATTCACATGAAGAAGTACGGATATAATGTCTCGACTGAATGTCTAGGCTGCATTACGCGGTATTACTTTCTCCAGCATAATAAGTATGTTCGTCTTACGATGTTTCATTTATTTCTCTGAGCTATTAAATTTGTGCATAACTGTTTGGTTCACATGGGTACTTTCGTTTGAATTATACATGACAAGTTCGTCACCACACAACCCCACATTCTTGAAGATTCTAAGTAACAATGTCATCAGTCATCTGGAGGTGAACCTACCTGTTCAAATGGCATGCATTTAGACTGATACTGTCAGCCACGTCTCGTAAACCGTTGATGCCCAGCTCTTGCTACACTCGGGCTCACGCTGTCGCTTGAAGTTTCTCAGAAACGCTTAGTAATAACGGACGAAAAAACCAAAACACCAATTGTTGACTCGAGGATTCTTTATCGTTACACCAACATATAAATCACGTATGACTAAGGTCTGTGAACAAATATTACAATAATAAATCACAATATTACTTCTGACGGTGTTTTACTCTTCTTTCTGAACAGCGACCGATGAGACGATGAATGCCGTATTGATGATTCCGCGAAAAATGTGGAAGTTGGGTTTGAGCAAACAACCATGAATTGATCGTTCAATCTTCAACTACATTGACACTCCCCGGCAAAATACGGATCCATCCCTTTTTTCCATCACGACCAATACACGTTGACTTGGATGCCATTGCGAAAACCTGGGTCACAAGGACAGAGCTGAAATGGAAAACAAACAGAAAAGCCAACACACCACAAGCATACTCACAGCACAATCTCACACATCAATTACGACCTACACCTTCGAGTTAAAGGCATCCTCTTGATATCTTGCAACACAATCTCCACTTGCTAGAATGACCCTTGCAGAATACAACGTGACCTTGGCAGTACCTCACGATACTCTACGCTCATCCTCTTATCTACTCAATACCAACTACCACTGAAATCGCTTGTCACTCATTCTGCCTCAATTCTAGTAACGATGACGTATGCGAGCCTCAGTCGTTTACACTCTTTCTCCCCGGCGTGTGGGACCACAGCTAACAATTATCTCCGTGTGCATTTCATTCTCAGCAATAGCCTCCTCGGCGTATGCGACCCATCTGCTGTCTATAACATCAATCAATTCATTCACGGTCGTAGAAGACTAGAAACAACTTCAGAGGTACGCATGACGAAAACGTTATCGAAATTATGCAGTAACAACAAGGTACGAAAACAACGAGTGAACGCAATGAATCCAAAACACCAATTGATTTGACACACCTCGCATATATACAAACGGTACACATAACCTCGAGGATTATGCATTGAAGAATCGCAGGACGTACACCAGTACGCCTGCAACCCTTCTCACGTTGACGATTGTAAGTTGTGGAATGTACGGAAACAAACAAGATTAACCAACAATTACAATAATTGGAACTCACACAATTATTTAACACAAACATATGTACAATCACTACATCAAATGTTGTGGATTCTGGCACGACAAACTACCCTTGAAGAACTGTAGGACTTACAGCAGTACGCCTACATTCCTTCTCAGGTTGATGATCCAAGTGGAAGTCGTCCGGACACAAAGAGAATTACCAACAGCTAGATGACAGATGATATCAATTCAGTATATACAATATGAACATAGGTACAAAATCACACACCAAGCACATTGGACTGCTCATTGATGCGCTACCCTTTGAAGAATTGTAGGACTTACATCAGTACGCCTACAACCCTTCTCAGGTTGACGCTCTAGGTTGAAAAATCGTCGCAGATTTTATTTGCTGATTTCCTTCTATCAGCTTAATCCTCAAATCTGAACAGCAACACGCTCATGTCATTGTATCGTAGAACATAGATGACGAACAAACGCACGACGTATCTGGTCAACCAAGCGTAGAAACAGAGTAATTTACACCGAAGATAATAGCATTCAAATAGTAACTTGAAACTAGAAATGTCTTTATTCATGCAAGTCAATTTAACAATTACTCTCTCGTTTACACTTGGCTTATCCTCACTAAACTGAGCAATATCTTTCGTCTTTTCAAATGCACCAATACTCTCAGAGTCGTTGCACAAGATACTTGAGTTGATGGGCGTCTTTTCCATTGTAGATGACAACACCAACGACGACTGAGTGACACAAGTTGATGAAGTTAGCGGTGGATCAGAAGCTGTTGTTGCTCGACTTTCAGAAATTTGTCTACCTGCAAGACCACCACCACTGCTGTCCTTTACTATCAGCTCAGGTTTAGCAATAGCATCTGATGATAGGTGGGCTACATGCTGATCACTCACACTGACGGTCTGACAAGTATGCATGCCTTCTGCAACTGCATCTGCATTTATTTCCACTTCACGTTCAAGTTGTACAGAACTTTTGTTCAACTCAGCATTAGTAGACATATCTATCATCTCATCATGATCAACCAAAGACAACTGTGAAGTATCATGATCATTATCACGAATATTCACTTTACCGTCAACTTCGTCATTTTCAAACTCTTTAATAACAGAAGTAGACACTTGTGATTCCTCCTCGCAAATCCTAAAAGGCTTTATAACTTCACTCTGACTAGTAATACCTTGTAATCTTATCGGGTCAGAACTGCACTCTGAAGCAGCAACTCTATTCTGTGACACTCTATTCAACAATGGCTTACCAGTTGCAACTACAGACTTCTTCACCGCACTGTTATCGTCACACAATTCGGAGTAAGGCCTGGAGTTTACATTTAGCTTATCACTGAACTTGCTCACTGGTTCACAGTTCACCTTTGTATGCACTTCTTGCAAACTTGTAAAACACAACCGTGTTTGTCTTGCATCTTGTAACTTATCTGTTGAGGATGTACTACGAAACCTGTTACACTCATTAGGCCTATATGCATTACTAGACATCATGGAGCCTTCTCGATATCCACCTCTCTGAGGCCTACTCGTCATCAATGATTGCGTTTTACCCTCAGACTGCTCTATTCTAGGAGTGAGATTCAATATACTGGCAAACTTGCTCATAGACTGATTGACACTATCTTTTACTAGTTTCAGGATATCATCAAATTTTGGCTCGATACCCCCATCCTCCATACGGGAGCTTATCTTCACCCACTTCCTTTGCAGTCGAGTAGGTAGGCGTCTTCCTATTACTTCTAGTATAAAACTCGAGTTGAGTTCATTCATGCAATTCATCGAAATCAAGGTATTCTTATAAGTCATAAGATTATCTAAAAACTCAGTAAGTGCCTTGGAGTCATCTTGAAGTTGACTGCCGTTACCTTTGACAGCTTCGTATACGTTCCTTACAATCATTGAAGGTCTTCCAAACCTTTGACGTGATATGCTCATAGCCTCAGCGTATCCCTCATTAGGCGGCATGAGCTTACAGCACTGTATAGCTCTTGAAGCATCTCCAGTGCAATACCTCATCAAATGCATTAACTTCATTTCATCAGTTAATGAAAAACCACTCGGCATGATCTCAAACTCCTTTACAAATTGTAAATAATCAGCCGGGTTTCCATCGAAACACCGTGGTTCAAATTTAGGGAGTTTGATGTTCCTATTATCCCTGAACGGCGAAACAGTAACATCAACCATGTCATGCTTAACATCAGACACATCGTTACAATTAACAGACAAGTCACCATGACTTACTTTCCTGTTTGCATCCGAGACGCTCTGTCCCTTCTTTGACCCAGGCATTGTTGAACTTGACCCAATTCCAAAAACGTTCCAGATATTGCTTGTTCAAAGAGGACTTGACCGGCACCAGGAAAGATGAACGGTAACTATCCAATCTGTTACCAACGGTCCAAACCCGTCGAAAACTGACTTCTCCGTCAGAAACTGTCAGCCACGTCTCGTAAACCGTTGATGCCCAGCTCTTGCTACACTCGGGCTCACGCTGTCGCTTGAAGTTTCTCAGAAACGCTTAGTAATAACGGACGAAAAAACCAAAACACCAATTGTTGACTCGAGGATTCTTTATCGTTACACCAACATATAAATCACGTATGACTAAGGTCTGTGAACAAATATTACAATAATAAATCACAATATTACTTCTGACGGTGTTTTACTCTTCTTTCTGAACAGCGACCGATGAGACGATGAATGCCGTATTGATGATTCCGCGAAAAATGTGGAAGTTGGGTTTGAGCAAACAACCATGAATTGATCGTTCAATCTTCAACTAGATTGATAGATACTTGACCCTAAGTTCCTATTGTTACGAAGACAGTCCAAACCGACAAATGCTACAAGTGATTCTCGACTTTAACTCCAAAACACCAGTGGCTGTAAGAAGGCAGTTGTATTATTTGGCAATTAAAATCGAGGGTTAGTACATAGTCTGTAAACAAATGTTTTACGCAATATATGAAGTACTTTTCGTTTTATTTCGTCTTCCTCGAACCTGTAAACGATTGAACCTTTCGTGCCTTCGAGTTGCCCATTAATGGCAACTAAGTCCAGTGAACCAACGTTCAATGTTCACCCCCGTTGACAGACCATCATATTGTTTTACTGACACTGAAATATTCTGTGTATTCGACTCATCAACGCCTGCTATCTTGATTGTCTCATACATACTTATAGGCCCTTACTTCGTCATCAATGTCTTCTTCTTCTTTCTTATTATTATTATATCCTTTAATTCCTAGAGGAACATAGGGCTTCAGCTGCGCACCTCCATTGCCTTCTGTTTTCTGCCAACTTTTTCGTCCCGCTCCAAGTTTGCCCACATGCTTTCATCTCCTCTTCACATGACCTCCTCCAAGTCACCCTCACACTGACGACCAACTCGCCCCTTCCTTCTCGGGTTCCACTCGAGCAATGGCTTGTCTAGTGATGTCACTTGATGGTTTCCTCAGAGTATGGCCAGCCAATCCATCTCCATTTCTTCCTGCCTATTTCTTTCACAATCGGTTCCATACTTCCAATTAAACGGCCAAATATATGAACAAGTCAAAGGAACACCCATGGGATCGCCAATATCAGGTTTGATTGCAGAAGCAGTGATGCAAAGACTCGAAAACATAATTCTACCAAAGATCAAACCCAAGATTTGGATACGCTACGTCGACGACACATTTGTAATAATCAAAAGAAACGAATTAGACAAAACTCACAACTTAATAAACAACGTCTTCAACGACATCAAATTCACAAGAGAAGAGGAATCCGAGAACAAAATACCATTTTTGGACGTCTTAGTCAGGCGAACAACTACAGGAGAATTAGAAACTCAAGTTTATAGGAAATCAACTCACACAGACCAAATACTGAATTACAACAGCAACAACCCAATAGCACACAAAAGGAACTGCATACAAACACTATTCAAGAGAGCAAGGACTCACTGCAGCACTCCCACCTTAAGAAAAATTGAAGAAAAGTATCTCATAGACGTCTTCCAAAAGAATGGATATCCCCGGAATTTCATCAAGAGACATATACCCCCAAGCCAACCTACCAAAACAAAAGCCACCAAGGAAAACACAAAGAAAATCGCCTTACCATATATAAAAGATATCTCAGAAATCACTAAAAGACTCTTCAAACCTTTAGGAATTGACGTCGTACACAAACCAACAAAGTCGCTGCACTCAATTCTATGTCAACCAAAAGACTCAACAGCAAAAGAAGACAAAACCAACATCATCTACAAAATAAACTGTAACAACTGTGAAAAACACTACATTGGCCAAAGTGGACGTCCCCTTCGTCTTCGTATCCACGAACATAAGCTAGCCGTCAAAAGACATGATATACACTCCCTCATTTCACTACACACAGACAACCACGGACATCAATTCGACTGGGACAACGTTCAAATATTAGACAAAGGAAATAACAAGAATGCTAGAGAATTTTTAGAAGCTTGGCATTCCAGTGAATCATCAATCAATAGACACATCGAGATAGACAAAATTTGTCAACCAATAAGAAAGAAACTTCACACACGATTGGCCAAAGTTCAAGTCACAGAAACAATCAGTTCCAACACAAGTAACCTAGAAGGTGTGAAAACATACATAAACAACCAATCACGTCCAAGGTCACCAGGAGGAATGATTAATAAACTCGTGGAGAAACCTAAAAGCTCACTTCAATTTGAAGTATGCGCTGAAGATGTCACCCAGTAAGGTGATGAAAGCTTCGCAAACTAACTATCCAGCTCAGAGAACAAAACCACATCAAAATTATCCACCTGAGCTACAAATCTTCTCTATCATATCTAAATCTTACGAGCGGGATACGCTTCTCTCTGTTCGAAAGTGGGAAGACTTCGCCAAAAGGCAAGGATCCACCAGAGAACAATTATTCTTTCTCCATGAGTGCCTTCGTCATTCAATCCTACCAAACAGTGTAAGATACAAGCCACCAGTCAACTGCCCAATGGGATGGAAATTGGCCGAACAATGTGGAAGACGAATGGTCAAATTAATGATTACGGACGCACATTATCGGATCAACAAATATCAACAAATAATAGATGTCCAAAAAGCCAAATTAGAGAAAACCCTCAACCAAGAACACCTGTCAACGCTGATCACCGCAATTTCACTGTCAAGTGGAAAACACAGAGAACAAAGACGAAGAGTCCTCAAAACCAAGCTAGCCAAGATTAGAAAACAACAACCAGACAATACGCCCATAGACTGCGTAGTCAACCTATCAAAACAACTGTCAGCAAAGTCTCATAAACCGTTAATGCCCAGCTCTCGCTACGGTCGGGCCCACGCTGTTCTTAGAAGATTTCTGAGAAACGCTTAGTAACAACGGACGAAAAAACCAGAACACCAATTGTTGACTTGAGTATTATGTATTGTTACACCAGCATATAAATCAAGTATCACTAAGCAAACTAAGAAAACTAAGGTCTGTAAACAAATATTACAATAATAAATCGTTATGTTACTTCTGACGATGTTTCAATCTTCTTTCTGAACAGCGACCGATGAGACGATGACTGTCGTATTGATGCCTCCGCGAAAATCGAGGAAGTTGATTTTGAGCAAACAACCAAGAATTGATCGTTCAATCTTCAACTCCATTGACACTCCCCGGCAAAAAAGGGATCCAACCCTTTTTTCCTTCACGACCAATGCACGTTGACTTGGATGCCATTGCGAGAACCTGGGTCACACGGACAGAGCTGAAATGGAAAACAAACAGAAAAGCCAACACACCACAAGCATACCCACAGCACAATCTCACACATCGCTGACGACCTGCGCCTCCAGACAGAGACCTCCTCTTGACATCTTGCAACACAATCGCCACTTGCTAGAATGACTCTTGCAGAATGCAACGTGACCATAGCACCACCTCATGATACTCTTCAAGCATCCTCTTTTCTATTCACTATCAATTATCACTGAAATCGCTTGTCACTCATTCTGCCTCAGTTCTAGTAGCGGTGACGCATGCGAGCCTCAGTCGTTTACACTCTTTCTCCCCGGCGTGTCGGACCGCAGCTAACAATTATCTCCGTGTGCATTTCATTCTCAGCAATAGCCTAGCCTCCCCGGCGTATACGACCCATCTGCTGTCCTTAACATCAATCAATTCATTCATGGATGTAGAAGAGTGGACACAACTTCAGAAGTAATCACGACGAAAATTTTAACAAAATTATGCAATAACAACAAGGTACGAAAACAACAAGTAAACACAATGAATCCAAAAACACCAATTGATATGACACACCACACATATATACAAACAGTACACACAAATTCGCAGTTCATGTCTTGATGGAATTCCTTTGAAGAATTGCAGGACTTACACCAGTACGCCTACAACCCTTCACAGGTTGACGATTGTAAGTTGTGGAATGTCCAGACACAAACAAGATTAACCAACAATTACATCAATTGGAACTCACACAACTATTTAACACAAACATATGTACAATCAACACATCAAATGTTGTGGATTCTGACACGACAAACTACCCTTGAAGAACTGTAGGACTTACAGCAGTACGCCTACATTCCTTCTCAGGTTGATGATCCAAGTGGAAGTCGTCCGGACACAAACAGAATTACCAACAGCTAGATGACAGATGATATCAATTCAGTATATACAATATGAACATATGTACAAGATCATACACCAAGCACATTGGACTGCTCATTGATGCGCTACCCTTTGAAGAACTGTAGGACTTACAGCAGTACGCCTACAACCCTTCTCAGGTTGACGCCCTAGGTTGGAAAATCGTCGCAGAGTTCATTTGCTAACTTCCTTCTATCAGCTATATCCTCAAATCTGAACGGCAACACGCCCATGTCATTGTATCGTAGAATATAGATGACCAACAAACACACGACATATCTCATCAACCAAGTGTAGAAACAGAGTAATTTACACCAAAGATAATAACATTCAAATAGTAACTTGAAACTAGAAATGCCTTTATTCGTGCAAGTCAATTTAACAATTACTCTCTCCTTTACACTTGGCTTATCCACACTAAACTGACCAATATCTTTCGTCTTTTCAAACGCACCAATACTCTCATAGTCATTGCACAAGATACTTGAGTTGATGGGCGTCTGTTTCATTGTGGATGACAACACCAACGATGACTGAGTGACACAAGGTGATGAACTTAGCGGTGGATCAGAAGCTGTTCTTTTTCGGCTTTCAGATAGTTGTCCAACTGCAAGATTACCACCACTGCTGTCTTTCACTACTAGTTCGGGTTTAGCACTATCATCTGATGATAGGTGGGCTACACGCTGATCAATTACACTGACTGTCTCACAAGTATGCACACCTTCTGGAACTGCATCTGCGTTCAATTCTACTTCACGTTGTAGTTGTACAGAACCTTTATTTAACTTAGCAGTAGTAGGCATATCCCTCATCTCATCATGATCAACCAAAGACAAATCTGCACTATCATGATCATTACCACAAATATTCAATTTACCGTCAACTTCATCATTTTCAAACTCTTTAATAACAGAAGTAGACAATTTTGGTTCCTCCTCAAAAATCATTAAAGGTTTTATATCTTCACTCTGACTAGTAATACTTTGTAAACTTGTGGGGTCAGAACTGCACTCTGAAGCAGTAACTCTATTCTGTGACACTCTATTCAACAACGGCTTACCAGTTGCAACTACAGACTTCTTCACCGCACCGTTATCGTCACACAATTCGGAGTCAGGCCTGGAGTTTACATTTAGCTTATCACTGAACTTGCTCACTGGTTCACAGTTCACTTTTGTATGCACCTCTTGCAAACGTGTAAACACAACCGTGTTTGTCTTGCATCTTGTAACTTATCTGTTGAGGATGTACTACGAAACCTGTTACACTCACTAGGTCTATATGCATTACTAGACATCATGGAGCCTTCTCGATATCCACCTCTCTGAGGCCTTTTCGTCATCAATGAGTGCGTTTTACCTTCAGACTGCTCTATTCTATGGGTGAGATCTAACAGACTGGCGAACTTGCTCATAGATTGATTGACACTAGTATTTACCAGTTTCAGGATATCATCAAACTTTGGCTCGATACCCTCATCCTCCATACGGGAGCTTATCTTCACCCACTTCCTTTGCAGTCGGGTAGGTAGACGTCTTGCTATTACTTCTAGTATAAAACTCGAGTTGAGGTCACTCATTCGATTCATCGAAATCATTCCATTCTTGTAAATTAGCAAATTATCTAAAAACTCAGTGAGTGCCTGGGAGTCATCCTGTAATTGACCACCATTACCCTCAACAGCCTCGAATAATTTCCCTGCAATCATCGAGGGTCTTCCAAACCTTTGGCGTAATATGCTCATAGCCTCATCGTAGCCCTCTTTAGGCTTCATAAACTTACAACACTGTATAGCTCTTGCAGCATCTCCAGTGCAATATCTCATCAAATACATTAACTTCAATTCATCATTTAATAAAAAACCACTCAACATGATCTCAAACTCCTTTACAAATTGTAAATAATCAGCCGGGTTTCCATCAAAACACCGTGGTTCAAATTTAGGGAGTTTGATGTTCCTATTATCCCTGAACGGCGAAACAGTAACATCAACCATGTCATGCTTAACATCAGACACATCGTTACAATTAACAGACAAGTCACCATGACTTACTTTCCTGTTTGCATCCAAGACACTCTGTCCCTTCTTTGACCCAGGCATTGTTGAACTTGACCCAATTCCAAAAAGTTCCAGATATTGCTTGTTCAAAGAGGACTTGACCGGCACCAGGAAAGATGAACGGCGACTATCCAAACTTTCACCAACTGTTTGAATCCGCCAGATCTGTTTCTATCGTCAGAAACTGTCAGCAAAGTCTCATAAACCGTTAATGCCCAGCTCTCGCTACGCTCGGGCCCACGCTGTTCTTAGAAGATTTCTGAGAAACGCTTAGTAACAACGGACGAAAAAACCAGAACACCAATTGTTGACTTGAGTATTATGTATTGTTACACCAGCATATAAATCAAGTATCACTAAGCAAACTAAGAAAACTAAGGTCTGTAAACAAATATTACAATAATAAATCGTTATGTTACTTCTGACGATGTTTCAATCTTCTTTCTGAACAGCGACCGATGAGACGATGACTGTCGTATTGATGCTTCCGCGAAAATCGAGGAAGTTGATTTTGAGCAAACAACCAAGAATTGATCGTTCAATCTTCAACTCCATTGACAACAACTACTATCAAAAATAGAACAACAACTACTACAAATATGATTAAACTACAACACCGGAGATGCTTCAAAAAGTGATTTCTTCGCTGCCCTTGAATCATTACTCAAATCATCAAACTTGAACGAGGAAACACAGGGAGAGATACGCCAAATAATTGTACCAATGGTCAAACAGAAAAGACAACACACACAACTCAACTCTCAAGAACTAAAGGCCCTCAAAAAGCCGAAAAATAGGAAGGACATCGTCATTTTACCAGCCGACAAAGGAAGAACAACAGTAGTCATGGACAGAGAAGAATACACCAAGAAAGCTGAAGAACTACTCAAAGATGAAGATGTATATCAACAACTCCCAACAAATCCCATACAAACATTGGACAACCGCATTCAAAGGACCTTAAACAAGCTCGGCAAAACTGGACAGATCACAAAACAAGACCAATGGCGAATGAAATCCAATGGACCAGTCCTACCTCGATTCTACGGCAGACCCAAAATACACAAGGCAAATATCCCGTTACGACCAATTGTATCACTCCCAGGAACTCCAACATATAATTTGTCCAAGGAATTATACAGAAAACTAAAACACCTAACGGAATCCTGTGATCACTCCATCAACTCTGCTATCCAATTCCCAGAGAAAATCAGAGACATCCAAATAGATGAACAAGAAATAATGGTATCCTTCGACGTGACAGCATTATATACCTCTTTCGGACAAAAACTAGCAAAAGAAACCATGGAGCAATTACTTAGCAACGACGAACAACTGCCACAACAATCAAAAATGCAACACACAAGCTGGATGGAATGCATAAATCTATGCCTAACAACATACTTCCAATTCAACGGCCAAATATATGAACAAGTCAAAGGAACACCCATGGGATCGCCAATATCAGGTTTGATTGCAGAAGCAGTGATGCAAAGACTCGAAAACATAATTCTACCAAAGATCAAACCCAAGATTTGGATACGCTACGTCGACGACACATTTGTAATAATCAAAAGAAACGAATTAGACAAAACTCACAACTTAATAAACAACGTCTTCAACGACATCAAATTCACAAGAGAAGAGGAATCCGAGAACAAAATACCATTTTTGGACGTCTTAGTCAGGCGAACAACTACAGGAGAATTAGAAACTCAAGTTTATAGGAAATCAACTCACACAGACCAAATACTGAATTACAACAGCAACAACCCAATAGCACACAAAAGGAACTGCATACAAACACTATTCAAGAGAGCAAGGACTCACTGCAGCACTCCCACCTTAAGAAAAATTGAAGAAAAGTATCTCATAGACGTCTTCCAAAAGAATGGATATCCCCGGAATTTCATCAAGAGACATATACCCCCAAGCCAACCTACCAAAACAAAAGCCACCAAGGAAAACACAAAGAAAATCGCCTTACCATATATAAAAGATATCTCAGAAATCACTAAAAGACTCTTCAAACCTTTAGGAATTGACGTCGTACACAAACCAACAAAGTCGCTGCACTCAATTCTATGTCAACCAAAAGACTCAACAGCAAAAGAAGACAAAACCAACATCATCTACAAAATAAACTGTAACAACTGTGAAAAACACTACATTGGCCAAAGTGGACGTCCCCTTCGTCTTCGTATCCACGAACATAAGCTAGCCGTCAAAAGACATGATATACACTCCCTCATTTCACTACACACAGACAACCACGGACATCAATTCGACTGGGACAACGTTCAAATATTAGACAAAGGAAATAACAAGAATGCTAGAGAATTTTTAGAAGCTTGGCATTCCAGTGAATCATCAATCAATAGACACATCGAGATAGACAAAATTTGTCAACCAATAAGAAAGAAACTTCACACACGATTGGCCAAAGTTCAAGTCACAGAAACAATCAGTTCCAACACAAGTAACCTAGAAGGTGTGAAAACATACATAAACAACCAATCACGTCCAAGGTCACCAGGAGGAATGATTAATAAACTCGTGGAGAAACCTAAAAGCTCACTTCAATTTGAAGTATGCGCTGAAGATGTCACCCAGTAAGGTGATGAAAGCTTCGCAAACTAACTATCCAGCTCAGAGAACAAAACCACATCAAAACAATCGGTTCCTGCTACGTTGGTTCGCTTATTCATAGAAATCCCTGTTGCTGATCATTACTGTCCATTTGATCTAGAGTAGTACTGAACGAAGACAACTGTTAATGAAGGTCTGTAGTTTATTTGAGATGCTCTTTATGACGCGCTGGCCAAGTCTCTGATCCGTATGATAAGTAGAACTGACTGACTTCACATTCGAGTTGAAAATCCGGATATCATTATATTCATGCTGAGTGCTGTTGACCTCTACATAGACTTGAGAGAAAGGAAAGCTTGCCATACTCTCCCGATTCTGGCTTTGATATCTTCGTCAGTTCCGTCCCTGTAGTTGAAATGATGCTTCCCATGTCGGTAGGTAAAAAAGATTGCTTCTTTCAGGTTCCTCCCATTTATGCTGGCTGATTGTTGTCTGTTGTTGTTGTTGTTGGTGTTGGCCAGGAATCTTCATCACTTCTGTTTTATCTATGCTCACCTGAGGGAAGTCCTATCTTCTCCTGATGATTCTTCTGCCAACTTGTTTCTTTTCACTTGCATATCTTCCAGTTAATGGGAAATCAGACATATATCATCGGCGAAGTCCAGATCCTCCAAGTCTTTGTGTGAGTCCATTTTATGCTTGTTTCTTTGCTGCCCACCACTGTCTGTCGCATTATCCAATCTACTGAAATCAGGAAGATCATTGGTGATAGTAGGCAGCCTTGTCGCACTCCCGTCCTCACTTCGAAGGCTTCCATAAGTTTCCAGTTGTGGATTACTTGGAATGCAGCATTGTCGTACAACTGTTGAATGAGATGTATAATTGTCGGTGGCACCCCGTAGTAGCGAAGAAGTTTCCAAATGACCTCTCGATCGACGCTGCGCTATCGAAGGCCTTTTCAAAGCCGATGAAGTTGAGATAGAGAGGTGACTGAATGCCATTCCAAGCTTTGTTCAATGATGATCCGTAGTGTGGCGATTTGATCAATACATGACTTGTTTCTCCTGAATCCGGCCTGTCCCGGTCGAAGTTTTTCATCTAGGGCTTGTTTGATTCTCTCCAGGATGATGCGGCTTAGTATTTTGCTTGGGATGGACAGGAGCATAATTCCATGCCAGTTTTCGCATTGACTTAAGTCTCCTTTGTTTGGTAGTTTGAATAAGTATCCTTTCTTCCAATCCTCAGGTACTTTGCCCTCTTTCCACACCTTCTCCAGCAGTGGTGTCATCAAGTCCGCTGTTGTCTCTGGGTCTATTTTCCAAGCTTCTGCTGGGATTCCATCTGGTCCTGCTGCTCTTCCAGCTTTAAGCATCTTGATTGCATCCAGGACTTCTGGTTTCGTCGGGGGATCGATGTTCACTGGTAGTTCTGCTTCCGTTGTTGGTATTGTTGGCCGTGTTGTAGGTGGCGGACGATTTAGACGTCTTTTGAAGTGTTCAGCCCAGTGTCTTCTTTATTCCACCTCTTTGGTGATTGACTTTCCATTGTAATCCTTTACTGGCTTAATGTGTATCGAACGTTTGCCCGATAGGTGCCTAGTTGTTTGGTAGAGTTTGGCGAGGTCTCCTTCGCCTGCACTGCAGCTTGTTCTGCTTCACTTCCCATGGCTTCATAATATTTTCTTTTGTCTTCCCTGGCATTCTTTCTTACTCTTTTGTTCGGTGTATTGTAGCTTGCATTCAACTCCTGTTTTTGTTGCTCGTCGTGGCACTGTATAATATTTTGTATCACTGTCTTTCTCTCTTCTATTAGTTTCCAAGTGTCCGTAGTGAGCCACTGTTTGTCCTGTCTCTTCTTTCTGCCTAGAACTTCCATGAAGGTTTGACTCCACACTGTTTTCAAGTTGTCCCAGTGCTTTTCGACGCTGACCTTTTCGCTGGTGTTGATTTGTGTCTCGGCTTTGTGCCTTATGTTTGCAATGAAGATGTCTTTTGTAGCCTGGTCCTTCAGTTTCTGGGTGTTGAACTTTGCTTGTGGTCTATCTGCAGCTCCTGTTTCCCTGAAAGCTTTTAATTTGATATGGATTGTCCCTTGTACGAGATAGTGGTCTGAGTCAACGTCTGCTCCTCTTCTTACATTTGTGTCCAGTAGGATGCGCCTCCACTTCCTTGAGCAGCATTGAGATGAAGTCGGTTTGGTTTTTGGTTCGCCCGCCTGGTGACACCCATGTAGCCTCGTGGATATCTTTTTGCTTGTATACGCTGCCACCAATCACTAGTTCATTGAAGGCGCAGAAGTCGGAGAAGAGTTCTTCATTTTCATTCATTTCTCCGAGAGCACCTCTACCCATGATGAGTTCTCTTCCTGTATTTTCTGGTCCCAGTTTGGCGTTCATGTCTCCCATTAGTATTTTAATGTCGCCAGCGGGAGTGTTGTCCATTATTGCCTGTAGTTGTCTGTAGAATTCTTCTTTCTTTTCGAAGTCTGCGTTGTGTGTGTGGGTGCGTAACATTGCATATTTGACACTTCCCTTCGTTTGGAGTTGAATCTGGCGGTCATCATCCTGGACGAGATCGCCTCGCATTGTATCAGGGCCTTTGTTGACGTTGGTGACATCATGATAGCGACGCCTTCGGTGTGCGTGTGGTTATCTTCTGGGTGACCGGAGTAGATCACTGACTCACCTGTTGACAATTTGATGAGTCCACTCCCATTCCACCTGCTTTCACATATTCCCAGTACTTGGATTCCGTATCTTTTCATCTCGTTTGCGATCTGGACAGCTTTTTCAATCTCAAAGAGATTCATCGTGCTGAAGTTTCTGCAGCAAGTTTGTTTACAGGGTGGGCTGGTAGCCTCACTCCTGAGAAAGGAATTGTTACATTAAGATAAAGTTTAGAGAGAAGTGACCTTTAGGGTTGCTCCCCTCAAAATCTGAAAACAAGGGATAAAACAATCAGAAAAACACTAGCAAAAGGAAAACAATTCACAGCAAAAAGGACAAAAAGCGACAACGATACAATACAACAGCATGCAATGTAGTTTAGCACAGTTAACTAAAATGATACCAAAACTATAGACTCACTGCCTTGGAACAACTTGAACATATAGATCCAACAATATATACAATTATAGATATGAGTTATTGTTAAAAGTCACAATATGCCAAAAACTTTGTTATAGGTATAAGTAGTCGATGATATTATATCCTCAGTTTAAGTGTTCGAAAGTAAACTGATTGCAATAATTTCCAGAACTTCGCGGTGAGCAACAACAAAGAAATGAGAGTTTTATATATAACAGCAAAAAGTAACGCACTAATCAAAAAGCGCGCTATCCCGAAAAGATCTCAATGCCTTCTCTTGCGTGTTAATTATGGCTTAAACCTGCCGCGGAAAGACAGAGCTAAGTATTATTCACCGTAACTTGGGCGCAACAATGAACAGGAAAGTTACTTTGCAATCGCCGATAGAAATACCACAGTTTGACATGCCGCCGATGCTTAATACGTGTCCACCCACCGTCTGTACAGTCAATAGACACGGTCTGACGCTCTGACATGGCTTCATATCTAATAATCAGACTGCTTCCCCTATATCTATCACGTATACTACTTTCGGCCATTCACTCGCAATTTAGAATACGTTGCCAACCCTCAATAACCCCCACTGCTTCTAGTCTGATGGAAGAGAGGGAAGTCACATTTTACCGTTTGAAATATTTCTTCTCCCCCCTTCTTGGCGGTACCTTCTACAATATACTGCTTTGCTACTTTCAAAGCATCTGTCGTTCTCGGCAGTCACTCGTAGTGCCACTCCTTCACTCCGCAAAACTTTCACATTCTGTTCTCATTCGTTCAATTTCTGTGGCTCTACCGCGGCTACCGTTGTGCTCAGCAGCTGCGTGGTTATCTTTGCCAGCTCGCCAATGTCCATGGATTGTGCAGAGTTAACTGGATGTATTTCCTGAGAAATGTGGTCTGGGACACTGAGTGAATTGGGACGCCAATGGCTGAGACTCCATCTAATCATCCAGTGTGAGGAACGCACGCCATAATAGATTTGTCAGCTTCACAGCTATCACCAACGGGTCTCCGTCCGGTCCCGGCTTCGTGGCGCGGAACTGCTGCATCACCAGCTGTCCGTCTTTCGGGCTGTCAAACTTTGCCACCAGTCGTCCAACCAACACCTTGCATGTCTCCTTCACACCTTATCCCCCTACATTGTGGTACACGGCGTTTGCTTGCCCTGTCAGCAGCGTCGACAGCAAGACCACCCTCGCCGTCGCGTCCTTGACGCCCACCAACTCAGCGACGGCCTCAAAGCCCTACAGGAAGCTCCAAATGTCTTCTTCCTCGAAAACAGATGGCCTGGGGTTTTCATTGTCTGAAGTCATCGACACCACTTGAAACCGTAGAAGACGAAGATTTGGCAGGTGAACGTATATTTGGGATTTAGTGCTGCTATGTAGCGAAATTATGTACTCCTTATCCTAAAATCACCATTTGCACACATCTACATTGTGCTAAATCTAGCCACCATATTCTTCTTCTTTCCATTAATTTTTCATTTTCTATGTATCTGCAATGTTGTACAACTTGCTTTCACTTAAACTAAATATAACACACTGTCAAACACGTCACGTAAACCGTTAATGTCCAGCTCTTGCTACGCTGCCCCTCACGCTGTTCCCCAAAGCTTCTCAGAAACGCTTAGTAAGAACGGACGCAAAAACTAGAACCCAGTTTGGCGACTCGGGAATTATTTATTCTAACACCAACATATAGCCAACATACAAATAGGGTCTATGAACAAATATTACAATAATAAATCACAATATTACTTCTGACGGTTTTCTCCTGACTTCTATCTGAACAGCGACCGATGAGACGATGACTGGTGTATTGATGCCTCCACGAAAATTGGGAAAGTCACAACGAATACGCGTTGACTTGGATGCCATTGCGAGAACCTGGGTCACACGGACAGAGCTGAAATGGAAAACAAACAGAAAAGCCAACACACCACAAGAATACTCACAGCACAATCTCACACATCAATTACGACCTACACCTTCGAGTTAAAGACATCCTCTTGATATCTTGCAACACAATCTCCACTTGCTAGAATGACCCTTGCAGAATACAACGTGACCATAGCACCACCTCATGATACTCAACGCACATCCTCTTATCAACTCAATACCAACTACCACTGAAATCGCTTGTCACTCATCCTGCCTCAATTCTAGTAACGATGACGTATGCGAGCCTCAGTCGTTTACACTCTTTCTCCCCGGCGTGTGGGACCACAGCTAACAATTATCTCCGTGTGCATTTCATTCTCAGCAATAGCCTCCTCGGCGTATGCGACCCATCTGCTGTCTATAACATCAATCAATTCATTCACGGTCGTAGAAGACTAGAAACAACTTCAGAGGTACGCATGACGAAAACGTTATCGAAATTATGCAGTAACAACAAGGTACGAAAACAACGAGTGAACGCTGAATCCAAAACACCAATTGATTTGACACACCTCGCATATATACAAACGGTACACATAACCTCGAGGATTATGCATTGAAGAATCGCAGGACGTACACCAGTACGCCTGCAACCCTTCTCACGTTGACGATTGTAAGTTGTGGAATGTACGGAAACAAACAAGATTAACCAACAATTACAATAATTGGAACTCACACAATTATTTAACACAAACATATGTACAATCACTACATCAAATGTTGTGGATTCTGGCACGACAAACTACCCTTGAAGAACTGTAGGACTTACATCAGTACGCCTACAAATCTTCTCAGGTTGATGATACAAATGGAAGACGTCCGGACACAAACAAAATTATCTACAAATAGATGAGAGATGTTACCAATCCAGTATATAACCCAAAAACATATATACAAAACAACACACCAAGTACGATGGACTGTGCTTCGACGTACTACTCTTGAAGAATTGTAGGTCTTACATCAGTACGCCTACAACCCTTCTCAGGTTGACGCTCTAGGTTGAAAAATTGTCGCGAAGTTCATTTGCTGACTTCCTTCTATCAGCTATATCCTCAAATCTAAACGGCAACACGCTCATGTCATTGTATCGTAGAACATAGATGACGAACAAACGCACGACGTATCTGGTCAACCAAGCGTAGAAACAGAGTAATTTACACCGAAGATAATAGCATTCAAATAGTAACTTGAAACCAGAAATGTCTTTATTCATGCAAGTCAATTTAACAATTACTCTCTCGTTTACACTTGGCTTATTCTCACTAAACTGAGCAATATCTTTCGTCTTTTCAAATGCACCAATACTCTCAGAGTCGTTGCACAAGATACTTGAGTTGATGGGCGTCTTTTCCATTGTAGATGACAACACCAACGACGACTGAGTGACACAAGGTGATGAAGTTAGCGGTGGATCAGAAGCTGTTGTTGCTCGACTTTCAGAAATTTGTCTACCTGCAAGACCACCACCACTGCTGTCCTTTACTATCAGCTCAGGTTTAGCAATAGCATCTGATGATAGGTGGGCTACATGCTGATCACTCACACTGACGGTCTGACAAGTATGCATGCCTTCTGCAACTGCATCTGCATTTATTTCCACTTCACGTTCAAGTTGTACAGAACTTTTGTTCAACTCAGCATTAGTAGACATTCTATCATCTCATCATGATCAACCAAAGACAACTGTGAAGTATCATGATCATTATCACGAATATTCACTTTACCGTCAACTTCGTCATTTTCAAACTCTTTAGTAACAGAAGTAGACACTTGTGATTCCTCCTCGCAAATCCTAAAAGGCTTTATAACTTCACTCTGACTAGTAATACCTTGTAATCTTATCGGGTCAGAACTGCACTCTGAAGCAGCAACTCTATTCTGTGACACTCTATTCAACAATGGCTTACCAGTTGCAACTACAGACTTCTTCACCGCACTGTTATCGTCACACAGTTCGGAGTAAGGCCTGGAGTTTACATTTAGCTTATCACTGAACTTGCTCACTGGTTCACAGTTCACCTTTGTATGCACTTCTTGCAAACTTGTAAAACACAACCGTGTTTGTCTTGCATCTTGTAACTTATCTGTTGAGGATGTACTACGAAACCTGTTACACTCATTAGGCCTATATGCATTACTAGACATCATGGAGCCTTCTCGATATCACCTCTCTGAGGCCTACTCGTCATCAATGATTGCGTTTTACCCTCAGACTGCTCTATTCTAGGAGTGAGATTCAATATACTGGCAAACTTGCTCATAGACTGATTGGCACTATCTTTTACTAGTTTCAGGATATCATCAAATTTTGGCTCGATACCCCCATCCTCCATACGGGAGCTTATCTTCACCCACTTCCTTTGCAGTCGAGTAGGTAGGCGTCTTCCTATTACTTCTAGTATAAAACTCGAGTTGAGTTCATTCATGCAATTCATCGAAATCAAGGTATTCTTATAAGTCATAAGATTATCTAAAAACTCAGTAAGTGCCTTGGAGTCATCTTGAAGTTGACTGCCGTTACCTTTGACAGCTTCGTATACGTTCCTTACAATCATTGAAGGTCTTCCAAACCTTTGACGTGATATGCTCATAGCCTCAGCGTATCCCTCATTAGGCGGCATGAGCTTACAGCACTGTATAGCTCTTGAAGCATCTCCAGTGCAATACCTCATCAAATGCATTAACTTCATTTCATCAGTTAATGAAAAACCACTCGGCATGATCTCAAACTCCTTTACAAATTGTAAATAATCAGCCGGGTTTCCATCGAAACACCGTGATTCAAATTTAGGGAGTTTGATGTTCCTATTATCCCTGAACGGCGAAACAGTAACATCAACCATGTCATGCTTAACATCAGACACATCGTTACAATTAACAGACAAGTCACCATGACTTACTTTCCAGTTTGCATCCAAGACGCTCTGTCCCTTCTTTGACCCAGGCATTGTTGAACTTGACCCAATTCCAAAAACGTTCCAGATATTGCTTGTTCAAAGAGGACTTGACCGGCACCAGGAAAGATGAACGGTAACTATCCAATCTGTTACCAACGGTCCAAACCCGTCGAAAACTGACTTCTCCGTCAGAAACTGTCAGCCACGTCTCGTAAACCGTTGATGCCCAGCTCTTGCTACACTCGGGCTCACGCTGTCGCTTGAAGTTTCTCAGAAACGCTTAGTAATAACGGACGCAAAACCGAGACACCGATTGGCCACTCGAGAATCTTTTATTGTAAGACTAACTTATAGCCAACTTTAAAATTAAGGTTTTGAAAGTAAGGTCTATGAACAAATATTACAATAATAAATCACAATATTACTTCTGACGGTGTTTTACTCTTCTTTCTGAACAGCGACCGATGAGACGATGACTGGTGTATTGATGCCTCCGCAAAAATTTGGGAAGTCGGTTTTGTGAAAACAACCATGAATTGATTGTTCATTCTTGAACTACATTGACATTCGGGATTTTATAATATGTTTTGAACCCAATAGCTTTCATATTTGGAAGAAACTGAAGAAAAAGCACCATGGATGTTGGCAGCCTGGCTTAAAATCTACGCTTTTTCATCACAGCACTGTTCCATTTACCATTAATACCAACTGCCGGTCGCTTCCTAACAAATTTCTGGATTTTCAGTCCCTGTTGTCGTCAGGAATCTACCACAGTACTGGTATTGTCACTCTACAAGAAACCTGGCTCCATGACTTATATGATGACAATACTGTGTCTCTAAACAATTTTAATGTATTCCGACAAGACCGTGTTTGTTCCAAGAAAAAATGTGGCGGAGGTGTTGCAACTTTTATTTACTCAAAATGGTCCATTTCTAACAAAGTTTGTTTCAAATTCTCGAATGACTACATTGATTGCATAGCTGTGGGATGTCACCCGAAACGCCTGTCAAATACGAATTCATTTATATTTCTAATGTTTATGTCTCTCCCACCTGTACCATATCGGATTTATCTATGTTTGCTGATGAATTCACCGCTTTTGCTGCAGCTTGCTTCGAGAACTCTTTATCCATAGTAACTGGTGACTTTAATGCATGCGACCACTCCTTCTTTATATCATTTGGTCATGACAATATTGTTAAATTTGCTACTCGTCTTGGTAAAACACTGGACCTAGTATTTATCAATGATGCTTATAAATGTTCACAAACAAGCTCAGATGCATGTTGAAAGACACTAACTGGGACTTATTTACAGAACAAACATTAGATGAAACAATCACAAACACTACTGATTATCTAAAATTCTGTTTCGAAATATGTTGTCCTAAAGAAAAATTATTCATTTGATTTGATCACTTCTCTTCGCCATATCTCAAAAAGCTACGAAGAGATAAATAACTGATGTTCAAAACAAATGATAAAACTGGTGTAAAAAAGTTAAATATTCTGATAAAACTCGAAATGAAAAGACTAAATGTTTTATATAGTCAAAGATTCTTGTCATGTAAAACCCCTTCTAATTTGTGGAAACCTTTTAGAGAAATTAATAACGGTAAGCGATTTACTTCTGTCCCATCTCCTGATGTAGACACTCTTAATAAATCTTTCATACGCCCTTCTGTTGATATCCTTCCTAATGATACAAATCATACTGACAATAATTTTAGTGGTTTTAATACCCTTGACGTGCTGAAATGTCTCCGGTCTCTTAGGCCTTCTCAAAGCCTTGGTCCTGACGGCACACCTACCATTGTCCTCAGGAACTGTCCAGATATTTTGTGTTACCCTCTTACTAACATTTTTAATGCTTCTTTTTCCGGTAACGTTCTACCTTTTGCATGGAAAAACATTAAAATTATCCCCATACCAAAACCATCTTCTGGTACCGATATTAAATTTTGGCCTATTGCAATTACTTCTCCCTTTTTAAAATTGATGGAAAAATTACTTTTACTTCATCTTGAACCCTCATTGAAAACTTTTAATGATCCTAAACAATTTGCATACAAACATGGTAAAAGTACCTTGGATGCTGCGGTTGTCTTATATCACAATGTTGTCTCTTGTTTAGACAAAGGTGCTAAATATGTTCGTCGTGCCTTCTTAGACTACACTTCTGCCTCTGACTCTGTACCTAGGGGCCTTTTATTAAATAAGCTATCGTTGACACAAACAGGATCCTGGGCTAAGGGTTGGTTGCATTCCTATTCTTCTGATAGAATGCAGTATACTGTATATAATGGCAAATCTTCCCCTACCTCGCCTACAAAAGCCGGTGTTCCTCAAGGTGCCGTCCTCTCTCCTTTTCGTTTTCCTTTCTTCCTACATGAACTGCCTCATTCAAACGAAACTAACTTTGTCAAATATGCAGATGATCTGACTGTGACACTGCCTGTCACTTCCGAGCCTGACAGCTCCAAACTTAATAGCTTTCTTTTGGACATCAGCAAGTGGTCCAAGTCAAATGGTCTTATGTTAAATCCTTCCAAATGTCAGGTGCTTGATTTTACTTTCAAGCATCGACGTGACTTACATGAACTAGTTAGTCCGCATGATGCCTGTAGCATAGACGGCACAGAAATTGAAACTAAGTCAAGCATTAAATACCTTGGATTAGTTCTTTCCTCTGACCTTTCATGGTCATCTAACATCTTATCTATCTGTAAGAAAATTTTTCGTCTACAACCTTCTACATTAAAAAGTTAAGACAATCAGGTATCAGCCAACCTTTAGTTTTGCAATTTATAAACTCCTGTATTGTACTCTACTGCTCTCCACTAATCTTTCCCGGGCTTCTCAAAAAAGATTATATCATATTACGAAGAGTGTTAAATGCTATGAGTAGGGCATGTGGTCTGCCACTGAATGAGCTCGCCAATACTATAGTCGAGAGGCATATAAACTCCTGTACAAAATGGGCAAAGGCTATACTGTCAGACCCTCTGCACCACCTTTATTCACACCTATCCCTCTGTATCTCATCAGGTAGGACGAGAAGTCAATATAAAGAGTTATATGCTCGTACCACTAAGTACAGAAATTCTGCAGTACCCTATTTAGCCTGTACTTTATGTGATGAAGACTCTGTTAGACGTGAAACACATAAGTTACTATGTAATTAGCACAGTAAATCGACCCTTTCGTAGTTCATCTTTCTGTATTTTATGGTATCACACTTTCTGTAGTTTAATTATTACTCTGCTATTTTATTTTAGTTGGTATTACTATTATTACTACAATTTTATACTTTATGCATATTTTTCACCGTATTGCATACAGTATTTTGCTATGTAGCTGCTGTAACAATCGTTTTATTATTATTATGTAATGTGTATTTATAATGTTTTGTCGTTTTTGAGTAAATTAGATGCAATATTGTACTGAATGCTGAAAATTCCTTGCTGTATCATTGGTACTGTTTTTGGAATAAAGCTATTATTATTAAAACCGTGATGGAAATTAATGTAGTAGGAGGTTCTGTGCCTCCGACTGTTTAAAAGAAGCTGCCAGCATAAGTTACTTCACATGTGTAAACTCTATAGATAGCAATAAACTAAGTCATGTATTTTACTCCCCAGCATAATGTAATCGCCGATTTAGGCTATCCACGAGCAGCTGAATTCGAAGTCCCTATACAAAGTTGAGCTCGTTCAGTAAACTGAACCACGCCTAGAAGCCTGCCATAGGCTCCTTCGTATACTCATTCGTCTTTGCTAGAAATTGCAGTGGCTGTTTCGTAAGTTGTGAGACTTATATTAGCGACTAAGTTAAGGCATTTCTCTGAATCTTGATGGTTAGTTTTAGGTGTCACCTATGTGCAATTCTAGAAGCCCTGCGAGCTCAAGTAGGATATGCCCACAGGTCCAACTAAATTTGATAAGTTCTTAGGCACACTGGATATACTTGGCTGGAAAAAACTGTTACTACCCCTACAAGAGGTAGTAACGTACTGGACTTACTCTTCTACTACAATATAAGTCCCCCATCAACCCTAGTAGGTTCTGAGTTTTCAGGGAGCGACTACAAAACAGCACTGTGTGCACTGCCACTTCCACCAGGTAGCAATGCAGCCCCTACCCCTACTTTACAACAAATAACATACAGGGACTACATTAAGGCAGACTGGACTTTAGTGAAATGAATGTTGAGACCCTCATGCTTATACTCTGTGATCCCGTTGTAGACAATAAAAGTCTCAAAATTTAAGAAGCAATTTATTCAACCAAACCATCGAGCGAAACTGCGGAGACTTTCAACAAGTTACTTCAGATTACACTACTTTAGTACACTAGGGTCAATATTTAGTACTCTTGGCTCCATCTCACGAGCTCATAACTTGCGTATGAGAAATGAATAATGCACCGCACTAGCCAGCACCATCAGAGTAGGTGCTCTCACAGAAATCCTAAAGAAAAGAATGATTCGCCAAAGCCATAAGGTTCCTCTCCTTGTAAACAAGGGTAAACTATACAGCAACCACGCAGACATGTGTGAACTGTATAAAGAGACATTCGCGGCTAACTAACTTAATCCCATAACCCCACTTTTCGGTTTACAATCTACAGTGGAACTCCCTCCTTCTTCAGCGCTGAAACAAATCAGTACAGATTACTTCACTTACTTCATCAAGCCATTAAAACTGTTAAAAGCTCTAGTAGTGCTGGTACTGACGGCATACCATCGTATTTTTATAAACACGGTGGTTCTGACATTTCCTTATTATTAATTAAGATCTTTACAACGTCCCTAGAAAGCCAAACCTATCCAGACAAATGGAAAGCCACATTTATAATACCCAAACACAAATGCGGATTAAAAACTGAAGTTCACAACTATGGGAGAATCAAAATTACACCCATAGTATCTAGAATTATGGAAAGAATATGTAAGGGTGATATTTTCAAACGTGTGCTCAGCTACAATATTGTAGGACCCAGCCGACATGGGTCCCTAAAATTCAGATCATGCATGATCTAATAATAATAATAGTATATTCTCATTTTGTACATGAGGGACGCCAGTTTACAGGCATCATCAATATGATAAATTACATATACGATTAGCAATCATACTCAATAATAATGTTTTAATAAAATACATATTTTTTCCTACCTGTGTAGGACACACCAAATGTACAGGCATGGATAAGCATTATTTAAATTCCATAAATTTGGTTCATGGTTAAATTACATGGTTGCTGACGTTTTTGTCTTTGGTTTGTGGGAACAATATGATAACCAGTCATTCAATGGAGCACATCATGAAATATAGAAATATTGTCTTCGCATTAACAAAAAACCCAAGTAAGTTTTGGATGGATTAAAAATACTTGGGAAAAAATAAAGCTTCAAGTAATTCCACAATATAACTTAGGTGTGTACAAATCCGAATCTCATTTTTGATTTATATCCAAATTGGGTAATAAGAAAGCTATTTTTACAGATACGATCAGTTAAGTTATAAGTTACAATCGTGACGTTTTATTACAAATTGATTGTCAATGCAGTTGAAGATTGAACGATCAATTCATTGTTGTTTGCTCAAAACCAACTTCCCCGATTTTCGCGGAGGCATCAATACGACAGTCATTGTCTCATCGGTCGCTGTTCAGAAAGAAGTCAGGAGAAAACCGTCAGAAGTAATATTGTGATTTATTATTGTAATATTTGTTCACAGACCCTAGTCATACGTGATTTATAAGTTGGTGTAACAATAAAGAATCCTCGAGTCAACAATTGGTGTTTTGGTTTTTTCGTCCGTTATTACTAAGCGTTTCTGAGAAACTTCAAGGGACAGCGTGAGCCCGAGCGTAGGAAGAGCTGGGCATCAACGGTTTACGAGACATGGCTGACATTGATACTTTTACATTGGTATAAGAGTATATTCCACAAATGTAATCCAGGTTGCGTCGTGGGGATAGTTAATTCGTTATTAACTAGGCAACTGAAAGATATGGGACCAATAATGTTTGCAGATCATTTGTCATTGTAATTGGTCAAATATTCACATTAATCATTCTCATTCAAAAAGTCAAATGGAAGCTGAAATGGTGAGAGAAAAAAGAAGACAAACAACAGCAATGCAAAAGAAAGCAACGGGAGTCTTTCTTTACAGTGACGTATTCTAAAATCTAGAACAGCTTACCCTAGAAACAAGGACCTGTCACTCTATTATAACCTTCAAATGCTTGCTATATAAACTGTTTCATCCCAATGACTATCCCAACCAGACCGCTCCCCTTATTTCTAAAATGCATCGGTTATTAAAACACTATAACGCTTAGACTCATTAATATATATTATGGCACTAAATAAACTATAAGACTTCGCATAAACATATGAAAACACAACTACAATATAGGCGAATGTTCACTATACTGTAATATGCAATCGACACAAACATTTGTATATGTATATAACATTAATGTTCTTTTCATGTTCACATACTTTCTGTTTCTGGTATTCTGCTGCTGCGTCTACTCTTCCATTTACCTTCTTTTCGGGGTTGAACAACCCTACATTTAAACTGAAACGAAGCTGGACTTCAGATCATTTAGGTAAATTCACACGTCTCAACTCAAGCTACTGGCTCATAAGCACTCAGATTCCATGAACGACCCCATGCTACCATTCGAAGACGCTGGCCAATATTCTGTACAAGGAGTATTCATGTTCTGATATAAAGAAGCAACAGGCCTTCAAACAGTTTTCAATGTCTTACTCAACGTACGTGTACAGTCTGTCATGCAGACACAAATGGCACCAATGGAGAGTTCTGGAATCGACTCGGCCCCATTTGATGCCGTAAAACAATCCAACATGACCTTATTTAGTTTTCGTATCCACGATCAAATTTCTTTCCTGTTTATTAATGATACTTGCACTTACCTATTTCATTACAATTTAATGATTCACCTCAGCACTTTTACTTTTCTAAAACAGCTTTCAATCCCTTGTAAACGTTGTACTTACCTCAATATTGGTTGGTTATCGTATGCCGACAACCACGGGATGAAAACGAAACGAAGTCGATTTTCCCGCTCAACCTGGAGGACAACTGTACAATTCAATAACTATACAGCCTAGTTCAGACAATGTGTATTTATATATATATCAAATATTTAACTGTTGAAACATTATTAACTTGTAGACAATCTACGATTTGATATTATATCATACTTGATCGTGCCTGTAAAAATGGCATGCATTTTCATGTAAATTTATATGTTTATATGAGAATATACATTATTATTATTATAAAAATACGATAAGAGTGCTGAGAAAATGGAATAAATATATCGCTGATCTCAACATAATACATCAATAAACTTTAAGTCAAGGATGCTATTCACAGCAAAGTTATATGGGAGAATTAACTTCAAGCTTTATTTTTCCCAGATATTTGTATTACATTCATCTAATGTCTGACTTTTTTGTTAATGCGAAGACAATATTTCTATATCTCTTTATGTGTTACACAAACAGACTATTTAGCAGACTGTTCCGAGTGACTCCAATGTCAGAAAGAACAACCAAACTGTAAATTCACCATACATCGAAATGTGTGTAATTTATTTATTAACTTATCCAAGCCTGTGCAATTGGTATGTCCCTGCACAAACAGGAATAAATATATTATTATTAATTATTGACTTGTCCAAGCTGTAGGTGATGTTTGTAAGTTTTATGTGGAGATTGGTCATGGTAGACTTGTATCTTGGTCATACAGTTCGCTAGATCATGAACTAAACTTGGTTACAAGGATGCAGCTAACACGGCTAAAATAATGGAGACAAAATACATAACTTATGTCCGTTAAATGGATCCAATTAGGCTCGTGTGATGACCATAAATTAGGGTAGAATGAAAGCAGCAATTTTCACTTTCTCGTTCATTTGGAAAATGGCTGACCGCAACATATTCCTTGAAAAGTAGTAGAAATAGGCGCACTTACAGTCCATTAAATACTGTGTAATGGCTGCGAGGTCACTTAAGTTGGTCAGATGAGTAGGTCGGGGTTAATTAAATTACCGGAATATAGGGACTTATCTAGTCCGAGAACTAACAACCCTTGTAATTTCAGTAATCTGAAAAAGTACTCGGCCACTAGAATGCATCCATATGGATACAATCTCACAACCACATAGAATAGGGTGAAAGCATTAAAGTCTTATGTAATTGGATGGGAAGTTATTGGTGGCCGGATCCGTATTGGTCGATTCACCACTGGAGGCCTGTGGTGGGAATGAAACTTCACTACTGTCCATACGTAGAACGATGGAGTAAAGCTGTTGGAAGGTTTAGAAGTACTTTCAATACAACATTATTTACAGCAGTAAATCTTGTCTCCAACATCATCTAGTTAACAAGATAGAACCTCTTTGTCGCATGAAATCATCATACTTTGTACGGAAGAACATACGTTTGCCTACTGACTTGATGGAGACCCACCGCCCGTGTCACACTCGAGTCGAGGAGTCACTCCGGTTCCAGAAGTATATAGGTATACTCTTCTGTGATTTAACTTTGCGGTGGCTGTAGGACTAGTTGCTAGTCTAAATCCCGATTTGCCATATTTTCAGGGTTCGGAAATTAGTTGGTTAGATTTCTGGATTACTGCATGCGTATTGTCTACGACAACTTATGCAGTGGTGGGCTCATAAAACTGGTATTTTTGCAAATTGATTGGAAGGAGGGTTTTGATGCACAATGACAAGCTGACAGAAAACCACGGTGTCTACTTTGTCCTGTAATATTTTCTCCAGTAGCACCCACTTATTTTTAATAATTCTGATCATTAGGATGGAAGCACTTTAAAAATGTGAAGTTGATTATGACATTTTTGGTTATCAGAATTTAATCACAGCATGCTAACTGGTCATAAACGCATAAGACATTGGACTTCCATTGTCCACGTATGATATATTTGAGGCGCGTGGTTTGTGTCAAGTGACACGACCACAATTTCTAGGTCGTACAGTCCTCAGAGTGGTAGATTGTCTGGAGTTGGGGTTTGAACACTGCTAAACAATATGCTAGACTCAAAGACGAATAATTTTAGTGCTCTCGGGTTTCCCTACCCAATTTATGTAGTTGACGTCTTGGATAAAAATTCGTTGGTTGTTGCCGGTGGTGGTGGCGCAGTAAAAACTGGTGTTCCAAACAGAATTGACATTGTCAACCTCTATCGAAATGAAAAAAATGATCCAACTCCTGTTGACTGCCAGGTATTGCGGTTTTTTGGATTATCTTTTAGTAAACTGGAATGTGTGCGTGCAATTACTTTGGGCGCACTGCATATACTTAGGGGCAGACTGTAGATAACTGTCCCACTTTCTGCAATGCGCCCGAAGAAACTGCTAGCTGAGTTGTGTGAGCAGGTCCCTGTTGAGTTTTTTATTTGCATACCTCCAAGTGACAGTACTCAAGATATGCATATAGAACCGAAAGGCCCCATAAAATTCGATTTATCTGGGTTAACCTCCACTCAGTCATCCTGGGAGACGAACAAGTGTGGTGTAGCTCCGGGTGAACTAATTTAATATCCAATGTTCGCTAAAATGGGTTTACACCTGAATCCTGTCTGACATCATATAGCATTCAATGAGCACATAATTTCTAAGCAGTCTCTATGATGGCAGCCCTATTTATATCACTAGTTTTTAATCAGTGGAAAAATATTGTTATCACAACAAGTGTGTGCGATCTGTTAATCTAAGCTTTCAGTCCGCTGAGCCAGACTATCTGGGGCTGCGTATAATAGCACAAAATTTATTTTACGGGGAATGCCATGGGATATCCACTTAAACTGATATTTTATCTTGCGTAGTCTAATCAGTTGTTTATGTCCACAACCACGTAAGAACTATATAAAGGTGTTATTCATATAAGGATAAAACTTGGGCACTGTGGTAGACTTATAGGATTTGGTCTACCCCAAAGAAACGACTATCCACATCATACTAGGTAATAGTGTACAATCATAGTATAACTGGATAAAATTTTATTTTGATATAATCGCAGTGTTGTAAAGTGATATCTGATGACGTTTTAAGCACAAGTTATTGCTCATAATCATATCAAAGCACTCATACAACTCTCTTGCTTCATGGGATTTGTAGACATTTTAGGGTAGGCCACGACGCAGAAGTCCTTTCATGGAGCACCTGAAAGAGGAGCTTTTTTCTTATTACCTTGGAAAGTAATTCCAGTCACATGTAGCCTTTTAAAGGGTATTAAGATTTGTCTACTGTGCTCAATTAAGGCTTATTTGCTGGCTATAGATCACTGTAGCGTACGTGGGTGCATGCAGTTCCGTTGACTAACTTTTTATGACTCCTCGGAAAAGAGGGGCAAAATGCTTGACTTATTGGTCGTGTGAAATATCTTCCCCTCCCTACTAGTAGTATTACTTCCTTCGCAGACTTTTATAGTAAGGTGCATTATGAAGATGATTAGTAAAGCCTCATCTAGCTGGAAACAATCGTTCCAGGCAGTAGAACTTGCTATCTGCTACTGTGATTATGTCAGGATAGCAATTCAGTTGCGACGCCGTGTTTCCTCCTTCAAGAACATGCGTAAACTGTCTCAACCGTTGGTGTAGTCATCGTTTCATCGTCACTACTTCATACTTAAGTTATCATAGATCTCTGTTGAAGTCTTGTATTAATAATCTAGTTGTGAGCTTAGCTGTACGGTTTATACACTTGTTACACTTCGATCTAATTTTTTTTCACTTTTATTATGAGAACTTTGTCTTTTACGGTTGCTCTTTTCTAGCGTTCTGGAGGTTTGGACACAGGCACAGAAGCTGTTATGAGTCTTACTGTCATTACTCCTGGAGATGGTGGTTACATCGCGAGTTTGGAAGGTCAGAAGTGTGTAGAATACATAGCCCATTCAAAAGTTAATCTCGTTGACACACCCTTAAATTCATCAAGTGTTGAGACCAATGTGTCTTCTACAGACAAGACAGATGATATAAGTTTGCGTCGAAGAAAAGGTATGTTTCTTTGTGTTCCTATCTAAATGTTTTGGTCTATTCATGGAAACTCACCAGTAGGGTTTATGACTGAATTATTCGAATTTACTCTCAGTTGTTTACTAGTCTAATGAATTGCATTCTACTGTTTATCGATATACCAGTGCTTTATTTTTCTGTTGATCTCTGATCAGTATTTAAAAGATGATAACTGTTTAGAGTTATTGTCGTCACATATTCCCATTGTTGTAATCAAAGGCGCCCCATAGTCATATGCGTGGGTTCTGTGTAGTTTGCTGTTGTTGTAAATTACTATGAAAGCTACTACAACTAACAGAAATGAGTCAATTATGAGACGAATAAGTTAAAGGTATCAAAAGCAAGTAGACGGTATTTTTATGATTCATATTTCAAATAAGAGGTCCAAATGAACATTTGAAGAAATACAATTTTTTCATCGCAATTCTTGACAAATTAGTTAATTCAGCAAAAGGCTTCATTTGCTGAAGTAAAACAGTACACTTGTTTTTTGGAGTTGAATAGTTTCTGTTTTTCGTAAGGGGTTTAAGGGAAGTAAATCTGAACTTGAGAAGCACTGATATTGAAACTAAGGTAGTGTTATTATTATTGTATCCTTTAGTTCCTAGAGGAACATAGGGCTTCAGCTGCGCACCTCCATTGACTTCGGTTTTCTGACAACTTTTTCAACCTGCTCCAGGTCTGTCCACATGCTTTCATCTCCTCCTCGCATGACCTCCTCCAAGTCACCCTTGGACGACCAACTCGCCGCCTCCCTTTCGGGTTCCACTCGAGGGCTTGTCTAGTGATGTCACTTGATGGTTTCCTCAGCGTATGGCCAATCCATCTCCATTTCTTTCTGCCTATTTGTTTCACAATCGGTTCCTGATTGGTTCGCTCCCAGAGATCCCTGTTGCTGATCTTTTCTGGCCATCTGATCTTGAGTATTGAGCGGAGACAGTTGTTAATGAAGGTTTGAAGTTTGTTTGAGATGCTCTTTATGACTCGCCAAGTCTCTGATCCGTATAGTAGCACTGACTTCACATTGGAGTTGAAAATCCGGATCTTATTTTTGATGCTGATTGCTGTTGACCTCCACACAGATTTGAGAGTAATGAAAGCTTGTCTTGCTTTTCCGATTCTGGCTTTGATGTCCTCGTCAGTTCCGCCTGTAGTTGAGACGATGCTTCCCAGGTAGGTGAAGGAGGTTGTTTCTTTCAGGTTCTTCCCATTTATGCTTATTGTGGTCTGTTGTTGCTGTTGATGTTGGCTAGGAATCTTCATTATCTCTGTTTTATCTATGTTCACGTGAAGTCCTATCTTTGATGCTTCTTCTGCCAACTTGTTACTTTTCACTTGCATATCTTCCAGTTTATGGGAAATCAGACATATATCATCGGCGAAATCCAGATCCTCCAAGTCTTTTGTGTCAGTCCATTTTATGCCTGTTCCCTCGTTGGTTGCCGTTGTCTGTCGCATTATCCAATCAATTGCAATCAGGAAGATCATTGGTGATAGTAGACAGCCTTGCCTCACTCCCGTCCTCACTTCGAAGGCTTCCGTAAGTTTCCCGTTGTGGATTACTTGGCATGCAGCATTGTCGTATAACTGTTGGATGAGGTGTATAATTGTCGATGGGACCCCGTAGTAGCGAAGTAGTTTCCAAATGACCTCTCGATCGACGCTGTCGAAGGCCTTTTCAAAGTCGATGAAGTTGAGATAGAGAGGTGACTGCCATTCCAAGCTTTGTTCAATGATGATCCGTAGAGTGGCGATTTGATCAATACATGATTTGTTTCTCCTGAATCCAGCCTGTTCCGGACGAAGTTTTTCATCTAGGGCTTGTTTGATTCTCTCCAGGATGATGCGACTTAGTATCTTGCTTGGAATGGACAGAAGCATAATTCCACGCCAGTTTTTACATTGACTTAAGTCTCCTTTCTTTGGAAGTTTGAATAAGTAACTGTTCTTCCAATCCTCGGGTACTTTGCCCTCTTTCCACACCTTCTCCAGTAGTGGTGTCATCAAGTCCGCTGTTGTCTCTGGGTCTATTTTCAAAGCCTCTGCTGGGATTCCATCTGGTCCCGGTGTTTTCCCAGTTTTAAGCATCTTGATTGCATTCAGGACTTCTGATTTCGTCGGGGGGTCAGTGTTCACTGGTAGTTCTGCTTCCGTTGTTGGTATTGCTGGACGTGTTGTAGGTGGCGGACGATTTAGAAGTCTTTTGAAGTGTTCAACCCAGTGCTTTCTCTGTTCCACCTCTTTGGTGATTGACTTTCCATTGTCGTCCTTTATTGGCTTAATCTGTGTCGAACGTTTGCCCGAAAGGTTCCTAGTTGTTTGGTAGAGTGTGGCGAGGTCTCCTTTGCCTGCAGCTTGTTCTGCTTCGTTTGCCATGGTTTCATAATATTTTCTTTTGTCTTCCCTGGCACTTTTCTTCACTCTTTTGTTCAGTGTATTGTAGCTTGCATTCAGCTCCTGTTTTTGTTGCTCGTCCGTGCACTGGATAATCTTTTGCTTCACTGTCCTTCTCTCTTCTATTAGTTTCCAAGTGTCCGTAGTGAGCCACTGTTTGTCCTGTCTCTTTTTTCTGCCTAGAATTTCTATGCAGGTTTGGCTCCACACCGTTTTCAAGTTGTTCCAGTGCTTTTCAACGCCGACCTCTTCGCTAGTGTTGATTTGTGTCTCGGCTTTGTCCTTTATGCTTGCAATGAAGATGTCCTTTGTAGCCTGGTCCTTCAGATTTTGAGTGTGGTAGTGTGGTACAGTTTAAATAATTAGGAATGATCTTCCGTCGGTAGATTGATTAAGGTAAGAATAGTTTATCCCTGCTTAGTTGTAGATTGTGAAGATAATATAAGCGTAGGGTTGCATTAAGTTTGGCTGTAATGGTTTACTATCATTTATAACTGCTTAGAAGAATCATATGGTCCACATAGATTATTTTAATCCTAACTCTTCCGGAGATCTTACTGCAGCTAGTTCTTGAGTAGCTAACATTGACACCATTTGATCATCCTAGTAAAACGATTACCTTTTGGGAGTCACATTTTCTACTTAATGCATCCTAGTTAATCTTTGTGGAGTAATTCAGACAGGTTTATAGTTCCATCATATGTAGTGAAGTGGTCCTTCTCGACGGCCACTAGACGTCTGTTTGACTGTATTATACCCAGCAGCTCATCAAAAAACTACGGTTTAGACAATCTAATTGACGATTTTCATATCACACCATTCACGCATGTTGTGCATTCGACTTTAAAAATCTTGCACTGATCACCTCTTCAAAATTCATTTAATTTTGATGATGACTGCTGACTACTCTGTAAATTTTGCGTTTTAGGGGGATCTGAGAAAACGGATGAATTAAACAAACCAGCTATTTCTCTGGAAAAAAATCCAGTGAAAAATAGTCTTAGTGAATCAATACCTTTAGAGTGGGAATTAACTAAGATTCGTGAATATACACTTATGCAACAGACTGCGTGTTCAGCTGATGATTCTGGCTCTGAATCACCCTCAGGTTCTGTTCCGGCAAGTCTGTCAGGAACACCAACATGTGTAACACATGGTGGTCCTGCTGGTACGTGGTTAGCTGTTGGCTCTGATAATGGCTCTGTATTTCTAATTAATCGTTATTCTCATCAACAAGGATGCCTTGCCAATGAACAACAGTTAGATGATCTCTCCTCCCAGGTATGTCATATGTTTTAACTTCGTATTACAATTTGTCTAAGTTAATTTATGCAAGACGTAACTCTCGTGTCTGACTGATCCAGTGGATGACGCTTTGGTGTCTTGGGTTCGATTATCAGTGAGAAAACCCTCATCCACTGGAGATACAGGTAAATCCAACTGACTGGTCCCAAATATGGTGAAATGCGTATCCTAGTGTCCAGTGATATTCACCTTGAATCGAATAACATTTAAACTACAAGGATTAGTTGTTTTGTCTGAATAATTACCCACGACTCTGTAATGACTAGAATTACTGTGAAACTGAAAGTTAGAGGGGGTCAATTTCCCACTGTATACGTTTTATTCGTTCTATAAATGCTTGGAATACAGATATAACTTAATATATGTTCTGCAGTAAGTTTATTTATCATGTTATGTGGTGTACAAAAACAAAACAAATGTCTCTGGTCTATAGACTCTCTGTGATGATTATCACAGGAAGTAAATTTAGCGTGTTTGTAGACCAGTTGAATCGATCGTGAAATGTTTCCTCCAACTCTCAAGTCGTGTTTTCTGAGAAGTAATATATGGTGGCTTCTCAGGGAGGTAGTTTTGCATATCATTGGTTATTGACAATACGTTTTTCTAATGGCTCAATAAATATGTGGTGTTATCTAGCACCGACTTCTTTTCTGTCCCTCTTTTGTTGCCCACCACCGTTCATAGTTATTGCAAAGACTCATTCAACTTGCATTTGAGAAGTTTTCACTCGTCGTCGCGTCCGGAGTCAGCTGGAATCAGTCTCCTTGTGTTTAGCAGTTTGGGTGAAGTAACAAAAATCCACTGGCATTTTCCAACCTTAATTTTAGATTACCAGTAGTCTTCAGCACTATGTCTGACTGCATATTATACCAGTCTTTCTCAGGTAGTAGAGTTTTACTGTTACTCTCAGATATGTATCTAGTTATTTCTTTAGATCAAAACCGTCATGTTTGGGGCGTAGCAACTTCGTAACTGACTTTCTGTGTGAGTTCAGTAGTAGGCATAGTTTACAAACTTATTTTAGAAGTCTAATAATGTTAGTACACTTCTAACAATGTGAATCACATGGTTGATTCTCATTACATTTAGTAGTGTTTGTAGCGTTTTACTAGTAAATATAACCGATAGTTTGGTGGTTGTTGAGTTGAATCTTCTATGTTATTTTAGTGCTTTTATCATCTGATATTACTTTTGAAAAATGCAAAATGCTAGTCAAATAATTTGCGTGAATTAATTCCACTAATTCCGCTATAAATCTTTTTATCCCTTTGAAACAGTCATTGATCCTGTATCCAGATGTTAGTGGTGGCCTCTCCACTGGTGTTTGCAGTATGGCTTTCTCTCATCCACATATCAGTAGTTCTAGTGATTCTACAACTTATCCGCTACTAGCTACAATATGCGACAGACCTGATTGGAGTACATTGCGTGTATGGCGTACTGATGGGCGATTTTCAAAATCTTTTCTACCTTTGAGTGATATAACATCAATGCGTTCATCATCAGTAAAAGGTCATCAACAAATTAAATCAAAAATATCAGTTTCTAAGCAAACTCTTGCAGATGGTCGGGGTGTTCGATTGAAAACATTTCTTAAAAGTGTAGATACTGATGCCTATGACAATTCATTTAAACTTCAGGATCAAATTTTATTCAGTCATTCAATAGAAAAACATCCATTCGCTATTGCTTCTTGTAGTTCTTTATCATGTAACAGTACGCCTCCACCCTCGCCAACTGCTGTTCCAACTACATCAACATCGGGTAAAGTAAGTTTTCCTTGTTAATCTGGATAATTAATTCACCATTAATGATTTGTGTTTTTATAAAATTGCTTGATGTGAATATTGCTCAGTTTCCAGTATAATTGTCTTTGCAAATGATCTGGGCATATTTAAATATATCATATTACTAGAATAAGCGACAAAATAAGTAAGGATGCTCAGTAGGCCATCTATAATTCCATCAAATGTTTGCCTTTATATATATGAGTATTTGATTCATTTTTGAACTGCATTTCATCTTGGCTTCGTTTCCCAATGATAATAAGCAAAATTAAAGACTCACATTTTGCCTATGTAGTGTGACCTGTTAGCAGAATTCATTTACTTCTATCTCACTGAGTTTTTGGTAGTCAGTGAGTCATTAAACCTATTGGTGTGAAAAAAAAACTGACATGTATTTGATTTTTGTTCTACGCCTGTCGAATACTAGTTGTGTGAATCACATGACAATATCCTTACACTCGTACAGTTTAGCTATTTAGGAGAATTTCGATCAATTCTTTGTAGAAAGCTGACAGTTAAACTGACAGGCTGTAATAATTCCTTTTGGATATTCGATGTGATATGATAAAAAAAATTTAACTTCCTGTAAATTTTTTTTTTTACTTGTCTCACAAGTCTTCCTGTGATAATCACAGAGGGATTAGCTTGACTAATATAGTATCTAAAGTCTTAGGCTCAATAATCATGCGTAGACTGAGTGGTGCTCGGGAAGCACAAACACGAGAGAGCCAGGCAGGCTTTAGACCAGGAAGAGGGTGTATTGATCATATCTTCACCCTCCGACAGATTCTAGAACATAGGAATTCCTACCGGCGTCCAACAGTCATTATATTTCTTGACCTAAAGGCAGCATTCGACTCTGTCGATCGGGAAGTTCTCTGGAGATGCTTGGCTGTAAAGGGAATTCCAAGAAAATATATTGCACTGATTAAGGAACTCTACTCGTACTCATACAGCCAGGTGAGGGCTTACGGCGAGCTGTCATCTGAACTGATGACGACCAGTGGTGTCCGTCAAGGATGCCCATTATCTCCTTTTCTATTCAACTTCATCATAGATGTGTTAATGGACTTAACCCTAGGTGACTTCAGTGACTCAGGGATTGACTTGCTACCGGGGAATAATCTCGTTGACTTGGAATATGCAGACGATATAGTCCTTCTAGGCGAAGACGCTGACGAAATACAGAGTCTTCTAAACACCTTGAGCCGCAATCTACGAGTGTTTGGCATGCGATTCGCTCCCGCCAAATCCAAGATGATGTTACAGGACTGACTGGACTACATCGACGCCTAGTTTAAAAATAGGAGGTGAAATGGTAGAGCACGTTGACCGCTTCACTTATTTGGGAAGTACCATCAGCTCCAATGGGTTGATCTCTGACGAAATCTCAGCACGAATACAAGGGGCTCGTTTCGCATTTGTTAGTTTACGCCGACTCTGGCGTAGACGAGATGTTCGAGTATCGACCAAAGGGCGGGTGTACTGCTCATCAGTCCGCTCCGTCCTCCTTTATGGTTGTGAGACCTGGCCACTGAGAGTGGAAGACATGAAAATGCTGGCTAGCTGTCTTTGATCATAGGTGCCTGCGTTCTATTTCCCGTGTAAAGTGGCATAATAAGGTGAGCAACATGGAGGTTAGGCGTAGAGTTCTAGGTAAACAGGGGAAATCAATCGACGAAGTCGTGAAGCTACAAAGACTGAGATGGTTAGGACATGTGTTACGTATGCCAAGCCATCGCCTCCCTCGACGAGCAATGTTAGCGGATATAGGGTCAGGCTGGAAAAAAGCTAGCGGCGGTCAAACAAAAACTTGGCATCAGTCAATGAAATCCACAACAGTTGGTCTTAGCCACGTAGGAAGGTGTAGACTTCCAGGCTGGGGTCCTCGGGACGGTAAAAATCTATGGTTGGAAACAATTGGTGACATGGCTCAAAACCGTTCTCAGTGGCGCAGATGCATCCACTCCCTGTGACTTATGATCTTCAATGAAACTGTTTTGTATTTCTTTATTACTCCTTTGTCTCACACCTCTGCTCACTGTTTCTATTATGCTTTTCTTGTACTTTCTTCTCTTGTTTCGCGTGCTACACGGAATGTGGCGACTTGAACTTCCGCACATTTGTGCAAAGTTCTATGTCGAAAACAGACAGACAGACAGACTTGTCTCACAACTAGCTTGCACCAACTTCTGTCTGACAATAGGAAGCGATGTTTTGAAGTTTACTAACTACTTCAAATGTCTTGACATTTGTACCAGTCATGCTGTCATGTATATGTGTGTCTTTTAGCTTCCATCATATTGCACCATTTAGGATACAATCGAGATGTCTTATTTTCTCTCTAGAGTCAAGTGGTTGCGAAATGTAATTATCAAAAGTTCTGGGTCTACGTAAACTGCAAGTACTTATTTAGTGTTGTTTATGTTCACTGCAGATAAGTGTCTGTCATCAACACCTGTCACCATCAGCTGGATATTGAAGATGAGATGACTGACCAGAAAGGATAGACAACAGGGAACTCTGGGAACGAACCAACTAAGAACCTGTCGCCCAATAAATACCCAAAAGGGAATGGAGATGGACACACTAAGGAGACCTTGAGCGATATCGCATACAAGGTAGGTCCTTGAATGGACATGAATGAGAAAATGAGTTTGATGTGGAGAAGATCAGGCGAAGAGGAACTGCCAACTTATGGCTAATCTTAGAGCCAGCTAAAAACGACTGCATAGAACTGAGTGGAATGGCCATAGGCTGCTGAAGCCCTATGTCCTACTTGAAACCCAAGCGAATAACGACGATAATTATTTTTCTAGGGTTAAAAACAAGAAGCTCAGCAAATATGTCTTTTCGGCGATGTCATCCTCAAGAGCTGTAGAATAGCATATATATATATATATATATATATATATATTAGTTCCTAGAGGAACAGGGCTTCAGCCAAACCTCTCCATTACTTTCGGTTCTCTGCCAACGTTTTTACCTGGCCCCACGTCTGCCTACATGCTTTGGTCTCCTCTTCGCATGCCCCCCTCTGTGTCACCCTCTCACTGGTCACCAACTCGCTGCTTCCCATTTGGGTTCCACTCAACAGCCTGTCAAGTGATGTCACTTGATGATTTCCTCAGATTATGGCCAGTCCACCTCTATTTCTTCCTGCATATTTGTTGCGCAATTTGTTTTTGATTGGTTCGCTCCTGGAGATCCCTGTTACTGATCTTTTCTGGCCATCTGGCCTTGAGCATGGGATTGAGCAAAAAAGCTGTTGATGAAGGTCTGTAGTTTGTTTGAGGTGCTCTTCATGACGCGCCGTATACATAGACAAAAGTTTGCATGAATACAATAATTATTTAATTCAATATAATAACGGACGAGACTAATGGTTATAATAATTTTTAGCTGGATACGAGAGTTCAAAAGTGTGGATGTAGATTACTAAGGAGAAAATATTTGCGTAATACGTAAAATAGCTGTTATAACGAAGTTAGTTGTGAACAGGATAAGCATGAAAACACGATAGTTTTTATAACTAAAGTTGATAAAGATGAAAGGAATGAGAAAACAAAAAAAGAAAACTAAGCAGTCAAACCGAACTAAATCCATGATAAATGTAAAGGGTTGACTAGTTTCTTTTGAATACATAACTCCAGCTTTTCGATGCATATGACTAGGGTTTCTACAGTAAAGAGAAGTCGGGAACACACTGCCTTTGGTAGATTTTTGCCTACTTTGTAAATTACTCTGAATGCTGTGACAGGTGTTGACGAGGTGTTCAATTATGGTGCTTCTCATTGAATCAGTACCGTCTTTTTGCATCCATGTTAGGTAGTGTTCTCTAACTCGTTTCGAAAGGACGCGTATCAAACAAACTATGTACTTAAATCCACAGGAACAGGTGGTCTGATGTATGCACATAGGGGTTGGCATATGCGAGAGTCTATCCTTCTTATTGCTTAGAAGCAGAATATCATTCTTAGTATTTTTGTAGGGGAAGTCTTCTTTTGGGTTCTAGATATATATGCCGCTAAGTTACTCCTGAAGTCCAGATTCGTATACAGTATTTTCTCAAAGATATATTAACTGGCATATTTTAAGCTAATTCTCCTCACTGTTATATCACTATGTGAGTCGTGCATTTTATCGATAGAAAAGGCGAAAAAAGATCCATCCACTCCAGCATTTACGCGTAGATTTTCGCTCTTCTAAATTAAAAGCAATAAAACTAAGTGACAGTCAAATTAGGATTAGCTTTAATTACTTATTCTGTCTGCTAGAGTCAGAATTCTTCAACCACTTCCAGTTTCTTGAATACTACCGTAGGAATCTGGACACATTAAGAGGGGAGTACTGGTCCAAAGCAACTATTTGTCGTTCATCGACTGACTAGTTTTCAATTTATTCTAAAACTAGAAAACACTGATCGGTGAACAAAGGCTTTTGGAAATCTTGTGTTCCAATGCTATATCTCTGTCACGCATAGCTTTTTAGCAGTGGTTATTGATTAGTGAGTTTGTCGGTCGTGTATAGATTTCAATAGATTAGCTGCACTGTTAACTCAGCTAGGTTTTAGTGTGACAAGTACAAACAAAAAGATTGAGTAAGTGAGCAATATGTGCGTCGGTAATTCAGCGTACTCCGGGGTCCGATTCGCGACTAACTCACTCATTTACCTCCATTGACTGTGGTAGTAAGCTCGATAATTAGGTAAAGTTAGGCTAACAACCCCATCCCAGTCCAGGCTTGAAGTCCTATGTTTCACTCGAGATGCAAAGGAACTTAAAAATTGAGCGATATAAAAATATCCCTCATGTGCGTAGTTCTATCAAAACTAAAGGCAGTTGAGTCTAAATCCAGAGAATTTTACTACTCGGTAGATATACTTTGACAAAAGCATATGTCATTTCGAGTGGTTGGATTTCACAAATGTTCGTAAAACGTTATTATCATTACAAAATAACTCAAAGAAACGAAATTAGTAAGAATAAAGCGGATAATACAGTAAACAGATACTTGAAGACTAGTCAAAGCGTTGAAGATAGTAAATCATAAATAAGTCATCTTTGTATCAGAAAAAAAGGCTTACTTGATTTATGCCTGAATATTTTTTGTTAATTTCGAAGTTCATACAATCGAATACTTGTGAATCATGTTAACTTTTCAAATTTTCATAGTATTTAGATTTCCTCATAAGGTATATATTGCCTTCTAACTTTGCCGTAAATTTTTGTTCCTTCCACAAATTTCAGGTTGTTGACCGCTCGAATTATCGTTTCAGACATTGTCAATTTATGAAGTATTCTGTAACACCTCAAGTTCCAACCAGTCATCCCTCATCTACTACAAATTCTAAGGATGAAAATAGTAATAACGTCGAGTCTATGTTAGTTACTACTCTTCAGCCTTTATGCGCAAATCGGCGGAGTTTTAGTCGTTTAATTGTTTGGTCAGTTCCCCATGCTTCTTCGTTGGGTTCTGAATCATCAGGTAGTGGAAGAATCCATCAACCGGTTCAGCTTAATGCCTTTGCAGAGATTACTCTTCCTCAAGGACATTTACCTGCCTGTTTGGCTGTCCATCCTAGTCGGTCACGCGGTCTGATTGCCGTGGGCACTATGGAAGGGCGTGTTGATGTTTACTTGTGAGTTCTATTACACTGATTTTTAATATACAATCAAAACCATTTGATTGCCAGTTTTACACACTTCATTATAATATTTTTCTAGAGGCATATTTACAATCAAAAGTGGTTAATGACTGCCCTAATGTGAATAAACTGCTGTTGTATGGGTCAAAAGGTTTTAAGTATCAATGAAGTTTCCCTTGTGCTATCGAACTTTAAATGTAGATCCTTGCACAAAACTTCAGCAGGTCAAGTCCTCACACACTGCATAGCACACAAAAGTAGAGGACTTTGAGCTATGTTACCAACAGTCTAGAACCATTGACTCGCAGCATTTTGGGTACATCAGGCAGCGTACACCTCCCTATATGGCTGGCTAAAAACAACAGTCAAAGGTGTGGTAGATTAATGCAGTGTTTTGATTTGACCACCCGTAACCCTATTCAAGCGCACTCAGAAGTTTGCTCCGTCCTCCTTTTTGTTTGTGAGACATAACCATTGGAAGCGGAAAACATGGAGAGGCTAGCTGTCTTTGATCATAGGTATCCGCGTTCTACCTTCTGTGTTAGGTGGTATAATAGGGTGAGTAATATTAAGCTTAGGCGTCGAGTGTTAGGTAAGGAGGGGAAATCAGTCGACGAGGTTGTGAAATTACATCGACTGAGATGGTTAGGATATGTATTAGGCATTCTGACTTTCGATCTGGTTAGAAAGGAGCTAGCGGTGATCACACTTAACTTTAGCATCAATCCATGAAATCTTTGACAGTTTGAACCACATAGAGAAGCGTATACTGCCTGATTGGGGTCCTCGGAAGTCTATGAACTAATAGCTGGTGATATGGCCCAGTCTTTTTCACTGGCGCAAATACATTTACTCTCTGTGAAATACCGTATCCAATAAAGGCGTAATGTTTTCAGATGTTGCTATTCTTTTCCACCTACATTTCTGCTTATTATCATCCTTTCGAATCTCCCTTTTTTCTCTTTTGTCTTCCTTTGTATGCTACATTGAGTATGGCAACTCGAACTGCTGTACTTCTTTGCAAAGTTCTATGTTGAAAACAGTTAGTTGGCCATTGAGCCCATTCTTATCTGGTGATATGTTTCGACGAGGAAGATGATGGCTTGGCTGGTGTAGCATGTGTTCTCACCATCAAAACCCTATTGATTAATTTACCCTCCTCACCTAACACTACGCCTAGTGTCAATATTATTCACCAAATGATACTACCAACAAGAGATGAATATATGGCAAGCATCTATGGTTAGTGATAATTAGCCTCTCTAAGTCTTTCACTTTTAACAGCCACGTCCCACAGTTATAAAGAGGGACAGAATGAACTGCCGTTCAACGCACACGTGATTTGTTCGCTAACCGGATAGTATGTCTATGCGAGAGATTTTTTCCACAACCATGGAAGCTATAACAGATGAAAGGTAGAAAATATCTCGGCTGTTTTGAGGAGGTCTCTAATGAATTCAAATGAAAATGTTGGTCATAGGTGTTGTTAAGCAGAAAGATTATTGTTATTGTTAATTAAAATTGAATATGTGCTTCAGGTTTCTACATAGTTGTATGCACTGGAATACTACTTCACTAACTGTCTATAGGACTGGTTGCAAAACAAACTCCGTACGACATAAGGTTGCAGAGTAACTGAGTATGTCTCTCATGTGCTTCTTTAATACTAACACTTACATAGTCATGCTAAAATTAAATGAATTTTCAGACAGTTTTCTTAAGAAAATCTCACATGGACTTCCATCGAGATTTCCTCATACTGATAGTCACTTGTTTAAGACACACTGCTCATTAAATTGTCTGGCTAGCAGTGTGCTTAAGATCCGGTATTGGGTTATCCTCAAAACAGGGTTTCTCATAATGGCTATTATTATTATTTACTAGATTGAAGTTATGCAAGTGGTGTTAGATTAGTGGTTAGTTTACTATCAACTGAGTCTTCCTACTTCCATTTGATAGTGGCAATATATTCAGTCTTTTACTAAAAACCTAATGGTCACACGTGTATGAGTGGGCAGATGAATGAAAAATGAATGTCAAGCGTGTATATGGTTTTGAGCCGTAGATCTGTGCAATATCTGTTAACAAGTTATATGCCTTTAAACAGTAAATCGTTACATGAAATTGGCTGTATAATTTATTTTTTCCCTGGTTGGTTTCCGAATGGACAGCACACCTCCATTTTACCCTGTTCTCTGCAGGCCTCTTCAAGTTGCTCTACGACTGCTCTTAAGGTCTTCTTCTTCCTTCCCGACCGAAAGCTGCTGCTTTGACGTGGTGGTCGGGCTTGAACACCGCAATGGCCTAATCAAGCTATACTGGCTGAGACTTATGTCTTTTGAGGTCCTACCATGCCAGGCAGGTTGTTTGGATAGTAGTTAAACAAAAAGCAGCTACCCAATCCAACATCATGATCAATACAAAATCACAAAATTTCATGCCGGATCGGTTGTGGCCCGGATTAACAACGACCGCGCTTCCTGCTGCCGTGTCACAGGGCAGGAGTGATAAGTATGCTACTGAGGCACACCAAACAAAAGAGAACGAACAAAAACAGGCCGCGTGTGACCGGCCTCAAGCAGTTGTCCCCTGGGCTCTGCGGTCACGCAACCAACTTCCACGGTGTGGGCAACCGGGAAGTAACAATCGCCCTCACAATCCGAAACGCACGCGAAACCTCTTCCTTCTCACACTATTTTCCTCATGTCACTCTTGGACCTGTAGCCCATCGTTTTCTATTCAAATTCCACTTGTAGGCCTGTCTGTCGTGTGATGTCACTCAACGCTCCCCTCAGCGCGCTTGTCCAATCCATGTTTATTTCCTTCGGGTATTCGTTTGGCGATAGGTTCTTGACTGGATGTTTATCTGCCAGAGTTCCCCATCACTATTCATTCCTGGTCGACCATCTGATTTTCACTATGGAGCAAAGGAAAGTGTTGATGGGTCTAGAGTCTGTTGGAGATATTTTCTGTGAAGGGCAAGTGAATTGTCTATCACTATATGGAAGTACTCAGTGACTAGATACCGATGTTGAAGATCCGGATCTTGTTTCTGATACTGAGTGAAAGAGATGTCAACCCTGATTTCAGGTAAGTGATTATGTAGGAGTTAAAAATCTAACAAAATATGCAGCTGTCTGTAGTAATACTTCACAATAATGACTGTTTTTATATGTATATTATATTTCAGCTTGTCACCGTGCAATCATCGTTTGGTCAATGTATACTCCTTAAAGAATGCTCATCCAATATTTGTCACTGCACTAACCTTCTTACGACAAGATTCATCATTGTCTACACAGAAATTTCAAAAGACCAACTCAAAAACTCATCTGAAATCGGATTCCTTCGATTTAGTCAGTGTTAGCGTAGATCGATTGGTTAAATGGCATCGTGGGCCAACTTATTCAATTGTTGGTAAACTATCACGAGGACTTATTGATATGCATAATAATAATAATAATAATAATTGGTTTAGGCATATTATTAATGCAAAAGTTGGCATCTCTATAATTTACTTCCTCGGCATATTAATGTTACCAATTCTTTTGGTGTTGTTTGAGACTATCTTGTCTAAATTTTAAATAGTGTATCTTATTTTCAGAATGTACTCTGTTTGTTTGTATTCATATGATATGCATATCTATGCTATATATATACATATATGTATATTTTCTGTTTCACACATGCAGACGTGCGCGCGCATACAATTATCATAACCAAATGTCTTTCATTATCTAGTTATGAGTGATTACTTACAACAGATGATACCTTTATTCTATCAAAATCTGGCTAATCTCTCTCTCTCCCTCTCCTTTAATCCAATTCATTTGTCTATATACAATTAACTGATTCTCTGGATAGTTTAGGCATGGAGTTTGTACACAAGATGATTTTTATTATTATTATTATTCGTTTTACTCTTTATCTTTTGTCGTCTCCACCCTCATCCTCATTATTATTGTTGATTTCGCTAATATTTAAAAAAATAATAATAGTAATTTTATTGTCTTACTCCATGTTGTTAATATATTTATCAGCTCTATCAGTTTACTTGATCTCGATTATTGTTATTATATTCCTCCTCCCCTCCTCCTCATTATTATTATTATTAATATAAATAGGTGAGTAAAAAAGAGTGAATAAATTTAACACCACAGACATTTTTGACCTATCTGTGATCTCTTTTTACTGAATAATATTCACATATTGTCACAGTTTATTTCTCCTTCACTATTTAAAAAAAAAATAATACTAATAATAAAACTCGGTTCCTTCTTTTCTGTGTGTCAGGTTTGTTTCGGTGGTAGTGTATTGTGGAAATTAGGATATACTACTGTGTGTATGTGTGCTTGTTTGTCTGTGTGCATGTGTGTGTATGTATGTACGTACGTATGCCATCACTTCATCGTTTTGTTTTCTAATATATGAGTTTGTACGTTTGGAAAAAAGACACATTTTAAATTGATATTTTGTTTTCTTTCTTTCCTTCTTCCTTCCTTTTATTTCATTTATTTATTTGTCTTCTACGATCATAATGATGATGATATATACATTTTTTGACTATTCGAATTAAAGTGATTGTAAGATTGTATTTTTTGTTTTGTTTAACGTACTTATATAAAGTGGTCAATACTTGATCATCAGTCATCAATTGAGTCTGAATCCGGATTAACTCTGAGACGACTGGATTGTTGAAGTTTCTGTAGCGGTTTGGTTAAGTTTTGGGAGTGGAGTTACTAGCACCACGCCTCAACCCTCCCTCTTTATCCGGGCTTGGGACTGGCTAGAAAACTTGCGAGCTAGTAATCTAGGCGAGGTTCGACTGGATTGTTAGTGGGAATATTTTGAGAAGCAACTCAACTGGCCTACAACAACAACTACTACTACCGATAAATGTACCTTAATGTGGTGGTTGGGATTACCCATTGCAACGACTCAAATAGCTATACTGGCTGGAATACACATGTCCTTGCATATCCTACGACGTCAGAAAGGTCTCTTGGATAGTGGTTATACTGACAGCAGTTATCACCATTGTTTAATTCATTTCCACAACTTTGGGGTCTGAGGGAGAATGAGAATATTGTCAGCAGTAAGGTGTTTCCTAGCTATGCTACCTCTTCGTTTTAAAGCGGTGGGTTAGAAACGGTCAACCCTGAGAATTGCACATCCCCGCTTACCTTGTGGTGTTCTACGGTCGGTAATAAGACCTTTATACAGAGAAATCTTCAGTTAAAACAAGCCGGTGTTAAGCAGTTGTCGTTCGGGCTATGTGGCCACACACACACACACACACACAACTTTGGTTTCAGATATTCCAACTTCCATGGTGTGGGTAGCTGGGAGGGGGGGGTGTAATAAGCGTCTATAAACTTGCATAATCACTCATAGGTTTCTTAATCATCATTCGCATTCATATTCCTACTTTTCTGTCATCGTTAATACTACTCCACTTTCAACTCTACAATCAGTAGTAGTGATCTGAGCCGGAAAAAGACTTCTGGAGGTCTCTAAAAACTATGCTGTCAACTTCATCTTCGAGTATTCAATATCAGGACACTTCGTCAAATTGAACGACAGACCTCACTAGGTAGTACCCAAGCATCACGAGCCGTTTGGAGTATGTCAAGTTTTGCAGATATGCATATGATCCCTAGATGTAGTTATTTACTAAACCTCACATGAGGAATCTAGAAAATTCACCTTACGGATATCAAAAGACTCTTCGTCTAGTTCGCAACAACTTGTTGGCGTAGGAAAAGTACCCAGTGCCAGGGCAGGAAAGCCATTACTTGACTGAATCCCACTGGATAATCACCAACGTGCTGTTCGGGATTTCATCATGAGCTGACATTAGTTAGAGGACCATTGGGAAACCTGGGAGTACTGGACAGCTGTTTCGTCTTAGTTTGGGACTCTTCAGCAGTACGCACCCACCGGGATTCGAACCCAGGACCTTATGGTTATAAGGCGAGCTCGTATACCATTAAGTCACTGGGATCCGATCCAATGGTCCAACCTACCTATTCAGGTAGGTAGTTACCTGGGTTCCAATGGGAAGTCGTGACCAGTAGGGTACAGTGGGTCGGGTTTGAGGACAAATACTCGCCGAAGACATTGGCTAGCGGTCGCGCTATGTCGTGAATTAGCAGAAGTTAGAATTCAAGGACCATTGGATCGGATCGCAGTGGCTCCCAGGTTTTCCAATGGTTCTCTAACTAATGTTAGCTCATGATGAAATCCTGAAACCAATCAAATTCCTACAAACCAACACTTGAACGTGCTGTTCGGATGGATGGTTCCGTTGGAAGTGGGTAAGTTTACTATGTTCGTTAGCGTCTTTACATAACATCATCATGGATCCTCTAATGAATATCCTCGTAATTGACTCCAATGACTTGGAGATTCACTCGTTGCCAGTCTCCTATATTTACAGAATAAAGATGATGTATAACTCTCTGATGGAGACGCTGAAAAGTGCAGTCTTCTGAACACCATGAGCAGAGAGATCTGAGCAGGTCGAGTAAACGATTCATCCCTATCACCAAATGTTAGACAATGTTGCAGGACTTGTTTACACAAACTCCTAGTTTGAAGATGGGTGAGAGTGAAGTGGTTGGATGTGTTGACCAATTCAATCATTCTGGGAGTTGCATCAGCCCAAATGAAGTGACTGGTTTCTGACGAAATCTCAGAATGGGTACAAAAGACACCTGTGGGATCCTACCAACTCACGTCGTATCTCCTGTAAACAAACATGTTTTCTGGCTGTCGATCAAGCCATTTGTGCGCTACATAACAGTTCGCCTTCTCCGTCCTCATGACTGTAGGACCTGGTTATTAAAAATGCAAGACTTTGACGTGAGGAGGTTGGCTGCCATTGACGAGAAGTGTTTATCATCTATCCATCTCCCGTGTTGAGTGACAATATATGACGACTAATATTGAGGTTATGACGGTCGTGAGATTCTGTCTGTCTGTTTTCGACATAGAACTTTGCACAAATAGGCGGAAGTTCAAGTCTCTACACTCCGTGTAGCACGCGAAGCAAGAGAAGAAAGTACAAGAAAAGCATAATAGAAACAGTGAGCAGAGGTGTGAGACAAAGGAAGAGTAATAGCGAAGAACAAAACAGTTTCATTGGAAATCATAAGTCACAAGGAGTGGATGCATCTGCGCCACTGAGAACGATTTTGAGCTAGCCATGTCACCAATTGTTTCCAACCATAGATTTTTACCGTCCCGAGGACCCCAGCCTGGAAGTCTATACCTTCCTACGTGGCTTAGACTAAACTGTTGTGGATTTCATTGACTGGTGCCAAGTTTTTGTTTGACCGCCGCTAGCTTTTTTCCAGCCTGACCCTATATCCGCTAACATTGCTCGTCGAGGGAGGCGATGGCTTGGCATACGTAACACATGTCCTAACCATCTCAGTCTTTGTAGCTTCACGACTTCGTCGATTGATTTCCCCTGTTTACCTAGAACTCTACGCCTAACCTCAGTGTTGCTCACCTTATTATGCCACTTTACACGGGAAATAGAGCGCAGGCACCTATGATCAAAGACAGCTAGTCTTTTCATGTCTTCCACTCTCAGTGGCCAGGTCTCACAACCATAAAGGAGGACGGAGCGGACTGATGAGCAGTACACCCGCCCTTTGGTCGATAGTCGAACATCTCGTCTACGCCAGAGTCGGCGTAAACTAACAAATGCGAAACGAGCCCCTTGTATTCGTGCTGAGATTTCGTCAGAGATCAACCCGTTGGGGCTGATGGTACTTCCCAAATAAGTGAAGCGGTCAACGTGCTCTACCACTTCACTTCCTATTTTTAAACTAGGCGTCGATGTAGTCCAGTCCTGTAATATCATCTTGCATTTGGCGGGAGCGAATCGCATGCCAAACATTCGTAGATTGCGGCTCAAGGTGTTTAGAAGACTCTGCATTTCGTCAGCGTCTTCGCCTAGAAGGACTATATCGTCTGCATATTCCAAGTCAACGAGATTATTCCCCGGTAGCAAGTCAATCCCTGAGTCGCTGAAGTCACTTAGGGTTAAGTCCATTAACACATCTATGATGAAGTTGAATAGAAAAGGAGATAATGGGCATCCTTGACGGACACCACTGGTCGTCATCAGTTCAGATGACAGCTCGCCGTAAGCCCTCACCTGGCTGTATGAGTACGAGAGTCGTGAGATTACATCGAATGAGATGGTTAAGACACAAGTTACGCATACCAATACATCATCGACCTAGTTGAGTCATATTATCCGACTTAGGAGTTAGGAATGGGTTGAACGGAAAGTATTGATGGTCAAATTAAAACACCGCATTAATCCATCAAGTCTTTGAGTGTTGTTTCCAGCCAGCCATATAGGAAGGTGTAGACTAGTTGGTTGTTAGACGAACTGGGGTTATCGAGATGCTAAGAATCAATAGTGGATGTAGACTGTTGGTGACATGACACGACCTAAGATCCCTCTTACTGGTCAGGGTCCATTCCTTCTTTATCAACGACCCCTAGATCCATCAAAATCTCGTTACTTTATGTGTATTTATTGTTCCTCCCGTTCATTTATGCCTATAATAGTTGTTTCTTTGAATAATTTTTCTACCTTTATGTGGCATATGGTTTGCGGTGACTCGGTTTGCCGCATGTTTTTGCAGTCGTGTCTGGCTTGTCTTGAATCCCTCTACTGCTGTTTCCATTGCTTTTTCTGTTCACCATAATGGCGCATTTGATTGTAATTTTTGTTTTTTTCCATTGGATATCATTGTACTTTTAATATATATATATATATATATATATATATATATATATAATAGGTGTGTTGTGACCTCTGTTTTTGATCACTGTGAAATTAGCCATGTTTTATTTGATAGAAACAGGAGGTGCTTATCGTTGCTTCCAGAGAACTTACTTAACGAGTTGTTCTATTATTTGTTGTATGTATCATTCACTTTGTAAGTATTACTAATTAACCTTTAAACTAATATAGAATAATGTTCGGCAACTCCTGTATATTTAGTTGAACAGCGTCATATTCCAAATTTTGGCAGAATATGTTGTGTGTCTACATCCTTGAAACACAGCTTCCCATTATTTTGCACAATAATGTCATTTGTACTGTCGAAATACAGATAACTTCGTAGTTGAGTTAGAAGACTTAGAAACTCAAGACTCTATATGGATGGGTAGTTAGTGTGTTTAACGATGTTGTAGAAAGGTGCGAAAAATAATCTGCTGGCAAGATTCCGGGTGAGGTAAACTGTAGACAGTTGGATGGAATATTGAAAAAAAAACATGAAATTTCGGGAATCATAGGATTGAGTATCGAGGAAAAGACACAGATATTTTTGACAGATGTGCAATGTCTTATTAAAGTGAGTGAAGTTTAGTTGTAGAGTTGACTGCCATTACATTCTGTGTTTGATGATGATGCGCAGTGCTGCAACTTGGTCTACACATAATTTGCTCCCCTTAGTTCAGGCTCTTTCTGGTGAAATTTTCCAGTCTCTCCAAGAATGTATGATTTTAAATTTTTCTTCGAGTGGATAGGAACATTATTCCAGTTCTTGTATAAGCTTAATTCTCCCGTCTTCGGCAATATAACAACTTCCAGCCACCAGGCTAATACTTTCATCTCCTCCCACACCTTCTGCAGTAGTGACATGAGCCCTCCTGCTGAAATCTCTGGGTTCGTTTTCAGTGCTTTGGGGGGGGGGAGAATTCCATCCGCTCCTGTTGATTTTGATTTTTAGTTAACTGTATGCCAGAGTTTGGCGTTCATCACTTATTCTTGTTTGTCTCCCAGTGGTGATATTTCTGAAAGAGTTGCAAATAGTGTTCAATCCAGGAGTCGTTAAAGTGACCGGCCTAACATTTCACTCTTTCCACCCCTTCGTTAACTGGAATTGCCTCAATAACTTTCAGTGCCCTTATCTATGTTGATGTTTTCCCGGTTATCGACTTAGTTATTCCATATAGTTTGTCAGGCCCCTCTTACTTGCGTCCTGTATTACTTTCCTATGTTTCGAAAGGGTCTTTTGCCTTTATTGACATTATTCTTCATTCCTTTTATTTAGTCCCATGTATATTATGTTCAGCTGCTGCTCTCGTCGTTCATCTCTGCACTGGTTCATCTTCTACTTCAGTATCCTACTCTTCTCTCTTCTTCTCTATCCTACTCTTCTATCTCTGTAATCAGCCTAAGATGTCTACAGAGATTTACTTGTATGTTATCTTCACTGAGTCCCAGTGTTCTCCCATGCAGGTTTCCTCGGTGATGTTGCTTAGCGCCTCCAACATTTTTTGATGACTGTGTTGAATTTGTGATTTGTGGTTTTGTCCTGTAGTTCCTGGGTTTTTTTAACTTGAATATTGGTCTACCTCCAATTTCTCTGAACACTTTCAACTTGATCATGAATGTTTTTTAAACTAGATAATGGTCTGAGCGCACATCTCTTCCTCTTCTTGATTTGGTGTTTAACAGGGTGTGTGTCTCCACCTTATTCAGGCTGAGACGAAATCTATCTGATTTTGATATGCCTGTCTGATATAGTCTCTGTCATCTTGTGTATATCCTTATGTTTATACGCGCAGCTTGCAATCATCAAATCAATAAACGTCCACAACTGTGCGAAGAGTTCTCTGTTCTCATTCATTTCAACAGAAGACGTTGAGTTCTCTAACTGTTTTGTCTTCTCCCAGTTTGACTTGCATTCATTTAACCCGTTACAATTTTGATATCACCGTCTGACTGGAATCTCGTCCATTATTGTTTTTGGTAGTCTGTAGAAGTCCTTCTTCACTGGGTCTGCGTTGTTTTTCAGCACTACAAGTATATTTTGTATAGTCGTAGTTTTTTTTCCTTTAGAGTTAAATCCTGCTGTCGTGATGCAAGAGTATAATGTTTCCTACTGCATCAGACCCTTTGTTACTGTTTGTGATAGGATCATGGCTACGCCATAAGTGTGTTGGTAGCCGTCGATTGAGTGACCAGAGTGTATCATTTACTATGGAGTTAATAGCTAGGACAGTCCGATTCTCTTCCATTTTCCCTCACAGATCCTTTACACTTATGTACTATATGCTCTATTTTCTTGTACAGTCTAAACAATCTTACTAGCCGGTCTCAAAAGTTATGCAGACATTCCATTTCTGCACGCCTACTTTTACATTTACCGGAAGATACATCTGTAACAACCAGCTGCTACCCAAAAGCTTTCAACTGACTTCAGGATCCACCGCAGAGTGGAGGAGTCTTCCTGATTACTGCAGAGAGATGACTGGTTTTTTTCTGAGTTGAGCAGTTTTCAGTGATGAAGTTAGTTTCATTACTGAGCGATGACGTTAGTGTTACGTCCTACATTCCCACTTTTCCAGACTTAGAACGGGCTAGCACACTAAGGGTGGATTCGTATTGTGAATGTAAAGTTGCAATATCTCATAATCGCTGAGTGTCGTATTTGATGTGTCCGATTCACTCACTGAAAACTAGCTTTGAGCATGTATGCTAACCACTGGCGTCTGTCAGTATGTGCGTCTGATTAATATATGCAAATATATCCATGAAATGTTTGTTAGTAGCATTATTTATTTTTCCCCCAACCCACCACAGATTGCCTTGTGTTAGTACCCATCGACGAAGAGAACTGTAACGCATTGGCTTGAACCTTTAACTTCCAGCAGTTAAGTTCCAAATTCCAGTTCCCCCTTCTCCTATTTAAGTCTGGGCAACAACTGTCACATAGCAAGTTTAGTTCACAACCTGTTACTTAGAAAATCTGATCTGGACAATTGAGTTCTGTTCTAGAATCACCTTATGTTTTACTATTTTCTGCAAGAAAAAGACTTGATGGAGTTGTGTAATAATATCGGATTTGTTATGTTTCAGGCATACTTATTAGTTACTGAAACTAATTTTATTCTTACAATATTGTATATATATATATATATATATATATATATATATATATATATATATAGTCGATTGTCACATGCTTTCATAATGGCATAATAAGGTGAGCAATACTGAGGTTAGGCGTCGAGTTCTAGGTAAACAGAGGAGATCAATCGACGAAGTCGTGAAGTTACAAAGACTGAGATGGTTAGGACATGTGTTACGTATACCTAGTCATCGCCTGCCTCGACGGGCAATGTTAGCGGATGTAGGGTCAGGCTGGAAAAAAGCTAGCGGCAGTCAAACAAAAACTTGGCACCAGTCAATGAAATCCACAACAGTTTAGTCTAAGCCACGTAGGAAGGTATAGACTTCCAGGCTGGGTCCTCGGGACGGTAAAAATCTATGGTTGGAAACAATTGGTGACATGGCTAGCTCAAAATCGTTCTCAGTGGCGCAGATGCATCCACTCCTTGTGACTTATGATTTCCAATGAAACTGTTTTGTTCTTCGCTATTACTCTTCCTTTGTCTCACACCTCTGTTTACTGTTTCTATTATGCTTTTCTTGTACTTTCTTCCCTTGCTTCGCGTGCTACATGGAATGTGGCGATTTGAACTGCCGCACATATGTGCAAAGTTCTATGTCGAAAACAGACAGACATCAATTCATCAAAATGATTTTCTCATAGACAACTAAGTAACTATAATTAGTGAGTACAATCCATTTCATTTGAAAGCATTAGTAATGAATTTGTTTGTTAAAAAAGAAAACAAACTGAATACAGAATTATCATTTGATTGTATTATTTAATAATAGGCACTATCTAAACCAACATGAATAGATGAGAAAAAGTGTATGCTATAGAAGATGCAATGCATAATAGTCAGGTAGCTTGAAAAAAGTTAATAATCATTCAAAATCATACCTTATTAATCTGCACTGCTCTATTTTATTATTTATCGTTCCCTTAGGTTCCAAATGGAACATACAACCTCAACAGCACATCTTCACTTTGGCCTATACTCCGTGATCTCATTTAGCTGACGCCACGATCGCTAATAGTCACTCATCTCCTGCATTTTACCGTGAGACCGACTCGTCTCTTCCCATTTGGGTACCACTGAAGAGACAGTCTGGCACTAGAAGTTACTCCACGGTTTCCTCCATGTGTGTCTGATCCATCTCCATTTCCTCCAGCGTATTTATTGAGCAATAAATTTTTGGTTGGTTTGTTCTTAAAGTTTCTTGTGGCTAAGTCTTGCTCAGTAACCGATTGGTCTTCAGTATGGAGTGAGAGAAGGTAGCTTTTGATAAAAGTTTGCAACTAGTTGTTGGAAATGCTTTTCATTACGTGCTGCCCAACTTTCCCACCCATACACAACCAGTGACTGACTTTATATTGAAGCCGGAAATCGGAATCTTGTTCATTGTGCTGAGTTCAGAATATTTTCAAATGGATTTCAGAGTGATGAATGCCTGGCTTACCTTTCCATTTCTGCTTTTGATATCCTCATCCATTCGACATGCATGTAGTTGAAACACTGATGCTTAGATCACTGAAGGAAGTGACCTTTTTCAAATTTATTCCGTTGATAGTGATTGGTGCTTGTTGTTGATTGGTTACTTTGATCACCTCCGTCTTCTCTATGTTCACCTGAAGGCCCTTACCTTTACTGTCTGTCTCCTCTGACAGTTCGTTTGTTGTCGCCTGTAAGTCTTCGCGTTTGTAGTGATGATTATTAGACAAAAATCATCTGCAAAATCCAAATCTTCTACAGTCTTTTTATCGATTCAACGCATTCCTGACTTCTCGTTCACTACAGTCTTCCGTATAGTCCAGTCCATCACAATTAGGAGTATCATCAGTGATAGTAAGCAGCCGACCTTGTCTTACGCCTCTTTTTACTTCACATGCTTCGCTGTCATTTCTGCTGTGGATTACCTGAGACATGGCGTTATTATATAACTGTGGGACGAATTCGGTAAAGGTTTGGGATACTGCACTCTAAAATGTTGGAGTGGTTTCTGAATTACTCCGTTGTCAATTTGGAAACCACTTGTGTACTGTATAGGTCACCTAATTTATCGTCTCTAAGAAACTGCTAAAAGCCAGGTGATATGCCTCAGAATCTAACACAGTGGTACGGTTACATTCATAATATATCTTAATTGTTGAATAAAACTTGTCCACTTATTTTAGTTCTCGTTTTTTGGTTAGCGTCATTCTTTTTTCTTTCCTTTCCTTTATTAATTGCCTTTTATTTATGTAAATATGTGACCATTTGAACTGGTTCACAGTAATTAGGGGTAGTGTATTATTAGTCTCTACTAGCGTGACAGTTTGGAAGTCAGTTATTTGGAATAAATGTTCTTCATGTAGCAAGCTATGCACTGCACACTTAATGCTTGGAAGCCGATAATATTTCTGAATTGTCTCAGGCTAGATTAGGTGAAGCCAGGAACCAGGCACCCACCAGACGAAAGTTGAATCCCTAAGAGTCACATTTCCACTATTATTTAAAAGTTATATATATATCAGCTCATTTGTATAAGTAATGTTTTGGTAATGTTGTAACGGGAGAAGAGAAGAGATTCAGTGATAAATGTTTATTCACCACTTAATATACATATATAGGAAAATTATGTATAGCATATATTGAAACTGTCATTTGCTCAGATCCCTCGTGTTCTGCCACTCCTGCCTTTCATATTATGTTTCTCTGATTGTCTCCTTTTCGTATCTCTCATTTTTCGTCGTAATACAGATTTATTTCCTCTGTTTCTCCAATACTTAATACTTTTGTGCCGATGAACGTCTGCTTATATACTACTGATAAATCATATCAGTATCACATGCCGTAGTGTCTCTATTAGGTCAAGTATTCATTTGTTTTCGATCAAGTTGCTGCTTTGTCCGGACATTATTGATTTTATGATAAATATCATAACAAGCTAATGGGTATTATATATCATATTTTACATGAGCATAAGTTAGAACTCGGAGGTCAATAGATTCTCTTTGAGATAACAAAATCACCCCTTGGTGATTGTTATTGAATACTTCCGAAGAATTTTAATTTAGCAATAATCACTGGTTTAGGTGATAATCAGTGTGCAACAGATTTAATTTCTGGAACTCTCTCTATATATCCGTATAGTGCATCGGTGGTTCAGCAGTAGAACATTCGCCAACCACGTATGTGGTCCTGGACTTGACCCCCGGCCGACACTCTCCTAATCCTCACGCTTAACTAGTAGTAATCCCCGTAAAGATGGAAGGTTGGGTGTGGGGCTAACAAAACCGCCCCGTAAAAATTAAGCCACTGCTACGGAAACTTCAAAGCTCTTGCTTGAAGCCCTATGTTCCAATCGGAACGTTAAGGCATATATATGTATATATTGGTATAAAACTATAATAAGTTAATTTAATATAAATTTATACCGCCGATTCTCTGCCATTTAAATGGATGGAAAAATGATTAAATATATCTGTTTCTCTTGTTATAGATTATTCCCACCACTTTCTTCGAAAGTGTCATGTGAACGGTAGTCATCACATGATGCGATCACTATTATATCAAAATTTTGAATTCTCACAGAATAATTACATGATCTTTTCAAAGAACTTAGTAACTTGAAATAAATCCATAAATCAATAGCCTGCAGACGTTCATTACTTTGAAATTAATGTTCAGCAATTGGAAGAAGAAATACCGTCACGATTTTTAACACCAATATTAAGTCAATGCTTCTATGTGAATCACAGACTTGGTGGGCATGTTACAGAGAGGATTTCCAACAGGTTACTGCAAACTCGAGTCAACACCTACTCTTTGCACTGAACGGGACGACCAGTGGGAAAGGATAAGCAACAGGGAACGTTGGCAGTACAGCCAACAACCCAATGACTCACAGGTATGCGAAGCGAAAATGGAAACATTTTGAACATATAGTTAGGGAGATCGTTGAGTGATACCAATGACCAGGTTATCTGTCGAGTGGAACATGAAGATGAAGGTACGAGTTCGGAATCCGTAGACAACGTGGATCAGATCATATCTGGAGGGAATGTAAGTTTCTAGTCAGTCGTGGAGACAGTTGAAAGTGATGGAAGAGAGTTGAATGGAGTAGATATGTGTTGCTGAAGCCCTATTTTCCACTCAAAAAGAATAATAACAATAATAGCCTGCAGCTCTGTCAGCATCCGACTGTCTTAGTAAAGTTATTAAATTGAAGGCACTCAGTTAGGCGATTCCACCACTTGCCACTCTATTGTATTTTGTCCCTTATCAGTCTTAGACAGACTTTTCGGCTTCCAACTGCTGAAATCCTGGATAAGTTAGTTCACCTTCATAAGTAGTCTGTGCATAGATTATCATATGTAACCTTCAGGTGCTACTATGTTCTCTTGCTAATGAGGATTTTAAAACTGTGATTCTATCAGACTAAGAATTTCAGATATGTGTATTCATATCATCATGAAATAAAAGTACTCAAATGTGTGTTTATGTGCGTGCATAAGACCATAATGAGGGAATACGAATGATTTTCTAACCAGAAAAGCTCGTCTGAGCAGCAACGGCGAGCCTCATTGGGTCTTAAGTTTACTGGTCAGAATTACAGAGCCTATTGCTGTATGTATGAACAACATGAAATTCAATGATGGAATGATGCTAGTAATTCAACAGCTTATCTGTTATTAAACTGTTAACACAGAAAATTGGTCAATAAACTGTTACTTTCTAGTTTTACATTGCAAAATAATGAAGAAAGATGTAGCACTGTTTAGACAAACAGTTTATTTGTGTCAGTCCTTTACGGGATATTCTGACTTACCTCTATTTAAGATTTTTTTCCGGATATATGATACATTAGAAAGGAAGTGATTTCAATCTACTGAAACTACGAGATAATTTGTATTTTTGAACAAAGCAAGAACTACAGTTTTAGCAGAATGAAATGGTATCATCTTTTATTTCGTTGCCTTCTCGTCAGCTGCTTACATGGCAAAGACATTATTAAATATATCTACAAAAACAATTTTGACATACTTGCACAGAGTTCATTTCAAACAAAAATCAATCGATCAATATACTCATACACTAAAAATATATACATATATGAATATGCAATATTAAACACTATTCCGAACAATAATAATCATACACAATGGAAACTTTTAGCATTTCGCATTCGGAAGAAAGAGAGGTGAAATTATCCAGTTACCAGGGCAAAGAAAGACTGATAACCGCTTCTTTCTGGACGCATAAATCAGGTTTCAGGCGCTTGATGGAAATGGCTTCAGCAAACTTAAGGAGAATTGAGCTCTTTTGCCTATTGATAATTTTGAACGACTTTTCGACGTCCACCTCATGACCCGTGTCGAGGAGGTGCCTGACGATGGCACTGTTTAAAGCATTTGTTCCCTTTAGACGTAAGCTTTTTGGTACATGTTCAGAAAATCGTAGATATGCCCTTCTTTCTGTCCTTCCAATGTAACTGCTCCCGCAGATACATGTAAATTTGTATATACAGTTGGAGGTAACATGAGAAGGATATCTATCGATTTTTGATTGCACCAAAGAGCAAGTTGTTCGATAGACGGGAACGAGCTTAGCTGCAGGATAGGCTATGGCTAGTGATGTACTCAGCCTTCTGTTGATCATCGCTGCAATGTTTTCACCTTTATAATCAAGCTGAACGTAGACTGGCTTTTTTTCCACTGTGATTTGTTTTACATTTGTGACTTCAGATCTTCCATACTTGTTGATGAACCTTTGAGGATACCCATTTCTCTTCAATATATTTTCAAGGAACTCAAACTCCTCCTCTAGTTTCTCTACAGAGCATATTCTCCTCGCTCTATAGTACAAAGTCTTGACTAGACCACGTTTAAAGCTATGTGGACAAAAGCTATTAAAATGCAAGTATTGTCCTTTCCATGTGGGCTTTCGATAAATTGACTTTTGAAGACTACCGTCTTCTAGGCGTTCCATGGCGATGTCGAGGAAGTGAAACTTTCCGTCACTTTCATGTTCCATAGTGAACTCAATATTGGCGTGTGCACCATTGAATAATCTTAGTAAGTGTGAAGCATGACTTTTATTTTTGCACACTATAAATGTGTCATCAACATAACGACAGTAGGAAGATGTTTCGTCGATTGCATGCTTCAGCTTTGTTCTTTCAAGGTTAGACATGAATATATCTGCTAAAACAGGGCTAAGTGGACTGCCCATAGCTACACCATCTATTTGGCGGTAAAAAGTGTTGTCAAATTGGAATTGCACATCCATGGTGCACATAAGCAGTAGGCGTTTGAATTCCGACTCTGGGAGTGGGAGAAGATCGGACTGCTGACAAATGATCTCAATAGTTTCATTGATTGGAATCATTGTGAATAGGGAGGTTACATCAAATGACACCATGAAGTTATTTAGAACGTTCATGTGGTTCACACTTTCAAAGAAATGAAATGAGTCTTTCACCGTGTGCACGCCTAGCCGTTGACGAATAGGTTCCAACTTCTCCGCAAGCCAACGTGCCACCTTATGTTGAGGCGAGTTGATCATCGAAAGTATGGGTCTCAGGGGGACTTGTTCTTTGTGTATCTTTGGAAGGCCATACATATGTGGCAAGCGGGACCCTTGGGGTTTCAAATCATTGTACGTGTTTTTGTCAACCAATTCCTTCTTTCGAAGATCTCTCAAGGTGTTTGTGATACGTTTTTCGACTGAATCTGTCTTATCTTTCTGGCAACTGTCAACTTTAAACCTCAGCGGGTCATTTAACACAGCTTTCATCTTTGCTATGTACTCCTCTTTGTCCATCAGCACTACACCTGAGCCCTTGTCAGGTCTCAATATAACAATTTTGTCATTATTCTTGAGAGCTTTCAATGCTCTTAGATGCTCTTCAGAAAGGACTTTGGAATATGACACTGGAGAAATGAGGTATTGATTTGCACAAAGTACTATGTATACAAACAAAACAAACTTTTCCCCAACTCTTATAGTATTTGTTCTGCTCAGACCAAAGACAAATCAAAACACCAAATTGATTGTCAGAATTACGAGATATACTTCGGGATCAGAATCGTATTGTGTTACTGATTGCTTAGCAAGCTAAGGATCGTGGATGAACAAACGAATAAACTCAAGATAATAGCGTGCTAAATGACTTGGATGTTTAACCACAAACCTTCAGCTCAACGATTCGACTTAAGCAGTGAAGGTTAGCATCCAGTATTGAGTGATGAATACTGTAGGCTAATAATTTTGAGGAATTATTTGCCGCTACAATATGTATTTGCATCTGTGAAGTTATTTTTCAGTCGCGTAAATTAAATTTTATCGTATGACATGAATTATTCGTCCTGTATTCCGTAGACAGCCAATAACAACCAAATAAAATCGAGTTATTGACCCTGAAACATCATCAAAGCACCCGTACTAGCAGACTATATATCAAAAGAGATCAAACACTTCGATCCAGTAAAGTCAATCGACAGAATACTTGAAATGACTCCACTAAATAATAAGTGATCATTATTTTACAAATAGTTGAGTAGACTAATGCATATTAATCTATTTTTGAAGCAAAAGGTGATATGTTCCCGTCTCATGGGGATTATGTCAGTTCACCTGTTCTAGCGCTACCAGGTACACTGACCGTTCGACCGACATGTATCATGTCGCAAATGATTCCAAAACGCTACCCTACATGACTGGAGAAAAGTAGCAGTGTGATAAGTGAACACTTTATAGATGCTGGTCATCCTATGTCAACAACACATCTCCAAATTAATAAACAAAGTGAATACCAACTTACCAAGGGCAATATGCCTTCATCCCCTCTATATTGCTGAAGCTCTAGCCATTCAAATAGGAAAGCTGGAACTCTGCATATGAAAGAGAATTATTCAATCAGTTTTATTATCACGTAAAGACCCTGTTGTTTCCTACTAACCTGATCTTTTCATTGTTTTCTAACTCTTTATAACTCCTGTATTTCTTTAGGACTCCTATGTAATATCACATTTGCGTTATTGTATTACTTTAACACCCGTATTCAACTACTCTTACATGTTGATTGGTCACCTTTGCTATCAATCTCTCCTGTGAAGAAAGCTGTATACGAATGGCATTTTACAGCTAAAATGAATGAATTCGCCGAAAAAGCCTCTTCGCTGAACTACTACCTAAGGATGAGTCATTGGATTTTAGCAGTTTATTTCCTTCCAGACTTTATGTGATTTAAAATTCCACCGACAGTTTCAATAAAGTTATTTGTAAATTGCCGGTAATATTTACTCCCAAGAATGAGGAGTAGTATATACTAAAGAAAAACTCAGGATCCAAATTCATCTCATAAATTAGATAATGACTATTTTATTTTGTTCTTTTACGTTCCGAATGGAACATAGAGCTTCAAGCTAGACATAATTGGTGGATGGTGACTAGCAGTGGAATCCAGGATGCGCACTTCGTTATATTTGGGACTCGTCAGCTGGATGTACCTGCATTCCCCAGTGAGTAATGATGTTCCCACTGGGGATCGAACCCAGTGCCCATAGTTTCAAATGCCAAAGGCTTATCCACTAGGTCACTTGGGCCACAAGAACCACCTCTTTTGCAACGGGTGTTAGTTATTATTTACTTTTAATTCAATTTGGATTTTCCTGTTGATTGATTGGATCGAAGTGCTTGGTCTCAGGTTGACATGTCGGCCTCTTGGGTTCGAACCTCGGTGGGTACATCATCACTCACTGCGGAATGCAGGTACATCCAGATGACAAGTCCCAAATAGGACGAAATGAGCATCCTGGATTCCACTGCTGGTCACCATTCTCTAACTGGCTTCTACTCAAATGCCCAGACACTGTCGAAGCATCTTCACAAGAAGCCGACATGTCAACCTGGGACCGAGCACTTCGGTCCAATCAATCAACGTGAAAATCTAAAATTGAATTAAATCTTCTAGCTAGAGCTTTGAAGTTTCCGTAGCAGTGGCTTTATTTTTACGAAGCGAGGTTGCTAGCCTCAAGCCCAACCTTCTCTCTTTAGCGGGCTTACCACCAGCCAAGTGTGAGGTTTAGGAGTGAGTCGGCCTGGTGATCAAGTGTTGGACAACGTACATGTTTAACGTGTACACTACCAATGAACCACCCACGCATATAAGGCATGTAAGTGACATTTATTGGATGCTAATGTATAAATGCGGAGACCTGAATTTCTCACATGAAATTATAATCATTTATAGTTGCTCCCTAAATTCTACAGGACGTATACCTTCCACCTACCAGCAATCAAAAATATCATATAATCCTTAAATCTTGTAATAACCATACAGTTGAATAGTTGATACGAATTCATTTATTGATTTACTCATCTTCTGCATGACTTTTAATACAATGTGTCGGTGGTATAGCGGTTAGAACGCTCGCCGACCATGCACATGGTCTGGAGTTCGATCCCCGGCCGACGCACACTCGATATCAATGGTCGGCCTACAAAATTTGGGCTACTGATATCACTTGCTGAAAATTTCATACTTGTATCAAAAATGCTGTGTAGAGTCAAGCTATGATAAAATAAAAAAATAAAATAAAAAATTTCTACTAAATTATCAGACAACTCTAAAACTGAATTTCATCAGAAACTAATAGTTAATTGTTATTTTCGATAATAGAAGGTTATGAACATTGAGAGATCGAGAGATCATTCTGTAAATCTTACTTATAATCTACTGTTGCAAGATGTTTGATAACCTTCAGAAGAGATTAAACTGACAGATTCTTAGCTGTAGAAGTATACCCTGCATTAAATTGCGATATAATTTTATTTTGTAAATTGGTCTAGGCTATTCAGTTATTTAGTAATATATAGTCCATTTCCTGTGCAACAATAGGAAGATTTTAGTGCGCATAGTATTATCATTATTCCTTTGGATCTCAATGGAAACAGAAGGCTTCCAAAGCGCATCACGATTTCACTGTGTTCTCTGCATTTGCTTGAAAATCCCCATTGAGTCATATAAAAAGAGAAGACGTTTAGCGAAGAGACTCTTTCCGGCGAATTCATTCACATAGCTGTACAATCGCATTTATATATAATTATTTGTGTGTGTGTGTGTACATGAGGTTTGTCAAGTTTAGATAAGTGATCAGGTAATAAAAGAATGATGATGATGAAGAATGAACCTTGTTTCTATGTTAGATCATTCTTTTATTACCTGGTCAGTTATCTAAACTTGACAAACCTCATGTACACACACACACAAATAATTATATATAAATGCGATTGTACAGCTATGTGAATGAATTCGCCGAAAAGTCTCTTCGCTGAACGTCTTTTCTTTTTCTTTGCAGTTGTCTTCATCTGGCTATCCGACCACTCATAAACCTTGATCTCCTTCTCACCGCATCTAATCTATGTCACCCTCAGACACACGCCTAACTCCGTGTTTCTCATTCGAGTCTGACTCGATGAACTGACGTGAGATATCATTCAATGGTCTCCTCAGCAACTGTTTGATCCCTCTTCACTTCCTTTGGAACACTGGTGGGGTGGAAGGTTTTTTGTTGATTTGCTGACACAGTTCCTTCCCAGTTATCCTTTCTAATCTTCAATATCCTGAATATGTCCACTCAAAGTTCAATCTTTTGGGCTTCTTCTGCCAACATTTTGTTTTTCGCCTATAGATATTCGAGTTTTGAAGACATCAGTGTACAGTACCTTCTCGCTTCCTAAAGTCTGTTGCATGATTTAGTTATCCACAATGAGGAGTATCGTCAGTGATGATAGTCAGCTTTGTTTTACTGCTGTCTTCACTTCACGGGCTTAGCTAAGATTTTGATTGTGAATCACTTGACATGACACGTGGCATCTACTCATGTCATTGTTGTTTTAGGTTTATCAACATTTTTGGCACTGCACTCCATCAGCTGAAACAGTTTCGAAGTTAATCCATTTGGTACACCGGACATACTAAGCTAGTTAATATTTCAAGTGCAAATGCTCTGTTTGATGTGTTCAGAAAGCACCATACATCCATAAAGACTGTTTCAGTTTATTAAAATAATCCACCCACCAGAACAGATTTATTTTCAGCATCAGTTTCTTTACTCTTTGTCTGTATTATATACGCACACTAACAAAAGAAAAACACTGTATGCCTGAAATTCTAGTGACTGTTTGACTAATGTGTTTTCGTGAAGAAAGCCACATACAGAGTGTTATACAGATTTCCATTGTGTGCACACTTCTCATTTATAGGTACAATCATCCATTCTTTGCTATTTCAATACACAGTCACTTTTCAATGTCAGATAAGTACTTCAAGTCATTTGCAAGAAAACTTTTGTCTGAATAGAATCGAGAAAACAATAAAGCATCATTCATGCCCAATACTGTATGACTAATTCGCTTGTAGTTCAGGGGTAGTAGAATGCTTGTCAACCCTGTGTGATCCGCGTTCAATTCTCAACCGATGGACTCGTAAACCTCCCCTAGTTTAGTAGCTGGTGGTAACCTAGAAAATGAGGTAGAGCTGGGCGTGATGTCAGCAACCCCACCAAGTAAAACCAACGTTGTCACCATTGAAGCGTTATGTTCCATTAGGAACGCAAAAGAATAAAGAAGTGGAAGATTCTAAAATTCAGTATTCATGTAATTTTGGTTGTGACATTTCGTCTTAGCTAGAACAAAGAAAATTCCTTTTAAAAAGAAATAGAAAGCATATCTGATTTTTAGCGATTTCATATACTTCACCTGTGCAATCACAGTTCTGTACAATTCGGTTTCATGCATACTTTCAAATGGCACTTTCTTTTAAAGTACACACTAATGATCAAAACAAATCTAGACTGACAAGTGATCATTCAGGTGGATAGCTGTGAATAAATAAGGATGGAGATAGGAAACAGTTGGTATTTCATAACAGTTATACTGGGTGATTAAATTAAGAGGTTATTTATGAACATCTACAGATTAAAGGCTTCAAACGGGTAGGGATCTCCTCTGTATATGAAGCTCCTCCTTGTCACTTTGACAGCTGAAGCTTAAGCAATATAAAATGGGTCATTTTTCCCTTTTTAAACAACTTTTACCCAAGAAGTTTTTGATACTGAATCAACAATGGGAACAAAAGGTTCACTTATATAACTTCTCACAGATCTGCTCCTATCTCTACTTCAATATGCATGATAATGTTCACGAAATCTTTCATGCAAGAGAGACTTAAAATCACTGTAACAGACGAAGTACCCTGCGTACATAGGAGTGTTAAAATGCAAAATCTAGTCCTCTAGGTTGTTGGAAAACGGTAGTCGACCTGAGAATGTTGTCCTTGATTTCTCCGTAAGAAAAATTCATTTTAACAGGATGCATTTATAGAAGTGTTTTTGGTATAAAAGATAGGTGACATCCCGTCGGTTATAGCCTGGAGCTTTTGTCTATTAACCAACATTCATATCCTATCTCGATCAAGGTATCAATCAGAGAACCATCTGTAGTGAATGGTAGTAGTGATTGATCTGATTAGGTTTCTTTTGCAGCTGACCAGTGTCCAGCCGTAGAAGATTTTTAATTTACTTGTCCTTGTTGACTTTCTAAAGATCAACCTTCACAAGGTTCTATCACTTCTCCTTAAAAAAAATTCCTGTTAAGAAAAGGGGTGCTAGACATTTTATTAATTTCAACGGTAAACTCTCTTCAGTCAATCTGTAGGGATTTTATTTGTTTCAAATTTGACCACGAATTGATATCAGTTAGGGAGTTATTGAAAACCACCGCAGAGTACTGGAAAGCTGTCTTGTCCTATTTTGAGACTCGTTGGAAGTGCATATCGGCTGGAATTCGACCTTCCCGTTACAAGTCAAGTTCCTAGACCATTCAACCACTGGAACCACACTCGATAGTGGACGCATGAACTATAACTTTTACCAATTTGTGGTTTTAGAGTGACCACCAGCCATTGTCGTTCGAGAGTTTCTTTTCTGTCTCCGGACCTAGTGAATCCCACTGGTTTCTACTCACCGGAATTCCAGGCAACTTCGCCCTACAGCCAGTCACTAGCAGGCATCGGATTAATTTTCAAGAGTTATTTTGTAGGGATTTGATTTGATCCAGGTTTGACCGCGGATTGACCACGGTAAATTATATAAGTGGATGTTAGCTGTTGTAAACATGTAATATATGTGATTAAAGTCACGCCAATCATCACGTAATCATTTTGTGCAAACAAAAATCTTCGACTGATGGTTTCAGCTCGCCGTCTTCATGTCTCCATGTTCATTTTCACAGTAAGTGACCATTAAACAACTAACTTCTCATCCATAACTATTCTCTTTTCGTTCACACCCCGCTAATTTCCTAATGAACACTTATCAGTCATAGCAACTTTGGATTGATTTTAATTTTGTAGGTTAAATGAAATTGTCACAGGACACATTCGTTAAATCATGTATTTTCATATTCATGAATAACCGAAATATAGGCGGATAGACATTGACTAGTCGTACAGGAAGTGAATCACTAGCCCGAATAGCTCAGTGGTAGAGTCTCTGACTGCATCACTGGGTGACACGGGATCGAATCTTAAAAGAGACATGCGTCCCTTCAAGATTGCTGACAAATAAGAAACTTAGGTTGAAGGCTTCCTGTCGACTGCTTTTAACCATCTAACAGGTGACTTATCCCCTGTACTTCAGAAATATTCACAATATCCTATTGAGAAATGTGTGTTCAGCAAAAAAAAATAAATTAGAAGCTGAACTTCCAATGTGTTTCAAGTTCACTTCTAGATTTTTGTCCAAGTAAGTTAATCAGCAGTAACTCTGATAAGATTGTAGGCTGTGTACTGAACTGAAGAAATCTGAAGAAACACCCCAAACAAATCAATTGTTTGGTGCCATTTTCTTCTTCCTCCTCCTCCAATTTTCCCAACTTTTTTTTATGAGATTCATTCTATGTCTTTTAACTTATTTCAAATTCACACAAACTAATCACTATCTGTGCATGTCCTATAATGAAAGCACCTGATCTTGAAAGATATTCTCACTGTTCAGTAAAATCTGCTGTACACAACTTTTGATTTCTTCATTTTCTTTTCTTTTTTTTGAAGGAAAAAGCATACTCTGTCTCGTAGGTCCTTTTGATCTACCCGTTTCAGTGGTTGTAAGTCAACACCGCTCAATTATAAATGTATAAAACTATATGGTACTGATTGACTCGGTTGAGTAGTCATATACAACCACTATACTGAGCCAATTAACTGGTCTGGAAAAATTGATGCAGGAAAAAAAGGTTTTTGAAAGTTTAAACAAAAGGCGTTAGGGAATTCGTTAAAGTAGGCATTGGCTTAACGTGAAAATGTTAGTAACAAAGAGAAAAAATTGTAAAATCACTTCACGCTTTCTGTTATTCTATATACCAAGATATTTATTCGAATTTTACGGATTGGACGAAAAAACCATTAAATAAAGTTGTGTGTGTGTGTGTGTGCATGTGGCTTTTACCATTTAGACAGTTAGACTAAATAAAATTAAATGAGACCGTCGGAACTTTGTGGTTATGCCTAGGTATACAAATCCATTGTCAGCTTTTAATAACAATGTGCATTTTTCATCCATTTATCTTATCATCGATAAAGTTTCTTCTAAGTTTCATCACAGATTGACACCAGTTAGACTATCAGTGAAAACAAGAAGGAAATACTGGACAGCTGCTATCTTGTCCCATTTCGGGATCCATCAACTGTATACACCCTCCGGGATTCGAACCGAGGACCTTCTGGTTACAAGTCAAGCTCGCAGACCATTCAGTCTCCGGGACTTGATTCAGTGGCCAACCAATTCGTGGTTTTAGCATGATCACAAACCAATGTCATCGGCGAGTATTTGTCCTCACTGCCGACCGGGTGGACCATTGAGTTGGGTTGGGTCGCAGTGGCTTGATGATCTACGAGCTGACTTGGTAACTGGAAATCCTTGCACATTTTGAACCGCAGGGGGGGTGTACTCTTAACTATTCCCAAAGTAGCAGGAAACAGCTGTCGAGTACTCCCTGTTTGTTTCCAATGGCTTTTCCAACTGATTTCAATTCATGATGAAATTAAGAACACTTATCAAATCCCAAGAAATTAATTCTTGAAATTTGATATCTGTATTGTGATAACTAACTAAATCTCTATGTATTATTGATATAAGTATAAAACTTGGGCACCGTGGCGGTAGAGTATAACTCCATTATGGATAAGATTTTATTCTGATAAATCCATAATGGAACTAAATCCCTATATTTTTTTAAGAGTGAATTCTGTGCTCACAAAAATACTAATATAGTTCCATTTTCATTGTGCAAAAATAAATCAGTAATATGAATTTAAAAAAGTAACTGAAGTGAGTGAATTACTGCTAAGCCAGTGAGTCAGTATCCGATGTCTCAACGCTACCATCAAGTAGCCTTATGACGATTCACTACTACCTGTTCATGATTAGCTCCAGTAAGGATTTCTATGGCTTCCGAATGAGTACAGAAATGTTCATATTCTAACACTGAAGCTTATCGTCTCTTAATTCACTGATTCATTGTTTTACAGGTTCACAAGAATAGATGTTTTTCAACCTGGGACAAAGCTCCTAAGTGATTGGCTTCTCATCAGTGATTGACTAGACTGCAAAATTCCTTTAATTGTAATGAGAATTCGTAATCCGTTGAGCCCATTAAGTTAAGAGTTGGGGAAGAAATTCTCCAGTTACCTTCTCGATTCGTAAATTGGACAACATGGCTTCTGTCCTTGGCAAGGTAGGGGTGAGTAATGTTGAGTAGACTAAAACTATAACTATAACTCGACAGAGGATAAATACCCACTAATTTTCATCAGTTGTATAGCTGATTTCTGTTGATGATTGAATTCATTCTGAAATCCCTTGAATCAAAATACAAACATGCTGTTGAGGCCCTATGTTCCTCTAGAAACCTAGGGGAATAATAATAATAAAATTAATAATCGTACTTAAGATACATGATTTCATCTGTAAGGAATAAGCGGCATCCACTACTAAAACAATTCACCACCTCAGCTGTATGGAAACTGTTGAAACTTGCCGCTACACAGCATTACTTTTACCCAGTTCTTTATGGATTTAATAAGGCCTTCTAAAAGACAGATTTTTGTTTTATTAAACTTGTTTATTTAATAATAGTAAGTATTAATATTTCTTTTAATACTGCCATACCTTTTATTGTTTTGTTTGACCTTTCTGAATCTTCAAATAAACACCTTGACAGGGTAGAATTTGATCAAGCAATACGTCACGTGTTTCAGATCAATGTAAAATCTAACTTAATACATACTTATTGATTAATATTTTAAAAATGAAAGCTAACATAGGATGTGTATTTTGTCACGTTCATAACTTATACTTTATTTGTGTCTCGAAAATGGTGAATAATTGGGTTCGAACACATAATTCCAAACTTCAGACCGTCGCGTAATCGGTCTCTGCACTCTAGGAGATAAACTTTGTTCAACAGGTATTACTTGGCTGTATATTAAACACACGAGAATTCATTCCGTTTACAGTAGCTGGATTTAGTAGATAATAGAGATTTTATACTAAAGTAAGCATATTAATTTGCAAATGTGCAGCTTTTGATAGTGAAATTTGCCGAAAAGATATACCTGCTGAACTTCTTGTTCTGCTCTCGCTTTTCTCTATGATTTGAAAAGGTGTATGCGACCTTCGATATTGCAGGAACTCAATGAATTTCTGGGGTATTCTGTCAGACTCGCCTGAGTAAATGCAAAAGACAACTTTTTGGAAAACTTTTGGGATATATATATATATACCAACTCGGAAACTCGTGATGCATTAAGACATATCACAGGGATCACTTACCTTTCATAAGTTACCATCAAATGAGAGACAACTGATAAAACAATATGCTGTCATAGTGACCTAATCAAATATGAACAACAACCTTAAATCTTTGCCAGTAAGTAAAAAGTTGCCCACTGATTCTAATGAATTAGTACACAATCTTGCTTCAGTCAGTTAATTGACGTTACAACTAGATAAAGCATTTCATTCGGGATTAAAATTTTATGATGTGAATTTAAACACCACTAGACGTCACGCGTAGGTCCGATTCGGAAGTTCAATCATTCATATAAGCTACGATTCATCAATTTCTGATAGAGAACTCCTAAATTTCATGTCACCAGTTTTCGACTGCTGCCACCAGTATCTCAACTCCACCAGCTTCTGACAAATGACGCATCAACAGCAGGTCAAAGAACTGAAAAACAATACGGATTTAATAGTTATATGTCCAAACGAGGGCCTGAATGTGGTTCTCATGGATATAAATATATGTGTTATGAAAATGCCAATTTTGATTTTAGACGACAATATATATTTTTTGCCCCTAACAACGAGAAAATCAGAAATGAATTTATTGAATAGTTCATTGGAGAAGACGAAAGAACGACTGTCTGATGACTGAAGAACTTTTTGAGCATCTACAACTTGTAGTATCTACAAATTTTCACAAAGGTAGTCTCCCAATCTGAGCATTTCTGGAAGCGCCAGTGTCACCTCACCATACAGTTGATAAATAGCTTTCCAAAACGTTAGATCATGTGCGTCGGTGGCACAGTGGTTAGGACTCTCGCCGACTATGCACATGGTCTGAGGTTCCCCTGCCGACGCACACCTGATATCCATGGTCGGCCTGTAAAATTTGGACTACTGGTATCACATGCTGAAAATTCCACACCTGTACCAAAAATACAGTGTGGAATCAAGCTGTAATCAAAAATTTAAAAAAATAAATAAAGGAGACAATTATTCAACAAATATCTTCTGGAGGATTTTGTATTCAATGTTCTCATAACAGATGTAAATGTAACCAGTAAATGAATGTGATTACTGAACGTAGAGTCTCTACTTACCAGTGTGCTAGTAAATGGCTGACAAGATATCTGAGCATAGGGATATCAGCCTTATATCAGAAAGATGTGTTACTTAGTTGCAAATTCAGTGTACAGTTCACCTGCAAAAAAGGTATACATAGACAGATAAAACGGTGGATTCGCTGTAGTCTCTTTTCTTGCCATGCATTTGATAGACTGTTTCATGTTTGCCTTGGAAAAAAATAATCTTACAACAAGCAATCGATAAATTGCTGCCTCATAGAATGTATAATGATGACATTTATGATTTGAGCAGCAAGAAGACGCTAGACAACTTGGATTGCGTGGATGATTTATGTCTAATGTCAGACAAACTCAGGGATCTACAGGCGAAAAGCAACAGGTACTGAAGACAGGATTGCAAATGAACAGAGGGAAGACTGAGGTGATGATACCTAGTCAAGAACCACGGCAACAAAAGGCATCAATTATCTCGTTCACTTAGTTAACACTGAGCAACACTGTTTCAAATACACTCGTGCTGACAGATAAGCATGTCAAAGGAAGGATCAGAAAAGCAGAAAAGGCGTTTACTAATGTGAAATTAGTGAGGAAATCTTCTGCACTCAGCATAAGAAACCAGGTCCTGATCTTCGAAACTAACCTTAAATTAATAATTCTGTATGCCTCAGGGGTTTGCCGCGTTATTAAAGATGTTTCCAGAAAGTTGCAAAATTCAATCAAAATCAGTCTTTGATGGCTCAGTACTGAGGATCAGATAGCTGGTCACAAAGGATAAGTAAGAAGGGAGTCTTTCAAAAATCAATCAAGAACCTATCAGTAAAATAAGTAGAGATGAACTACGTATACTCTGAGGTGACCATTCAGTGACGTTGCATGTCAGACAGGCCCTCGGGCGATATTCGAATGAGAAACCTCCAAAATGGGCATGTGTCATACAGTGCTTTGAGGAAGATCATGTCAAGAGGAGGTGAGATCTTATGATTAATCTTGCAGCCAGTTTAAAATGACAGCAGAGAACAGGGTAAAATGGAGATGTATTGCTAGAGTTCTATGTTCCACTCGGAATCCAAGGAACTGATAATAACAGGAACACTGGTCTTAAACAAGAGATTCTATTTCTGGATTCAGAAGTGACATGAAGAGATGACGGGACTCTGAAGAGAACTATTTAAAAGGAAGTCTAGAGGGATGACAAACAAATAAATTTTTATAATGGGATACATATGAGTCGTAAAACAGCTGTAATCATTTGACCTACTTACCGTATTAGAAAAATCTGCAAACCTGATCGCTTAGAAGAAAACATCTCACTTTTCTTAAAGATCTTAACCGATAAGGACTACCTGGCACTGTTTGTAAAGAAGAACGTCAGATGAAAGCCGAAAGGAGGAAAATGCTATTCAGTTTTCAAATAAAATACTATTCGTGAATCTGAACGTCACGAGATACTTAAGGGGTAGGTGGAGTAAACGGGAGAATTCCATAGTTTTCTGAAGAAGACCTCTCTAACGGATCTAAGAGTGATATTCTCTAACCGCCCAATGATTTCAAACAATTTGAAGGATACATTCCTGCATGTGACCAATCATATATATATATATATATATATATATATATATATATATATATATCAGTTGAATTTCTTCTGTGGAGCTAGGTATACAGGTAACTAACTCTATGGGTGTCTTTTCGGAATGCATTAGTGAACAGCACTTAGCATGGCCGCAAACAGACAGAGCTTCTTCAGTCATAAGTGGTGCAATTGAACACGTCTTCAGCACTTGCCATAGTGTCTCAATCGACTTATCATTCAAAGTAACTTATATAGTGAACAGAAATCTACTAAAGGCGGTATGATTCCAACCTCTTTGTACTACAATAGCTCTTACCATCCCAATCGAAAGGCTGGGTCATGTGTTCAGAAAAAATTATTTAAATCTCTGCATTTACCATAGATTTAGTCTTCTTTGCTTCCTTTAGTTGTTTATTTTTTCAATCCCTTCATAGCGTTTTCATCTTCAGTGAGATTATTTTAACCGGTTTCTAGCCGCACCCTGACCACACCTATCTTTAGATAAATATAAAATATTACTCATCAACTGTTTTTCCAATTCTTTATCATTTTGTTTGTTAATGCCAATTTTGTTTTTGTTTTCTATTCATGTTTCATCAAACCTGTAATTATCCTAATTTTCCATGTAAATTACAACTGCATAACTTGCGAGAATGAAATAGCCGAAAATATACAGATATCTTGAATTAGTTGTGTTCTCTAAACTAGTTGACTTAACTGAGAAGCTTTCGTCGTCCTTCTAGACAACATCTTCAGTGCAGGTTTCAGTATAAAATGAACTTATTTGAATTCTCCGTGAATGATTTAGCTGTATCCCTTGAAAATCTTTCTCGTGACCGGTTGTTAATTTGATATACATTTCTATTGATCGTGTTTTTACGGTGGACTTGGAATTGGAACTTTCTTGTCATATGATTTACCTTTTATTAGCTATTAAATTTGGTATGAAGTGTAATTTGTTACCTAACTGTTAGTTCCCTTGAGTACAAGGCTTCTAGCAATTCCCCGACTGCACTTTTGGTGTTTCCTCTATTTAAATTTTCAACATTATCCCAATTCGACTGGTGTCCACAGAAGCCAACACAATCACTTCATTCGATACTGTGCAAACCGGAAGACCCAAAAACAAAAGAAAATAAGACCATCAATACTGTTTACAAAGTAAACTGTATGAACTGCGATGAACATTACATCGGCCAGAGTAGGCGTCCCTTTTGAATCGGAATCCAGGAACACCAAGCGGCTGTAAAAGACATGATATGTATTTTTCCGTATCAATACATGTGCATAGTTAATATGGACACCAGTTTCATTGGGATAATGTGTTGAAAGCTTAAATAGAGGAATCCCCAAAAGTACAGTCGGGGAATTGCTAGAAGCCTTGTACTCAAGGGAACTAACAGTTAGGTAACAAATTACACTTCATACCAAATTTAATAGCTAATAAAAGGTAAATCATATGACAAGAAAGTTCCAATTCCAAGTCCACCGTAAAAACACGATCAATAGAAATGTATATCAAATTAACAACCGGTCACGAGAAAGATTTTCAAGGGATACAGCTAAATCATTCACGGAGAATTCAAATAAGTTCATTTTATACTGAAACCTGCACTGAAGATGTTGTCTAGAAGGACGACGAAAGCTTCTCAGTTAAGTCAACTAGTTTAGAGAACACAAGTAATTCAATATCATTCACCTGAGCTACAAATCTTCTCCATTAGATAGACATCTTGCCTGAACTTCTTAGTTTCTCTCAGATAGGTTATCCCCAGAGCACTCACTATTGACAACAAAATCATCACACTGTGTATAGTCACATGACAATGTAAGTTCTGAGTTGCAAATTACTGTTTCATACTACATCTGTGCTAAATACTGAAGTGAGTATAATTTAAAGCGTGTCAATCAGTATTAATTCACCGTGGGCGGTACAAATGAAGAATTAAGAATAGTTGAGTGATAAAGACATTGACTTCATTACCATGTGATAATCAACATTGTAGCCGTTGGTTATAGAAAAATATTATTACTAATAAAAGTAACTAGTTAATTATCTTTGGTGAAAGAACAATTTCCATTAATTAACACAACATCCTAAACTGAGTGAGTTACAGTGTGAATCAGCTTTATGGTGTGCAGCTTTATCTAAAAACTATTCATTACGCTATGATAAGAAGTTAACATTTGGTATATTTTTAGCGTTCAAAAATACAGAAAAGTATTCATTGTAATAAACGTTTTCTTGTATTTCTCAATGAATGAAAAACAAAACGATGTTGTTATTTTTACTGACGTTTCACTATTTAATTCTGCTAATAGTTTTATCAAAGTATTATTAAACCAGAATTTACAAAATCTCAACTTATATATAACAAAGAGTTAAGAGTTAGGTCAAGTTAAAGGGACATATTGAAAGTCAAAATAGCAATGAAGATCACTAAACCAAATAACAAAGGTAGTACATCAGCTATGGTATCAAAACAAAGTTTACTAACTTGATCATCGTTCCTCAGTTTGGGGTCATTTTTCGTTGTCAAATTGGCTAATTGGTAAAGATAGCAAAACCAGGTGTAGATTACTGGATTTGATAAGTGCGTAAAATATAAAAACAGGGTGTGTTTACATAATGAAATTGTTTATCACATTCGTGTTGATTTTGTCACTTCATGGGGGAGGGTGGGGTGTTGCAACGAGGCCGAATTCTGTTTTAGTCCATCATTCCTATTCAGACAATTTGGATTCCACTTGAAATGAAGTACTTCTGAAATTAGACGTTCTTTGTGATTTCTGAAATGCTTTTTCTGGATTATTTCAATATTGTCGAAATCGATTTTGTGACCTGATTCTATAGCGTGTAGACGAGCTATGGCTAATGATTTTTCAAGCTTTTCTAGTTCAACCGGATTTCTGCTTGGTCGAACAGATGCTCTACGGTGTTCTTTTCTTTTGATTTTGATTTCTCGAGATGTCCGTCCGATGTATATCGCATCAAATTTCAGGCGTTTTATTTTATAGACACAACGCTGAAAATTTTTAGGCACGCTAAAAATTCCATACCTGTAGTACAAATACTGTTTGAAATAAAGCTATTATTATTATTATTATTATTATTATTATTAGAGAATCTTTAGGAATTTGGTCTTTTATATGGACAAGACTGTTTCGCAGTATGTCTGATGTTTTGAAGAAAACTCTGATGTCAAGCTTATTGAGTACTCTTTGTTATATATATATGTTGGGATTTTGTAAATTCTGGTTTAATAATACTTTGATAAAACTATTAGCAGAATTAAATAGTGAAACGTCAGTAAAAATAACAACATCGTTTTGTTTTTCATTCATTGGGAAATACAAAAACCTTTATTATAATGAATATCATATACCCAATGCCCAAGTTTTTTCAAACGGTTAAAAGTGAACTTGGTTTGGACATATACAGCAAAGTATCTTTGTTGTTATTGTTGTTGATGATGATTATATCTTCCAGCTGAACAGTCTGACGGTTGGGCGTTCATCATCCTTTCAGACAATAATTCTCCAGTGCTAACTTCACAGTGAAATAAAAGCTTCTGGATCCAGTCATACAGCCTACAAAATACAATAGCACTATTTGCGTCAATAAGAGCTACAAATTTACCTGTAAGCAGACATATAAGGTAACAACATTGTTTCCAGTCAAATCAACTTCGGGTTTAACTATAATCTGCATAGCTTTATATATTTAAAAAAAATTTCAACTCAAGACAGCGAATTTATCGAACAAAAAATAAATGCGAAAAGTTTTAAATGTGACAATAGCAACCACAGTTATAATAATCGCAATTAGTACTGATGACAATAGGATCAATAACAACAAAAGTACAAGGACTTGATGTTGTAGGTAACGATTAGAACACTGAAAATAGCATGATAATGTAAACATTTCAATAATTGAATTTGGTCAGAATCCTGTAACACTGAAAATGGTGTAGATAGATAAATAGGAGTTTAGATAAATATAATAAAAGTACGAGAGAAACGAGGAGTAGGAAAGGGTGGGAAGTGCTGTTTGGTTCATTAGATTTACGTAGGCTAAGGAAGAGACAATGGCAGAATAAATATCTTTTGTAAATTTCCACAGTCCTAGCTGTGTGTAGAAGATCATTTCGATGTCCATTCAAAAAGTCCGATGGAATGCTATAGATAACCTTGAATGAGCTTCTGTTGTCAGCTTACTAACCGCTGTTAATCAAATGAGACAGAATGGCGCTTCTTATTAGATTTTGTTTGATGTTTTCAGAGCCAGGAATGAAGATGTCCACACTAGTGTTTTGTCTAGTTGCTCATGCTCTACGGCTTTCTCCATAGGAGCAGTCAAATTTGTAGATATACACAGAAGCTGTACACTTTCACTTTAACAATCATAATTGGTTGCTCAGGGAATCATAAACAAAGAGTGACAACAGTAAAAGTCTGTTTTATGCCTGTAGATAATCTTATGTGTAGAATTCCACTAACTGTGTCTCTACTGAACTGCGGCTTCAGGGACAACTCTTTCTTCTCAAACGTGATCGGTTTCTCGTTATTTTACACAGTACTCATGTGTCTCTGTAGAAGTCTTCTAGTATTATTTCTATGTCTATGTCGAGTAATCAAGGAATTAAAGTATGAGATACTTCTTTTAAACCAAAATCTCAGAGATAAATTGATAAACAGAATATAAGGCATCAACCTAACTGTGACACGCTACCTGAAAACGTTTTGATAAAGTTGTAGGAACTGTCCAACCTAGTTTGTTGATATTCCAATATAGATAGACCATTCTGTTACAGTAAACGATTCAGTTGATAACAGTGCATGCTCCACTGAACAAAAGCCGGTTATGGTGCTGACTGAGTAGCCTACTGAATGTATGAAACAACAGATATGGGAATACCATAGCTCAGTAACGTAAAGATATATACAACTGATGCGTCTCAGACGAGATGGCGAATGCTCTATCGCTAGCTACAATCTATCGAATAACGTTAAATTTTGGAAAAAGAAACAGTATTTAAGAGTCTTTGCTTAGAGCCACTGTTCCAACAGAAACTATTGACTTCGGTTCCAGTGTTGGGTGTGTAAGGATTGTACATATTTTTAGCTAGATTCATTATCATACAGCTAGGCTTATTCATTCTCTTTGCTTAAGCATCAACTTTATTTTTTTAAACAACGATGACCTCATTTACTGTACGAAGTTAGTATCAGTCATGATTGCAGTTTATTTTTGCTTTAAATGAAAATACACATTTTGCCTTGTTATATTTCTATATTATTTATATTTGTAGTATGAAATCATTTTTTAAGCAGATATAATGAAGTGGCATTACCACTGTGTCAAGTACTGACAGATTGTTTTATGTCAAAGATGGAAGACACTCAACTTAGTCCACCTGTTTGGTTCTGTGATATCTACCGAAGACTTGTAGATGACACGTTTATCACACGGTCAGGCATACTGATCTGGAAGAAATTATGCTTGTATTTACTGCAAGAGGGGAATCTCAACTGGACTTTTCTTTTCTTGATATATTACTGACGAGATGAAGCGGCCGGTACTTCAAAACATCGTTAAGACAAAGTACCCTAGACTGATCAGTTACTCAGTTCCACTTATATGTGTGCACATATGAATTGGCTTACTCCTCTACAGTCAGGTACACTGATCGTTCGTCGCTTATCCTCTTCTGAAAGAGTTCAAGAACACTATCTCGCTGAGTTCCAAAAAGGTAGCAGAGGCTTCATAAGGAGTGCAGTCATTGAATACCATATCAACACTGGCCACTCTATCCTCCAAAGTGATCTACAGAGGGAACAGACAATACACTCTTGACTCCTTTCCATCTCTGAAGTTATAGCCATCCGGTCAAAGAAACTGTAGCTCACTCTTTTAAAGTAGTAATCTTGTTGTATTTCAACAAAGTGAAAAGTAACAAGTTGGCAGAAGAAGCATCAAAGATAGGACTTTACGTGAACATAGAAAAAACAGAGATGATGAAGATTCCTAGCCAACATCAACAGCAACAACAACAACAGACAACAATCAGCATAAGTGGGAAGAACCTGAAAGAAACAACCTCCTTCACCTACCTGGGAAGCATCGTCTCAACTACAGGCGAACGGAACTGACGAAGATATCAAAGCCAGAATCGGAAAAGCAAGACAAGCTTTCATTACTCTCAAATCTGTGTGGAGGTCAACATCACTCTGCATCAAAAATAAGATCCGGATTTTCAACTCCAATGTGAAGTCAGTGCTACTATACGGATCAGAGACTTGGCGAGTCATAAAGAGCATCTCAAACAAACTTCAAACCTTCATTAACAGCTGTCTCCGCTCAATACTCAATATCAGATGGCCAGTCAGAAAAGACCACTAACAGGGATCTCTGGGAATGAGCGAACCAACACAGCAGGAACCGATTGTGAAACAAATAGGCAGGAAGAAATGGAGATGGATTGGCCATACGCTGAGGAAACCATCAAGTGACATCACTAGACAAGCCCTCGAGTGGAACTCGAAAGGGAGGCGGCGAGTTGGTCGTCAATGTGAGAGTGACTTGGAGGAGGTCATGCGAGGAGGAGATGAAAGCATGTGGACAGACCTGGAGCAGGGTGAAAACGTTGTCAGAAAACCGAAGGCAATGGAGGTGCGCAGCTGAAGCCCTATGTTCCTCTAGGAACTAAAGGATACAATAATAATAATAATAATTTCAACTTAATTATTTTTAATTCTTTCTAAGCTGTCAGTTCTTTCTAACTCTTATGTAATATTATATTCCCCCTTGTTTTATGTGCCTCCTGATTACAATTCACTCAATAAATTATTTATGTAAATATGTAACTATGTGACCTTTGTTCTGCCTCTCTTAAGTGTTGATTAATATTAGCGTCTATGCGTGTGATGATTCATCGCCTTTGTTATTACCCTTTCTGTGGACATAATGTCAGATGGTCTCCATCTAGGTTTGAATTTCACCTTCAATCGTCCCACCAGAAATAATTATTTGTTAGCTACTTCAAATGTCCGGTTAGTTTGTGACTCTTAATCATCTACACCAAGTTTATCATACTTCCGTACTTTTACTCTCCGTTCAACTTTAAAACACACACACACACATACACACAGACAAGGAAACTGACTGTTACTGTCTATTGCAGTTCGTTATATATGTACTGTTAAGGCTGTGAAAGTAAAATCGTCGAAAAGAGAATTTTCTACACTGAAATCTTTGCTTTATTTCTTAATGAGGATTATTAATTTACAAAATTATACATAAATGAGACTGTACAGCTAGAGAAAACTGTCTGCTAACCCACTGGTTTTGTTCTGCATTAAAAGTGGATGAATGACTTAAAGTCCATTTGGATGATGGGGGATGGAATGTTTATTTATTGTTGTTACTATGAATGATATCTATTGTTACAAGTGTCGCAGATACTTATTTTCTATTGGATATTGTTGATATAGATTTGGATGGCAAAAACTGAAGTTTGATTGGTCTATCAGATAACTGAGAGGAGAATGCGTCAGTTATTACGTGATCTCACGAATAAAATGTTATCAAATAGGATTGTGGGTTCAGAGAAGAAAAGATAAATGAACTTTAATTGAACCAATCAGGTTAATATGGAAGGCGCATCATTTCTAACAAAATAAAATCCTATTTAAGTGATGGTTTGTAGGGATTTGATTGGTTTCAGGATTTCATCATGAGCTGACATTAGTTAGAGAACCATTGGTAAACCTGGGAGTACTGGACAGCTGTTTCGTCCTAGTTTGGGACCCTTCAGCAGTACGCACCCACCGGGATTCAAACCCAGGAACTTCTGTTTACAAGGCGAGCTCGTAGACCATTGAGTCACTGGGACCCGATCCAATGGTCGTTGGATTCTAACTTCTGCCAATTCACGACATAGCGCGACCATTTCGCGATGTCTTCTTCGATGAGTTACGCCTCATCTTCAGCCCGCTGTACCCTACTGGTCACGGCTTCCCACTAGAACCCCAGGTTAACTACCAAAATAAGGCCAGTCGCTGGTGAGCATCAGATGAATTTTCAGGTATTGGTTTTGTAGGGATTTTTGTTTGATGGCATGGAGGATTTCATCTCATCGAAGAAGACAAATGGTCGCGCTATGTCGTGAATTGGCAGAAGTTAGAATCCAACGACCATTGGATCAGGTCCCAGTGACTCAATGGTCTACGAGCTTGCCTTGTAAACAGAAGTTCCTGGGTTTGAATCCCGGTGGGTGCGTACTGCTGAAGAGTAGCGAATCAGGGCTAAACTGTCCAGTACTTCCTGGTTTTCCAGTGGTTCCTTAACTGATGTCAGCTCATGATCACTCCTGCAGCCATAGATACATAGTGTAGTGCTTACGCTCCAGAATCTCTTAGTGGTTATCATACATAGATGCACGTACACACACAAACACTGAGACCTGAATACTTTGTGTGTACAAATGATATTCCTGTGAGATTTCACTTCAGACTTTTCACTGTCTAAACGATTTGTTCTATTCGTTGTCTAATCTGTTGTCTGTGAAATTTAAGAAAGTAGGTTATAAGGTGACAAAGCTACAGTTTCACGATAAAATTACAACCATAAATGTGAAGAAAAACACAAATATTTGTCGATAACATTAAAAACCAACACTTGAATATTGTTTTACCTGACGTCATAATTGTAAATATAATTAGAACACGATTTACTAAAGTAATGTTTTCTACAGTAGATACATAGACGATATTTTTTTATTTCTCATAAGAATTAAATCAACTATGACATCGTTCTGAAAGTCTTCAACAGTGCTCACCAACAAAGCCAATCCACATATATGAAATGGAGAAAGGCAACATTTTATTACTTCTGTATATCTTGGTGACAAGGAGGCCAGTTATCAGCATTAAGTAGCATATTTTCCATAAGAAAACATAGCTTGGTCGATAAGCCCATTTCAGACAGTTTGGTCCTCTTACATGCAAATGAAACCTCATCAGTCCCGAAGCTACAGATGTATACACAAGCGAGACTATGAACGATAAAGATTGAGAACTCATTATGTGAGAACGGATATCCGGAAGAGTTTGTAAAAATTCTTCTGATGACCGAAAATAAGAAGAAATATCTTTAGACATTGCCAGAGCTATATATATATATATATATATATATATATATATATATATATATCACTTTGTCGTTTGAGTGAGGTTCAGCTACTGAATTACTGGCATCGAAACTCAGAATAATAATAATGAAACATTCTTCACCCCAACAGTATGTTTTAAACTCACAACCCATTGTATAATTTCAATTCAGACAAAGGATAAACTACCGATTTTGGTCACTTCAGCGTGCACTTAAAAGTTTAACGACCGTTGTGGAGACAGTAATCTAGGCAGGATGGCTCTGTAAACCAAAAACCGCTTTCTTAAGTATTGTCCAATGCCGTTAGGGAAATAAATTGTAACGTTCATCAAAAGTTCCTTACTGGGACACCTACTGGATCCTGATCACAGAAGTACAATTTTCACCACTCTTTGCAAGTTGTCATTTCGATTGGTAAGTTTAACTGAATCATTTCCTATCAGAATTTTTCAAACTAATCTGTTTTCTAAGTTAGACGACGGATTGATATCGGTTAGAGAACCATTGAAAAACAGAAAGGAGTACTGGACAGCTGTTTCGGTCAAGTTTAGGACTCATTGGTAGTATGCGCTCACTGAGTTTCGAACCCAGGACCTCCGGTTGCCAGACGAGCCCGTGTACTATTCAGCCAATAGGACCCGATTCAATGGCCAGCCCATGAATTCTAACTTCTACTAATTCGTGAGTTTTAGAGAGACCACCAACCTAAGTCATCGGCTAGAAATCCAACCTCACTCCTGACTAGGTGCACTTCATTGACCACGACTTCTCACTAGAACACCAGAAAACTCCGTCCTGTAGCCAGTCACTAGCGAGCATCAGATTAAAAGAAATGAAATCCTCACAAATGTTTTTAAGAAAAGTTTGTCCAGCTCGTTTCTCCCTCATAGTCTTTACCCTCAATCTACAATAGTTTTCTTATCCACTGTACTATAATCTTTGTCATCATAAACACACTGTGTTATAATTGAATATTTAATTCTATTAACTATTAGGTTATACTGTATGAGCTATGCTGAATAATCTTGTCATGTAATTGTAAAGACTGAAGAGCAATCAAGGAAAATACGTATCTACTTAGACAGCGTTCTCTAACTTATTGTTCTGACTTGTTTAGCTGTTGATTAATGATCATTAATCAATGCTTTATTTGAATTTCTTTGTTTGTAACTTATAAGTTACATTTATACATATTCAATAAAAGAACAGGTACTCTTCAAAAATTAATACATCTCACTTTTGTTTTGATGTTATTCATCGAATGACAACGCTTACACTTATGTCTGTCTGTTTGACCATCAGTTAGTCTATTTTCTCTCTCTCTGTGTGTGTATGTGTTTTGACGTCTTTGCAAGTGTTTCAGAGTTTGGTAATGGACATTAATACAGTTCTGTGCTAGATTCACTGTTTGTCTGCTTACCTATTCATCTTAATATCAGTGTTGTTAGAGGAGGTTAACTGAGTCTAGCAATAACACTTGGCTAAATGGATTAGAGATAAGTAAACGAAACTAATTCATCATCACCAGTCAATAAATGTGACAGTAATTTTGAAAATAAAATGGTACAGCACACTGGTGTATTGACACGTGAGCGCACAGAGAGGTTGAATCAAGATAATTTTTCCAATGGCACAATACTATTAACAATAATATTCAAGAGAACTGACAGAAAGTTAGGGTTCACGAGTCGTTGATTTCAGGCCAGAGCTTGGCCGTATAACCTGAAGATCCTGAGGTTGGCCCCCGGTGTGGATGTGGTACATACTGCCGAAAAGTTCAAAGAGCAAAATGAAACAGCAGGTTCTCTATCTGGTGTTGGTTTGCGACAAAATATAAATCAATAATAGTAATGTATAACAGAAAGAATAATCACGCAAAGGATAATGCGGAATTATTAAATATGCGAAGTCACAAGGATTGTAAACAATTGTGAGCTTTGTCACCAACAATCTCCAACGTTTGATTCATGGAGTCTTGAGAATCATAGCTACGCAGTCTGCACCTCTCTACCTAGCTGGATGGAACCAAGAGTCACTGGCTGATGGACTGATGCAATGTTAAGATTCTCCCGTCTACCAGCCGACTCTTTATTTTCCAGTCTAATCCCACGTCAGCTAACAGTGGTAGTTGAGGTGAAACTCTGTAGTGCGGCAAACCAACCAAGGGCCGATTGGCTCGACAAATATGCAGGATCGGGTATACGTTGAGGAGGCTATTGAATGACATTGCACGCAATGCAAGCCATTGCTGAAGCGGAATCCCAAATGGGAAGCGATGAGTGAGTCGTCGGTGCGACGGTGACATGGAGGAGAATGTTTGGAGAGGGGGAGATGAGAGATTACGGTCAGTCGTGGACCCAGTTGAACAGGACAGCACCAAATAGACCGAAGTGTATGTTCCATTCGGAACTCGAGGGAATAATAATAATTATGATATCTAACACTGTATGCACAACCCCAATATTATTGCCGAATATATTACACCGGGTGATAATTTAATCTATGGTTAAATGAACACCATATCTGCTATCAAATAAATTTAAAATACTTATCTAGAATTGTGACAATTCATTCAATTACTTGTTCAATAGTCATGAAAGTGGATCAAAGAGACTCAGAACAAAAATTCGATTAACTCAATATATATATATCGCCTCTGTCTAATCAATCAATAATTGTACATTCTTTTAGCAGAGCGAAACACAAAATGTTTTTTTTTAAATCCAAATCCGTCTAAAGTTTCTAATGTTTGCCGTGTAAATAACAACAGTTAATCCGCGAAAACTTATGCGCATTTATTGACACGGATTGTTCAGCATAATGAAACACTGTGAATTTAATCTTAACTAAATATTTAAGTAATTTGAATTACAATGAAGAAAAAGTATTCCTTTTTATTGTGTGATACTATTCTATTATGTAAGAGACCTGTATGATTATCTAAGTATGTAAAGGATGTTGAGTGGAGTGGTGGTGGTGAGATAGTAAATTTTTGTCTAGCTCTCAATCAATATTGTTCTTAAACACTTGACTGTATTTCTCACTAATGTTGGAATTCCCTTATGCAATATGGTCGTATCAAAAATGTTTACATTCGAAAAAGTAAAACAAAGCCTGTTTTTAGTACTTAAGAGCGGAGGATTCGATTAGTTATCATAGAGTGTGTGGGAGTGAGTCAAATTAATTCACTTAATCAGGCAGTTCATTGGGAAAACTGTTCAAATATTGCGGCGCAGTTCCTCTGAAATATCTGCTTATATGACTTATATATAAGCTTTCTATAGTTTGGTTTGTAAGGATTAGTTATGTTTTACGGGTTGATGCTCGCTAGTGACTTGCTACAGGTTGGAGTTTCCTGAGTTCTAGTGAGAAGTCGTGACCAGTGAGGTCCAATTAGATGTCACGTGTGTGGATGGATGTCCCACCAACGACAATGGTTGGGGTCGCGCTAAATCACGAATTAGTAGAAGTTAGAATTCACGAGCCATTGAATCGGGTCCCTGTGGCTGAATGGTATACGAGCTTGCCTTGTAACCGGAAGGTCCCGGGTTCGAATCCCAGTGGGTGCGTACTGCCGATGATTCCCAAACTAGGATGAAACAGCAGCTGTCCAGTACTACCTGGTTTTTCAATGGTTCTCTAACTGATATCAATCCGTGATCAACCCGTAAAATTATATATAAGCACCATTTCAGCGGGAACTTCGCGATTTAACCGAAAATTTCAGTAAAACTCCAGGTAATACAAAGGACTAATCGTTTTAGGTGGTAGTCTACGATCTCCTTCAATTTAAACAAGGATTGTTTTTTCCTTAAATCAGTGCATCCGAGGTAAATCGGTTAGTTATACACCAATACATGAAACTTCACAAAACACTTTCGATGGGACCTGGGATAATTTCCTGCTCTTCCTAACTCTTTTCGATTATCTAGCGTTCTTCTAAGTAGAAACAGAAGTCGCAGATGCTATTTTTTGTAAATATATCAAACACGTGTAAGTGGTTTGATTTCTGGTGACCTGATTACTTGCAACTGGAAGAAGTGAAGGGAGGACGAAGGCTGACTACTGTCATCGATGACATTCCTAACTGTGTGGTGGACTGCACTGTGTAGGAGAATGAGAAGACATGAATAAGTTGAACCGATAAGCAGAACGCAGAAGATCTGGACTTCGTGGATGATCTACACCTGAAACCCGAAAATTTGCAAGTTAAAATGAACAAGTTGGCAGAAAAAGCAACGAAATTAGAAAGAGGTAACTTCTCTTATTTATCTTGGAAGCATAGTTTTAACAACATGAGACAACACGGATGAGGATGCCAACTCCTGACATGACCGGAAGGCAAAACTGATCTCCATCCTTCTGAAATCATTTAGTAAATCTACTGTACTCAGCGCAACAAACGTTGGATTTCCAACACCAGTGTTAGGTCAATTCTTTGATATGGGTCAGAAACTCAACCAGTGCCTCATGGACAGCATTTCCAACAACCAGTTTCAGACTTTTATTAACAACTGTCTTCTCTGGCTTCATACTTGAATATCAGATTGCTGGCCAGAAGAATTTAGCAACAAGTAACTCCGAAAATGAACTAATCTAGTACCTACTACTCAACAAATATATCGATGGAAATGGAGATGGATGGGACACATTCTGAGGAGACCCTTCAGTGACGTCAAGCTCCATGCCGTCCCTCGAAGAGAACTCGAATAGGACACAACGAGTTGGCCATCTGAGTGTGAGATAGTGGAAATGAGACATTATGGGTAATGGTGGGGCCAGCCTTAGGGGAATAGGACTAAGTGGGGATGTTCCACTGGGCAACCAAAGGAAAGAAAAATGACAATAAAGAATGAAGCGCTATGTAGGTTGAATTATACCCCACGGCGCGGGACTCCTCCAACATCCCAACAACAACTGAGTCGAAAGGAGAGCAGTTTATTAGTCCAACTTCTTGTCATTCACCACATATTATCACTATCACTAACCACCCACCGCTGCTGATGAGAGATTGTTCTTACATCTAATTTGATAGACTTCATTTCAGTAATAATCAACAGAGTTTATTTCCAAAGTTTTATTTATTATTTTTTTTATTCCTTCACGTTCCCCAGTGGAATATAGGGCTTCAAGCTAGAAGGCTTGAAGTTTCCGTAGCAGTGCTGACCATATTTACAGGATGGGGTTACTAGCCTCATGTCCAACCTTCCCTGTTTGTCTGTTCTACTACTGGCTTAGCGAGGTAAAGGAGTGCTTCGGCCGGTGATCGAACCCCTGACCATGTGCATGGTCGGCGAGCGTCCTAACCGCTGTGCCACCTACGCACACAATTTTATTTATTGCATTCAATTTTCGTTTTGCGATTTAGAAATAAATAAGTGACACAAATGACATCTGACTGAACTTTGTCTTGGCTTTTAATCACCCTAGTTGGACTATTCATGTCAGAAATATTCAGGAGGTTATGCAATTATGAAATTTAAGTATTGAACACAACCGAAGAAATATACGTATGTATGTATACACTCACACACACACACACATTCAACTCTCTTGAGAATTATGTGATATGGATAAGCCGATTATAGGTGGATATTTTCGGTCTTCTTCAATATGTCATCAACGTAGTTATTACTCATTTCAGTCCCATAGGTGATTATGATATTTAATAGTGTCAATATCACAAGTGATAGCAAGCGTAAGCTAGATATTAGCAAGGTCACGTGGTTTATTTGAATAATTCGTGTGTGTGTGTGAAAGTGAATTATTTTTCTTTCTGGTGATGGAATCCTTCCATGAAGTGAGGAATTCACTTAGTTATATAACCACTGAAAATCAAGACTTGAAACACAGTGAACCAGTTAGTTTGATTCTTGGTGCTGTCAGTGAACACTGATGAATGATCTTAAACTACAATGAGTGATCTCTTTAATAATACACGGTTGTCACTGATGCTACAAATGGATAAGTTTGCTAAAAAAATCTAGCTAGAAATCAATTAATGCTATTATTTGAAAAAAGCAAGAACTACAGTTTTAGCAGAATAACGAGTTACCATCTTTTAATTCGTTGGCATCTGGTCAGCTGTTTACAGGACAAAGATATTATTAAATATATATATATATATATACAAAAACAATTTTAACATACATCCACAGACTTGATTTTTAAACAAAAATCAATCGATCAATATACACATTATTAATATTATTATTATATCATTTAATTCCTAGAGGAACATAGGGCTTCAGCTGCACACCTCCATTGACTTCGGTTTTCTGCCAACGTTTTCACCCCGCTCCAAGTCTCTCCACACGCTTTCATCTCCTCTTCACATGACCTCCTCCAAGTCACTCTCACATTGACGACCAACTCGCCCCTTTCCTCTCGGGTTCCACTCGAGCAATGGCTTGTCTAGTGATGTCACTCACTTGATGGTTTCCTCAGAGTATGGCCAGCCAATCCATCTCCATTTCTTCTTGCCTATTTGTTTCACAATCGGTTCCTGCTGTGTTGGTTCGCTCATTCCCAGAGATCCCTGTTAGTGATCTTTTCTGACTGGCCATCTGATCTAGAGTAGTATTGAGCGAAGACAGCTAGCTGTTGATGAAGGTCTGTAGTTTGTTGTCTGAGACGCTCTTTGTGACACGCAATGCAAGTCTCTGATCCGTATAGTGAGTAGCACTGACTGACTTCACATTGGAGTTGAAAATCCGGATCTTATTTTTGATGCAGAGTGATATTGACCTCCACACAGATTTGAGAGTAATGAAAGCTTGTCTTGCTTTTCCTATCCTCACTTTGATATACTTGTCACTTCCATCTGCCTGTAGTTGAAACGATGCTTCCCAGGTAGGTGAAGGAGGCTGTTTCTTTCAGGTTCTTCCCATTTATGCTTATTGTGGTCTGTTGGTGTTGTTGATGTTGGCCAGGAATCTTCATCATCTCTGTTTTATCTATGTTCACGTGAAGTCCTATCTTTGATGCTTCTTCTGCCAATATACGCATACACTAATAATAATAATAATAATAATAATAATAATAATAATAATATATATATATATATATATATATATATATATATATATATATATATATATATATATATATTAAACACTATTCCGAACAATAATAATCATACACAGTGGAAACTTTTCAGCATTTCACATTCGGATGAAAGAGAGGTGAAATTATCCAGTTACCAGGGCAAAGAAAGACTGATAATCGCTTCTTTCTGGACGCATAAATCAGGTTTCAGGCGCTTGATACAAATGGGTTCAGCAAACTTGAGGAGAATTGAGCTCTTTTGCCTATTGATAATTTTGAACGACTTTTCGACGTCCACCTCATGACCTGTGTCGAGGAGATGCCTGGCGAAGACACTGTTTGAAGCATTTGTTCCCTTTAGACGTAAGCTTTTTGGTACATGTTCAGAAAATCGTAGATATGCCCTTCTTTCTGTCCTTCCAATGTAACTGCTCCTGCAGGGCAAGTATGCTAAAATTGTTTTTGTAGATATATTTAATAATGTCTTTTCCCTGTAAGCAGCTGACGAGAAGGCAACGAAATAAAAGATGGTACCACTTTATTCTACTAAAACTGTAATTCTTGCTTTGTTCAAATTCATCAAGGGGAATAAATGTATGAAATGCTATTATTATTATTATTATCATTCATTACTTGAGTTCTGAGTGAAACATAAAGAGGGCATCAGCAGCACACTGGCATTTCACTCGGTTCTCTTTTTTTTTATTTTCAGCTGAATTCCTAAAAACTTTCATTTTCTCCAAACACTGATCTTCGCCTTATCACCCTTGGACACTAAACCCACCTCTTCCAATTTGGCATCCACTACAGAATCTGTCTGGCGTGTGATGTCAGTCAACAATTTCCTCAGTGTACATCCAATACACCTTCTATATATTTGTTGGATAATAGATTTTTGGTTGATTCGTCACCAGAGTTCTTTGTTGTTTATATTTTCAATCAAAGCCAATATGAACTCAATATCTGAATATATAATAACTATTCATTTGGAGGATATACAAAATTGACAGTTATGATGTAACTGTAATGAGGTTGTAGAAAGAAAGCTCTTATCTGTTACTTATTGACTGCACTAGTGGTTCCAATCCACTTGTATTTATTATAAAAGAAGTTAACTGATTTCAGTAGTATATATTTCAATAACTAACCTTGAAAACAGAAGAGGACTGGATGGTTTTTCATCAATCCAATTTGAAAATGAAATTGTATTTACCAAAGAAACAATCAGAGATAGTGAGGTGAGATCAGTTTCTACGATTATCATCCAGTTACTCGTTTGGGATTCAATTATCGATGTCTCCGACTTGTAACTAATGCAAACCACACACCGACAAGTAGTCGTGAATTATATTAAATGGTGCTTCCACTATATAATGGGTTTACCTAAGTCCGTTGTATTGCAACCAACATAGAGAAATGGTAATGTGCTCACTTCTAGACATAATTTCTTTTTGGGTTGATGCCTTATAAGGTCATTGAGATGCTCTTCAGAAAAGTCTTAAATTTAAATGGAATTTCTATCCAGTGATGATGGATATTTGGTGGTTTAACTACATAACAGAAGACATCATACCATAACTAATTAATATAGACATTTTTTTTTCTAGTACAGGTGTTTGCATTTTATTCTCACGCTAGTGAAATACTATGCACGGAAATGAGTTAAGTAGTTCCAACAAATGGACCTACGTATACAATGTTAGCGACTGGTATTCACTTAATTGTCTTGGTAGAATATCAGCCTGGTCAGGTTATCTACTTACTACTTTATTCATAAAGATTGCGTGGTCATCAGATATAATGCAGTTCTTTGCGTTAACTAATCAATACATCTTCAGGTTCACGCAGTTAACATCGGATTAGAAATGTTTCATATGTTAAGCACATTCAGGCTGAAGGAACTCTAGATACTGTATTGGTACTGCATAATCCTACAGTCTAGTGGTAGTAGTGCTTTCAAATTATTATTATTATTATTATATCCTTTAACTCCTAGAGGAGCATAGGGCTTCAGCTGCGCACCTCCATTGACTTCGGTTTTCTGCCAACGTTTTCACCCCGCTCCAAGTCTCTCCACACGCTTTCATCTCCTCTTCACATGACCTCCTCCAAGTCACTCTCACATTGACGACCAACTCGCCCCTTTCCTCTCGGGTTCCACTCGAGCAATGGCTTGTCTAGTGATGTCACTCACTTGATGGTTTCCTCAGAGTATGGCCAGCCAATCCATCTCCATTTCTTCTTGCCTATTTGTTTCACAATCGGTTCCTGCTGTGTTGGTTCGCTCATTCCCAGAGATCCCTGTTAGTGATCTTTTCTGACTGGCCATCTGATCTAGAGTAGTATTGAGCGAAGACAGCTAGCTGTTGATGAAGGTCTGTAGTTTGTTGTCTGAGACGCTCTTTGTGACACGCAATGCAAGTCTCTGATCCGTATAGTGAGTAGCACTGACTGACTTCACATTGGAGTTGAAAATCCGGATCTTATTTTTGATGCAGAGTGATATTGACCTCCACACAGATTTGAGAGTAATGAAAGCTTGTCTTGCTTTTCCGATCCTCACTTTGATATACTTGTCACTTCCATCTGCCTGTAGTTGAAACGATACTTCCCATGTCGGTAGGTGAAAAGGCGTTAATCGTGTTATCGGATGAATATGAATAAATACTTCAAAAATGTTACAGTGTCCAGTGGTATTTCAGTGTAATTTTTTTGTGTCATCTCTCCACTGCTGAAAATAATAAGAATAGTACATTATGAGATTACAACCCTGTTATCTGACACCTACCAATATTATAAATAATTAACAGTGACATTTTTACAAAGCTACAACTGAATTGAATTGAACTAATTCACTCATGTGATAAAATTATTCCATGGATAAATGTGATTCTAGATTACACGGTTAAAGAAAGACCTAACTGAATCAATATCACCAACTGCTCGAACGAATAAATGAATTTGTTTAATTTGGAATCTTATGCATTCATCAGTTGGATGGTAAGCAAAATGTCTGTAGGTTTTAGACAGAAAATGTTAGACTGTGTAGTGTTGTTCATAACATTCTAGGTAGACTTCCCAAGGGAAGGATAACATTTAGATGATCAGTGAAGACCAAGAGGTACTGAACAGACATACTACCGCGTTCTGGAACTTCTCAGCAGTACACACACCAGTGACGTAGCCTCGGGTGAAGCCCTTATACTTTGGATAATCAGGCGACTGTTAGTCAGTTTAAATACGATGGTCCGTGAAAAAATATCAGCTGTACTGGTAATAAACTCAAGTCTAGTCAAATGACATGATGACGAGCTCTGTAACATGAAATGCAGATTGTTTTTTATGACAGTCTGCTAGCGTCTTGTACCATGTTTCGCAGAATGTGTCATATTGTCAGGTTACTGGTAGGTTATAAAAACTTTGCCTTCATATTTACTTTTCAAGCAGTATGGCATTATGTTTATTATATCAGTAGTGTTTCACTTGATCACGAGAGAGGGACAGAGGAAGGGAGACAATAATCTCCATAATTATACAAGTACAATATGTTGAATACGTTAAATCAACGTGTTATTATTGATTTCAATACGGATGACGTTTACTGTTTACAGATAAAGTAACACGTGATCCTAAAATAATTCATTCTTTCTATCTGAATTGTTTTTTATTACCCTATAACAGTTGTATACACTTTTTTGTCTATTTACTAGTAGATGTTATCTTTATTTCATGTAAGCATACTTAGCTGTCAATTAGTGAAACACAAGGTTGTCTCTCAGGCTTTTGAATTACGATAGAGATTTCATGCTGAGCAGTTAATTATGCATGCAAACAGAAGCTAAGAATTAAAAGCGTATAAGTAAGAAGGCTGAAAGGATTTTAGCTATGACTTTTGATAGGGAGATATACCTTCCCCCTACCAAATAAATGTTCCAACAATGACTACATACCAATATTTTTGACATACTCTTCTTATTACTTATATTTCCTATAAGTACCAAAACGTTTATAAAAGAATTATCGAGATTCAGATAAGTTGTAAATATGACTCATCGAGTGAAAAAATGTTTACAAGGAAGGTAAACTGTTTCATTTAGTGGAACATTTATATACAGCGAGATTACATTGGGCGATGGCATAATCTTCCCAGGAACATTAATATTACCAGTGCAATTAATAAATACAAGCGTATCAATAATAACTTTCTTCATGGCGTCACAACAGGTTATATTTGAAAAAAAAGCTTGGGTTTACTCATAGTTTTGCACAAACAACAAAAACTTAGTCCGTGCAGTAATCAATACTATGTGTACTAGCTGGAATCATCTAATTGATTGAGAGCCTGTGATAATTCGCGACAAAGGGAATAACTTCCTGACTCATAGAACCTCTTGTATATTCTCCTTTATGGATGAAAAGTGAGAAATAAAAACTGAGTTACATACCTTACACATACTTATCTGTAATTGCGTCATTCATATTGTGTTGAATGTATATGGTTTTGTGTACAGTTAATATATATAAATATATTTGACAGCTGAATGATTAGTATTGAACTGAAATAAGATTAGCGGGTCAGGAAAGGCAATACACAACAGTTATTGCTAATCTTTTAATTCTCAGCTTGACAACTAATCAGATTCTGTCCACTATCTAACTATTAGTCTGACATTCAAGAATTATTCTGTAAGGATTATATATTTTCAGGTTAGATCACGGATTCATATCAGTCAGAGAACCATTGAAAACCAGGGAATACTGTCGATGAGTCCCAAACTAGGACGAAACAGCTGTCCAGTACTTCCTGATTTTCAGTGATTCTGTTACTGATACAAATCCATGGTTTAACCTGAAATTAGGCTTACTCGAAAACAAAAGTGGACATGTGACAACAAGAATGTCTTACAGTGTATACCGATTTAAAAGTACAAATTCACCATACAACAAGAAGTTGCAGTAGCACATGACAGTTTAGGAAGGAAATACTACAAACACAATGATTACATGTCACATTACCACATAGTTCTCGTCCAGGAAAGCAGTTCTGGTTAAGTACATAAGACCATAATGATTTAAATGACTATGTTTTGAAATTCGAATTTTCAGACAAATTTCATGCAACGAAAAACAAGACTGTCAAGAGTTTTGACTTACGATCAAATTTATTTTACCGGACTAGGTGCTCACCTGAAAGGGAATCAACAGCATTTTGAAGCATAATCATAGGAAGACAACAGCTAATCATATTTGTGGGGGGTGATTTGAAATATTCCAAACCAGCTGAGTTAAAGTATAGTCTTTTTTTAGCCGTCATATATGTGTTGCTTCTAGTGAACATTTGTACATCTGGGATTACATAACTTCTTTGCCGAATATACAGCTTAAGTTAACAGTCACACAACAAAGAGGTACCTAGTCGTAAACACCAGTTAATATCAATAAAAGGAATTTGAAAGAAGTCATCTTTTCAGTATACCTAGATAGAATAGTTCCATCTGTAAGGAGCATGGTTGAGAATAACAAAGCCAGGCACGAACGTATCAGTCAAGGAAAACAGTGATTCATTATTGTGAAATCAGTGTGAAGATCCACCCACTGTACTTACCAGAAGGAATAAGATCAGAATTTCTAATGTTAATGTAAACTCAGTGTTTCTGTATGGCTCAGAGACTTGGTGTATGCATAAGTGAATGCATTTATAACAGGCTAATGCAGACTTTTATCAACAGGGGTGCTTTCACTTACTCGATATTGAAAAATAAACAATGAGAAACTGTGACAAACAGTTGTTTAGTGTTAACCATTTCAAGTTATTTAACAAGAAACTTTCAACTTAGAGTTTCATGCTTTCGTTGGAGACTACACTTGTAGTGCAATAGATGAACTGATGGAATACATGAACATAAGAAATATCACAGAGATTGGTATCAGTTAGAGAACCATTGAAAACCAGAAAGGAGTACTGGACAGCTGTTTCGTCCTAGTTTCGGAGTCTTCGGTAGCATGCATCCACCGGGATTCGATTCCAAAACCTTTTTGCTACAAAAAAATATTGTAGGCCATCCAGCCACTGTGACCCGACTCAGTGACCAGCTCACGAGTTCTAACTTCTACCGATGTGTGAATTTAGTATGGCCAACAGCTAATGTAATCCGCAAGTATCTGACCTCACTGTCAACCGAGTGATGCTAGCCAGTGACTGACAACAGGACGAAAATACATGCAGTTCTAGTGAGAAGTCGTACCGGCTAGGGAGTGAGGATAAACACTCACTGATTATATTTGTTTTTGGTGGTCGTGCTAAAATCACGAACTGATAGAAATTAGAATGCATGGGCTAAGCATTGAATTGGGTTGATGAGCTTGCCTTGTGACCGGGAGGTTCTGGGCTAGAACCCCGGCGGATTTTTTTAAAATTTGATAAAGTCTGTAGCTTATGTAACAGACACTGAAATAAATGACGTCAGATGATAGCAGCCTGCTAGGGAATCTAACTTTTTCTGACTACTATAATCATCCACAAAAAAAATAGTCATCATTGTGTAACTTGACCTCTGAAAATATTTCTTGTAGCAACAATAAAAAGGGTGGAGATATAATGACATTAGTCATTTGTACGATTACGCAAGTTAATTTCCATGGTGGGTGTATTCCAGATGATTAGAGATTGATGTTTGTAGTTATCGTTGTATGTGTGTGCGTGTGTGTACGTGATAGTGGTTATGTGCTCACTTGATTACCGTTTATTATTACTAACAAATCACCTGTAAAATGACTGGAATAAACATTTATTTAGTAAACTGATCCTCAAAAATAAGTAGAATGATTATTCACTGACTTTTATTTACCTGCCGAAAGCTTAGACAGATATTTAAACAAATTGCTCAATCGCCCGTCTTACACGAAATATGATATCAGTTTACTTTAACGAACTAATTATATATAACCAATAGATTAATCAAGCGATCCAACCTACTCAGTAACATAAACTTGTCAGTAGTGACTGATGCATCATATTTATGGATACACTTTAAAACAGTCGAATTTTTCATGATTAAATGACGATAGTGATTATTGACCTTATTGGCTAATTCACACGCTTAATATTTATTCACACAGTGTGATGTGTATTGGTGACAGATGTATGTTCACCGTCATTTTGGAGAAAATAACAAGCTTTCAAGTGTTACTTTATACGGATTAGATTGGTGTCAATTCAAATCCCTGAGTGACTTCAGCTACAAAACTGTAGAAAACCAGGCAGTACACCGGATAGTTTTCTTGTCCTTGTTTCAGACTTTTCCGTGGTGCATGCCTATGACCCAACAACTAGAGATAGAACCCAGTTAGAGTTCATTAGTGACTGGATTGCATCCCAGAGGTTGAATGTTGCATGAGCACGCCTAGAGAGCTTTAGCTGAAGGATCATGGCTATGCACTAGTGGGGATTCCTAAACAAGAATAAAACAACTCTTCAACACTTCCTAGTTTTCAATGGTTCCCTAACTTATGTGACTGTCTTTCCCTGTTTTAATACAACTCACTAGTCAGTAAGCAACACCTTGAGGTTCCTGGTGTTCATATTTCAAACACTAACCAACAAGTGAACATTGGGTGTTATGTAAATCAAGGTTAAGCTGACCACTACAGAGTGTCTTGTGCTGCAATATACTTTTTAAGAAAATGACTGAAGAACAAATTCGTCTAAGTAAAGCAGTTTACCTGATTTGGATGAGAAGTATGTCCAGTGTCACTTCTTAACTGGTCTGTTATTCAAATGAAGGTTAAATATGTTTTTGTCTGGGTTTACTTATCAGTGGGATCTTGCAGTTCCTCCTGTAAAGAACGAGCCCAGAAAATTAGTTAATTGCATTTTAATCCTTTCATGATGCAAGATGTATTCTTGGAATTTTATTTTGGCTATCTCAAGTACTTTACAAATTGTTGTCAGTTTGTGCACGAACTGGATTTCTGTTAGAAAAAAAGTAAATGATAATTTACCTTCCTCTTATTCAAAAGTTCTACTATGAATAAATACAAGTGTAAAAAAGCATCACTGACGCTTCAGATAATAATAATAATAATAGTAATAATAATAATAAATAGTTTCATTCTGAACAGACCGTTTACACAGAGTACATAATTCTCAGCCTAATTTATTACATAATATTTCCTTCACATTCGGCATCTTGAGTTAAAGTAGCAGTGTATAGTATATCACGTGACTCGCTGCTGTTAAATCCCTTACGACATCCTTCCTTCGCCTCCACGAAATGCCAGTCGGTAGTTTGGAAGTCAATTGAAAATATGCGTCAGTACATTTTGCGATTCAACGACATAGTCGACAATAAGAATTGGGGCAAAAATGTGATGCATTGTGTTCGGTGGAAATTCAGGCCGCCATATAGTACGAGATATTTCGTGTCACATACTAATCAGATTTATAACTTCACAGGTTTTTATCAAAAGCTGACATTAGTTAAGGAACCATTCGAAAACTAGGGAATACTGGACAGCTGTTTCCTGTTGGTTTGGGGCTCTTCATCAACACGCGACTACTAGGATTAGAGCCCAAGAGCTTCCGGTTACAAGATAAATTCTAAGACTATTTAGGCAATAGAACTCGATCCAATGGCTTATGATTTTCAACTTCTGCAGTCATCAGTCAATTTAATGGGTGAGTAGCTGTTCTCTTGCCAGACTTAATGGTCCCCGCAGTTCACGATTTCTTACTACAACTCCAGGTAACTTCCTGTATAAAGCCAGTCTCTGGTGAGCATCAAATTAATTTTCAAGCTCTTTTTTTTAGGGATCTGATTGGCTACAGGTATAATCACGAGCTGATGTCAGTCACAACTTTGACTTTAGGCCATTCTTTTCGGCTCATAAACCGTCCATATCACTTTAGCATGACTCATAAAGGCCACTGGTAATTAAACGTAGTGTCTGAATACACATACAGTCTTTCACTAGCGCTTTTGTACACATTTTTACAGCAAATATGATAGAAAAGAATAGAACATTTAATCATTGAAGCAACGGGATTTTTTAAAATTAGATTTGGAGCGCTGTAAACCCTTCCATATGGTTGCACGGATTTCACAAATGTATGATAAAATTCAGTTAATGAACAGTAGTGATCAGATCGTATTAGTGTTTACTACTGTGTAAATGTGTACGTGCGCGTAATTAATGAAAATAGTACTAACACTGGTGCTTGCTCTTCAGTGGTAATTCGTGACTCGATTAGCTCAGTCCTAAAGTTGTACGTCGGTAGCACGGAGGTAGAAGGCTCTCCAGACACGCGGGTGGTTCGGAGTTCTATCCCTTGCCAATGCACTTCTTTACCTCGCTCAGCCAGTAATAAGACTAGTAAAGAGAGAAGGCTGGGCATGAGGCTAACAATACCATCCCGTAAAAATAAAGACCACTGCTACTGAAACTTTAAAGCTCTAGCTTGAAGCCCTGCGAACGTGAAGGGATAAAAGAAGTCCCAACATCTGTTACTGCAGCACTAAGTGAAGCATGTCCAAGTATCTGAATAGAGGACAATTTCGTCAAAGCTAGAAAAAAAAACAGCTAGCTGACGAACGCAAACAGGCAAGAAATTTAGGTCGAGGGCTTTCTGATACTGACCACCAATCAACTAACATTAAGCTGTTTTTTATCTTCAAACTTGAAGCAACACTCTCATTTTAGTATGCCAGGCCAGCACTGAAATTAAATCATGTTTCCGTATAAACGCTTTCTGGTTGTGTTGTCTAAGGTTCACTGTAGTTGGCATTAGGACCCAAACCCAAGAAGTATACTATAATTTTCTGATGGAATATCATGGTGGTTCCTAATTTGAAGTTCTTAGCCTCGAATTTTTCAAGAATTCTATACATTCTATCACTCTGCAATAAAAAGTATCGTAAAATCAACCTGTTCTTGATGAGTTCCGAAAAAGACATTTTTACTTTATGTGATAACCTTTACAGTAGTAGCTTATTCAGCAGAGAAACCAATAATACCTTGAGTTCTAACTTTATGTTACTTGTTTGAGAGTAACTAGTAACGAACGATCAATTTATCCTGTCCAGTACTCGCCAGCTAGATATGCATACGTTCCTGTTATGGGAACTGCCTCTTGTGTCAAAGGTGTCAGCCGTTTATCTCGTGGGACTTGCGAACTCACCGTTTTCATTTTTTCTCTCTTTTTGGCTTCAGAGTTTGAGTATGTGAGTAGGAACAGAGCCAGTCCAAAAGACATAATCCCTTCCCCCAAGCTGATAACTTCCGAACAGGACTAGATGAATATTTCGGATCCCAGCGACAAAGTAACATGACATTAATAAGTGAGAGGGAAATGATAGGCAGACTATAATGTAGTCTAACTTACCAGTATTTCAGTGTTTGATTTATATTCACTATGAAGTTGTTTTTCAACGAATATCATTTTCAAACCAAACGAATGAAGAAGTAATCATTTGAATCATTTGATACTAAATGGAACTTTTACACATGAAATGCTCAGAAAAATTAAAGAAATGCATTGTTTTATTTCGAAAGTACTATTTACTGTAAGGATAGAACTTTTGAAAACAAGAAAAACCATAGACGAACGTGAAATGACTAGCTGTTTTGGTTGAATCACATTATTTCAGAAGAATGCATATCACTTTTATTAAGTAGCCTGAATTTGAGGCTGTTATCCGAGGTAATCATTGACAAGAAATTTACCCTCCTAGTAATGTTAGACATATAAAAACTCGTGATGTGATGCTGAATAGGTAAGGAAGTTATTTTCACTACAAGGTTGATTACATTTCAGACCAAAGTTAATTGGAAGAATCATTACAAGCCAAGCAGCACTGGACAATCGTTGTTCCTCCCAATTTTTTTGTCAAGGAAATATTCACAATCCCCCCGCCGAGATAAAGCTTACGAACTTTAACTTTGTTATAGTCAACCTCTGTTACCCAATGTTTTTTTATTCCTTTACACAGGGCCTCAGGCTTGAACTTTGGAGTTAAGGTATCAGTGGTGTTTATTTTTACGGGATGGTGTTGCTAGCCTCACATCCAACCTTTCCTCTTCACCGGCTTAGCCAGGTTTAGGAGTGCTTCAGCCAGGTACTGAATCCCAGACCAGGTGTGAGTTTAGCGAGCGCTTTACCGCTGAGCCAGTGACTCACATGATTCAGTGTTAGTGGGGTGAGTAATTATTATTCTTACACTGGAATTTGTCAGCCCCGCTGGTTAGAAGCCTAGCTAGTTTGAATCACTATAAGTTTTGACTGTTTATGTCCACTTTGCCTAAATTTTCGGGTAATTTTTGTTTACTTGAAATGTTACATTATATTTCCATATGTGATTATTTTGAATTCAACTATGGATCATTGAGTCATGTTATCTATTTTACTAAGTCATTGAAGTCAGTAACCGTTGCATAGATTATTCTCTTGAAAAATTCCACTAGTTATAAAAACAGAAATGAATAGCATATCACCTTTCATTTTTTATTATCATCATAATTACTGTCAGAGGAGGGAAAATGCATCCAAAATAGTGCTATGCAGTGATGTATCTATGTTACTTAGATAATTAACCAGTTAATTTAGTTAAAATGAACTGTTGTCAGTCGCTGGGTAGGACAATAAAACGCAATTAATCGTTCAGCGTCTACTTGCTATGCGGTTAAACAAAGAATTTATCATTCTAAATAATAACAGGATCGATTTACAAGTGAATTAGCAGAGAATATACACAACTGTTATTAGGAATAATTCAGCACACCAAACACACTAATCCTTAAATAACACATGGACATATAAACTGATATATACACTTTTTCTAGCAGTTTTAACTCAGATGATTAATTACAGGTGTTCAGAGTAGAACTGTCTTCCCTTTCTTATCATTTTAAATCCCCATAACCTATCACATTTATGCCTATCAAGTTATCAGAGTTAACTCAATGCTTGAATATAATAAAAACTTTTAATTATACTTGTGATTTTATTTGCACTGACACGCGCATACACCAGTATCTTCACACACACACACACACAGAAGATAAACGAAAGCGGAAGTATACAAGTGGGTGACAAAGGTGTGATTAGAGGATCTCTAGAAAATAGTTAGCCAGCTTATCAATATCATAAAGTCTAGTTTTTATTTGAATCCTCAGGGGAACTGGTTATATAATATGCGTATATATATATCTTCAGTTGTGCTCAAGAATTGAGTTCCATTAATCTATAACTTCCTATGGATATCCGAAAGCATTATTCCCAATAATAACGATAATAATAATAAGCTGAAGTGAATTTCCCTCGAATTTTATTTGCTGTATTTTATTTTAAATCATTCCCAAATGACAACTTGAAGTTAACCTAAGCTGATTAAGACAAAAACCGCACTCATAGGGAAGTAGAAAGAAGCAAACTAACTGAAGGCAAAGAAAAGTTTGAAGTGGATTTAACCTAACTTTTATATCCATAATTAATAAATGAGAATCACCTTGATATACACAGATAAATTCAGATTAGGCAACTCTGATATTGATGTGAACATTTAAGTGATATATGAAATAGCGCACAGGTGACTGACACTTTTTAAAGACACTTGAAAGCCTCATGTCTGGTACTTGGAAGACAGGATTACACCTTGATATTTTGACTCACTGTCGTCATAAACCGATATCAGATAGTAAGTGGTTGAAAAGCATAGGTCACACTCTCTGTAGGTCAGTGTTTTGCCTTAACTCAATGCTTTATGCTTCAATAGCATGAGCCTATTATTACATGTAAAATAGACTACAACGTGGTCAGATGTGACAGCGAACAGAATATCAATCAGTTAATGAGCCAGGATACAGTGAACCACAGGATCTAAATGTAGTCACATCACAGGAGTGTGACACTTTCATTAAAGAATTCCGCCGGGTTCGAGTCTCGGTGGGTGCGTACTGATGAAGAGTCCCAAACTAGGACGAAACGGCTGTCCAGTACTCCCAGGTTTACCAATGGTTCTCTAACTAATGTCAGCTCATGATGAAATCCTGAAACCAATGAAATCCCTACAAACCATAACTTGAATACCAATGAGATGCTCACTGGCGACTGGCCCTATTCAGGTAGGTAGTTACCTGGGTTCCAGTGGGAAGTCGTGGTCAGTAGAGTGCAGCCGGTCGGGTGTGAGGACAAATACTCGCCGAAGACATTGGCTAGCGGTCGCGCTATATCGTGAATCGGCAGAAGTTAGAATTCAAGGACCATTGGATTGGGTCCCAGTGGCTTAATGGTATACGAACTCCCCTTGTAACCGGAAGGTCCTGGGTTCGAATCCCGGTGGGTACGTACTGCTGAAGAGTCCCAAACTAGGACGAAACAACTGTCCAGTACTCCCAGGTTTTCCAATGGTTCTCTAACTAATGTCAGCTCATGATGAAATTCTGAAATTCCACTTGAAATTCTGCTGTTTGAATAGTGTGGTATAATTCACCTGGAATAGGAAAACCTATTTATTAGTGTAAGGAAGCTCTTATCGCCTGTCAAATTTCTAAGTCAGCGATGCTGTGATTTGCTGAACTGCAGTTAATGGATTACCAGTACACATATTTGAGTGCATATCAACATTTATACATATATATGTTCCAAAGTGGAGAAGATCCTCATTTAGATTTCTAAACGACAAGACATCATCGGGTCTCCACACATAGTAGTGCATGATTACACAAGGGAAAAACAAGGTCTACTCATGGCTGTGTTTTGGCATACTTCATAGATAGGGAGCAAAAAGTTGATGTTAATAGAACATTCAGAGTTATTTATCTCATTCCAGTTAATATTAATTTATAACTGTTTCGTCCTAGATTGGGACGCTTCATCAGGTAGGCAGTTACCTGGCGTTCTAGCGGGAAGTCGTGACCATTAGGGTACAGTAGGTCGGGTGTGAGGACAAATACTCGCCGAAGACATTGTCTAGCGGTTGCGCTATGTCGTGAATTGGCAGAAGCTAGAACTCATGGGCCGTTGGATCGGATCCCAGTGGCCTGATGGTCTACGAGCTCGCCTTGTAACCAGAAGGTCCTGGGCTAGAACCTCGCAGTGTGGGTTTGTACTGATGAAGAATCCCAAAACTAGGACGAAACAGCTGTCCAGTACTCCCAGGTTTTCCAGTGGTTCTCTAACCATTGTCAGCTCGTGATGAAATCCTATAACCAATCAATCAAATCCCTACAAACCAATGGTTGAGCAATTTTAATTCTGTAAAAAATTATATTTGTAAAATCTCAGCGATATTGAAATGAGTAATTCCAACGTTTTGTTCGGCTACTTTTCACTCGGCGCCCAAATATTATAGAACTATTCTGTCAAATCTTGACTACAGTTCATTTGAATTTTAATTCTGCTTTGCATATCGTCTTCTGCATACACCTGAAGCCATTGAAATCCACACTAAGAATCCAAAGATGTGTGTATAAAAGGTATTTGTACGACCACTTTCTTTACGTCAGCAATGATTACATGAAAACAAGCAGAAACTGACAATATCTCCCTCCTCTAAGGCCATTTACATGATACCATTGTCCTGACTACTTTATTATTTTTGGCTTTTTCATCCTCAGTTGCTTATTACGTCATCATTTGGAGTACTCTTGTATTTTCCATTTACTCCTCTTACTTTTCCTAAATTATGCGTTGTGTGATCCGCTCGTTTAAAATTTACAATTATGTCTACCCTTGTTGTATTTATTTACTTGATTAATCATTACCCCTTTCATATGTTGATAGTGACTAATTATTGTTAACGACCGTATCATCATTAGATTGGTAAATTTCTGTGTTGTGGTAAAAATGCTTCATTTATTTATATAAGAGCAGACCACTAGATGAGGACATAATTGAAAAATAAATTCCCAAGAGTTAGTTTGTAGGGATTTGACTAGTTTCAAGTTTTAATCACAGAATAATATAAATTAAAGAACCACTGAAAACCAGAAGGGAGTACCGAACATCTGTTCTGTTCTAGTTCAAGACTGGTTGTCAGTACTCACCCGCCGAGTTTCGAACCGAGGACCTTTTGGTTACACATCACAAGCTAATAGACCCCTCAGACACTGGGACTCAATTCAATCGCCGCCAGCCCGTGAATTCTGACTTCGACCAGTTCGTGATTTTAGCGCGGCTGGTACCACCCAATGTCATCGGCGAGTGTGTTTGTCCTTATTCCCGACAGCAGTGAACCCATTGGTCACAAATTTTCAGTAGGAGTGCAGGCGATTTCATCGTGTAGCCAGTTATTAGCTATCATCAGATTAATGTTTAAGAATTACTTTGTAGGGATTTGTTTTATTTTAAGTTTGACTACGATTTGATACCTGATAGACAACTGTTGAAAAGTGATAACATCGGCTGTTGTTCGCGCTACAATCAGGAACTGGTAGAGGTTAGAATTCATGGGTTTGTCACTGAGTCGGATTCCAAGTGGATAAATGGTGCACGAGCTTGATTTGTAACCAGAACGTCCTCGGTTCAAACCCTCAATAGGCGCACACTACCGACAAGGCCTTAACTAGGACAAAACAGATGTCCAGTACTCCCTTCTGGTTTTCAAAGCATTTCTAACTGATATCAATCTGTAAACAAAACTTGAAACCAGTGAAATCCCTATAAACTAAGATTAATGCACCATCGTTTGGAATTCACAGTCGATTCGGTGCTATACCTAAAAGGAATGAAATCTAATGTGGAAACTAAGGAATAACTAGAAAGTTTGAAGTATTACTGTATAGAAAACAGTATACATTACTGGTTACTATAATGGGCGAATGAATAGATGATAATTTACAATAAAAGAATATGCCTCTTAGTCTCTACCTTCCTGGCAATTCAAGTACTCTGCTAAGTACTGTTTACTAAAATTGGTACTTCTATGAACTGCTTGCATAAGGATCAGTCAAAAGACTGATGGACAACAGAATACATATTTGGATTGGACACTGGTTAGTAACTAGTATGCGGTGTCTAGTCCTTTGTTTGGTGCAGACTGAATCCTATCAGCGAATTGCCCTTTACAGTCCTATTATTAATATTCTTTCCTCTAGTTCCTAGAGGAACATAGGGCTTCAGCTGCACACCTCCATTGACTTCGGTTTTCTGCCAACGTTTTCACCCCGCTCCAAGTCTGTCCACACGCTTTCATCTCCTCTTCACATGACCTCCTCCAAGTCACTCTCACATTGACGACCAACTCGCCCCTTCCCTCTCGGGTTCCACTCGAGCAATGGCTTGTCTAGTGATGTCACTCACTTGATGGTTTCCTCAGAGTTTGACCGATCCACCTCCATTTCTTCCTGCATTTCTGTCGCACAATTGGTTCCTGCTGGGTTGGTTTGCTCCTAGAGGTCCCTTTAACAGTCCTACAGGTGCTCAATCATAAGCCTTACTAACTCAGTGGAAACGTGTCTAACTGTAGCACTGGGTGATACGGGTTCGAATCTAAGAACGGATATGAGTTCCCCCCAAAGTAACTGTACATACGGCTTGCTGATGAGTGCCAATTAGCGCGAAACCCAGGTTAGGCTAGGCTTCAACCACATAATATCAAAAGCATACATATCTAGCCTCCAGAAATATATATATATAACACTCTCATATCTGACTGCTAGTACTTCAAATCTAGTCGATTACATTTGAATTCAGTAGTCTGTTGTTTTTGTATTTTACTGATAGCAAAAAGAGGTTTTTAATTCTCAACGAAAGAGGTTTCATATAAGCCATACTTCTGATGATGAACTTGTTATGGGAGAATACGGATACTATTCTCTGACTGCAGCCGCCGATTTAAGTGTTAGTTATAAATGGAAATCCTTACCAGAAAGGTGGAGATTTTTGGAATAAAAATACATTCAGCAGCTACCTCGTCATCACGTTAATTTGAGGACAGAGTAAACTGCAAAGACTTTCGAATTTTCCAAAAAAGGATGATGAAACTAAAATTTGCAGTTTTTACATGTAGATTATATCTCCGAGCGATTAACTGAAATTTGAAATTGCCATAGAATACTTCTTGTACTATGGTGCAGCATAACAAGTGTTTTATATTTGCTTACTTTGAGCTGTAGATGCCCTTTCATTATGATTAGTAATCTTTTATGTGGTATTTGTTAGTTCACAAGATTGATCACTAAGTGGCTTCAGTTAGAGAACAACTACTGACAAGGGAGCACTAGGCAGTCATATCGTAATTCCTTGGGATACTTCAGCAATACGCATCTATGACACCACCACGGATCGAGCCCAGAACCGTTTAGTCGCAAGACGGACTCTTTCAACATTCAGTCACTGAAATGGAGCTCAATAGCACATTAGTTCTAAATTCTGTTAATAGGCCATGACACTGGCTGGCAGTCACAAAATATATTGTAAACTGGCAGAATTTACAACCGGTGTGTCACTATATCCCATCACTGTGACTGAATGGTTAACGAGCTAGCTTTGTAACCAGAGGCTCCTAGGTTCGACCACTGGTGGGGTCATATATGCGTACTACCAAGGAGTCCCAAAGTGGGATGAAACGGCTGTTTAGCTCTCCCTTGCTTTAAGTGATTCTGTAGCTGAAGTCAATCCGTAATCAGTCTTGGAATTATTGAAGTGTTTGCAGACAAACATTTAAAAATTTATCAGTTTGCCTTATTAATCCACTCATAGTTTATCGCTTTTAAACTCTACACAACATTTTCATGTTTAACTAACTGACATATTTCTAAGCAAAAGTTGCCTAAATGACGAAATGGTCACGCGGCATTTCTTGATATTCAGTAATTCTCGCAAACTGATGTTGACTGTTAACAAAATCCACATTGGAGACAGTTAAATCTCTGGAACTTCACTATCTGAATATTACCGTAATATTAGTTTACAAAGTCTACAAGTTAGTTAGTACCTTTTCACATCGTCGTAAGTGGAACAGGACATTGTTTAGGAATTAGCGTCGTGAACGCTTAACCACTTGATGATTTGGTAACAGCAATATAATGAGTGATAAGGCCATGGCCTTCTCAGTGAGAGTTTATTTGGAGCATAGTGGCCCTTTGTGTGTATCGGTGACATAGCGGTTATGACGCTTGCCGACCATGCACATGGTCTTGGGTTGAATCGCCGGCCGATGCAAACGATATCAATGGTTGGCCTGCTAAATTTGGGCTACCAATATCACATGCTGAAGATTCCATAGTTGTACTAAAACACTACTTCGAATCAAGCTATAATTTAAAAAAAATATCTTCCTTGTGTAATAATTTGTTTCCTATTAAATCACTTTGCAACGGCAGAAGACTTATTAGCTACTCATGGGTTTAGCAGTTCGACCCCAGGTCGATGCATTTCCTAAACTCACTTAACTGGCAATAAACCGAACAAATAAAGAAGATTGGGTATCAGACTGGAAACGCCATCCTGTAAGATTACAAACCACTACTACCAGAAATTCAAATTTTACGCCTGAAACCCTATGTTCCACTCGGAAAGCCAATTAATAGAAATTATAAACCATTCAGACCATTGTTTTATGCATAAATTAAAGTTCGCTAATTCTATGCGTCCAGTATGCAGTTGTTCTGATGTCAGTTCATTGACTGATTTCCGTTAGTTAGTTCTCATGAATAGTTTCCGCTCAGATACAATATCAGTCAGTACCACTGATAGACGTATTTGCATAAGTGTAGCTTGCTTCACTTAAATCTCATAGGTCAACTTATAGTCTTTTGGATAATGTTTTAATTAATAATTTTCATTTTGCTGGCTGTGGACTATTTCTTTATGGAAAATGCCCTTGAAGGTTATACAACATATAAATAATTAGTGAACTCTTCGTACAGAAAATAAAAACACAAAGGAAGTTTTAAATATTCACATAATAGTTGATAACTGAATATGAAAAATAAATCTTAGCGACGACAAGATTTAAACGAACAGCCGATTCAGCTGGCAGATTACTGGGTCAGTAATCCGAAGAAAATGGCCGTCGGGTGTTTAGATTTAGCTAGCAAGCACTACTGGGTGAGTAGTGTGTAACTACTACTCATCTCACCTAGTCAGTAGTATGTAACGTTATGCATTCATACTTACCTTCTTGATTTTACCGTTTATGGCATCAAGCAGATCACACACTGTAACCTGAGTAATTTCGGTTTTTAAAAGGAATTGCGGTGAAATTTTATCTGGAGATGGTGTTAGACGGGGGAAGGCAATCAGCAGGAAGTCTTTGACTTAGATTCCATGGAACCCATTTCACCCAGTGAGTGCTGCAGCCAGAGACGTTGCCAATGAACTATTCGGGCTCATGATTGACCTCCTGCGGGAGTGAATTAGATATTTTTGATTGGACCCTGGTTGGTAACTGGTGTAATGTGTCTAGCCGTTTGTTTGGCACAGACTGAATTCTTTCAGTCAAGTTTTCAATGTGGCCACTATTCTAGGTGGCTGACCATCACGGTGCATTTTGAATATTTGATATTTGGAGGCAATCGGCAGGAAGCCTAGCCTGATCCAGGTTTCGTGCTTGTTGACACTCAGTAGTCAACAAGGGGTATTTGCAATTTTGAAGGAACTCATACCTCCTTTGAGCTTGGAAGTTGTTTCACTCATTACTGTAGTCAAAAACGTTGCCACTAAGTTAGTAGAGCTCATAACTGAGCACTTGTAGGACTGTAAAGGGTAATTCATTGATGGGAATCAGTCTGCATGACATTAGTCTCTACCTGGTGTCAAAACGAAGAATCCCAACTAAGCAAATTGCAAATATGGTTTAAAGTATCTTTAATTCCAGTAACACTAAGAATCTGTTTTATTCCTGAAGCCTCCAAGATCAAATTAAAACAACTATCTCCAATATTTTTAACTGTTTATTACATTTTGTTCTCGAAACTTTCGCTTGGGAAAAAGTGAGAATAATTTTTGTGCATATCCTATTTAATTGCGTATGAGAGAATAAAACTGTGCCGAATAATCATTGTAATGTGTTGGTTAATCACGTTCACTTATGGCATGATGAAATTCCCTTTACTACCGTCGTGCATCATAATACTTCTTTGAAAAACCGTTACGTCACCTTGGTGTCGATGACTGTGTATGGCCCATTTCTAAGCCATTAAAACTGCTTCGAATTACGAGTGAAGTAGAATTTAGATATAGTTATTCTAATGTATTTGCATAGCCTACCTAACCTGCCTTATCCTGTCATCCTGGTACACATAACTTCGAAAAACTGAACGTATCATTTTAATTGGTAAGTAATAAATGAAATTATAACACCTGTAAACAGGTTCTCAGACAAGGCGATGGAATCAACACTTCAGCGGGACATAGAGGACACAGAGGTGACAGAGGTACTCAAGCAACAACAAAAAGCGGCAATCACTATGTGTACGAGAAATCTGAAGGGACTCGTCTCTTTCAGTTACCTGTACAGTGTCGTTCCAGCTACAGATATATTTCAAGGCTAGAATTTCATTAGGGAAGCCATACAAGCATTCGTTTATCTGAAATGAGTACGAAAATCTATATCACTCAGTAGAAGGAGTAAAACTGGTGTCAGGCGAGTGATTCTATATGCTTTAGACGCTCAAGGTGCCCGTCAACAAGTGCATTGACGACAGGGCTACTAAGGACTTTCATCAACAGCTGCCGTTGCTCGATGGTAAAAATCAGATGACTTAGGAAGATAAGCAAAAAGAAACTGGCGAAGACCCAACCAGGAACCTATCACCCTACAAACAGGCAGAAAGGAATAGAGATGGAGTGGAAATACACACAGGAGACCTTCAAGTGACGTCGGACATTAAATAGATCCTTCAGTGGAACCCAGATGGGAATCGAGGAGTTGGTCATTCGAAAGTGAAATGGGGGAGAACATTTTTGGGAGGAATTGAAAGCTTATGGGTAATCGTGGAGCTATCTCTAAGTGATGGCAGCTGGCAGAATGGAAGGGAAATGTTCCACTGAACTCCTATGTTTTACCGGAAATGCAAGGAATGAATAGCAATAATAGCACTTTTAACAAAAATAAACAATGGCTGCACCTACATACTTATGAAGACAGATTTAAGTTAGATGCAGTTTGGAGTCCGTCTCTACTGTATCTTTTGGCTTGTACTGAGAGAATGGAAGGTGTTATACACATTTTAATGAAGCCAGTGGAGATACTGTTAGCCAATAAACATTAGACAATTTCTGCACTTATCCTCAGCAAAGAGTCTTTAAAGTCCTGGACAGCTTTGATATGTAGCTGTTATTCAAGGAATAATCATCGAGTAGTTGACCATTGACAACCAAAATTACGGAGTACATTAGTTTCTTTACTACCGACTTTGGATCTGTAGGGATCTGAATGCTTTCAACTTAGATTTCATCGCGAATTAATAGTAGATGGAAAACAACAGTATGCCATTAAGCACTTGAGAAGTTGTTTCAAAAACAGATTATCATTAATAACGCCAAACATTCCACTGAAGTATATGAAGAGAAGTTCGAATTTGTAGGCGCTCATACTGTAACATGAGTCTAGGATTCGATCATTATCGGTGTCAGAGAGATCCAAAAATGTACAATGCTCTCTGGTTTTAACTCTTTTCATACTGGTTTTCAGTCGTAACGAATGGAATCCAAGTTTCGGTTTGGTCTTTAAAATGGAGCACATTTGTATTGTTCCTAATTCTGTTTTCAATCCTTTTTGACGAATACGATATGATTATGCAGATCAGTAGTTAATTCTGTGTACTAGATGATGAGAAGGAAGATTAGCTGATGACTACTATATTGTGATGGTGGTTTAAACTCCGCATCGTCGATCCAACTAGCACTACGAATACATTTCGTTTTAACCCTATTTTATCTCAGAAAATAATTGTTGAATTGTTGGCCCTGACAGGGAACACCGTCAGCCATTGACATTGTCCCAAAAGAGAAAAAGTAAATTCTACTGTGCTCATGGCTAGCTACTTCGAACTATCTAATTATAATAGGATTGAACAAATGAAATTTGATAGACTTATCTGCCAAAAGTTCTGTTTTCAGAATACTGGTGTCAGTCACACCTTCATTTATATGCCAGGAAGGATTAACTGCTTCTATTACAAAGTGAGCATTATTCCAGAAACAGCAATGTTACTTGTTTATTCTCATCAGGTTTAAAAATCATTGTTTTTTTCTTATCACTTTCAAAGACGACGAAAATTAGATTTATTGTAAGCTAGATTGGTTTATTCTAGTGGACTGGATTTCGTTGTTTGAATAATTAAGATTTAACTGAATCTGTCAATTTCTGAACACCTGAAGTTAGTCTCACAGAGAGAGTCAAACCATTCAGCTGCCTTGGCTATAAATTTAGACAGGTTAATACTCCAGTAGTATGTCAAGGAAAAATTTACTGTTACTAATGAGAAGAGCTGAAATACATATTCCTGGAGAATATAGCCACGACACTCTCATCCGACTACTCAGAAGTAGCTCAGGATACTATTAGGGTCTCAATGCGTATAACTTATCTGTTATCAAGTGCTGTAACTTATCTCACTTATTTCAAAGGCATAATCAATATGGTTTACATACTGATCGCTCCATTTAACACACAGATTTATATGGTCCATTTGCATTATTCTTCCATGTAAGCAAATAACTCGAAAGATAGAACCAGTATTCATCTTGAATTCATAATGAACAGACTGGTTAGAGCGCATTCAAACGTCGTGTCATTCACCTTCTGAAAAGGAGTCCCGAGATGCTGATAAATGATTAACTGCCCCATCCATTTATAAAATAAATAAACAACAACTTTATAAATCAATTTTGAAAAGGTCCTAAAGAGGACCGTTTCTCGTTCTCTCTCATACACACCATTAGATCTTTTCTACGATAGCCACTTGATTTATTCATCACTCGGTTTTCATCACTCGTATGCCTCCACCACCGTCAAGTAACTGAGGTTTCCACCTGTCTGTTCTATAGTAAACATAAAACTAAAAAAATGCAAACAGCATACTAAAGCATACATTTATGTTATATATAATAGTTGTGTTAACGATATCTGTAGTCGGCCAGTTAACCAATTTCCCTGATTTTCGACAGGAAAACAGTTCATTATCACACTAGACATCTGTTTCAGAAATGTTTCAAAGGAAACTCATGCTGAACCTTAATCCTGATCTGTTGTTAACATCTTTACAGGTGTGATAGGACTGTTTAGTAGAGGGAGTGTCTCACAGATAATACTGATAATCTAAAGTCTATTTTATATTTTAGAGAAATTCCTTTTATTCTTATCATAAAATTTTCTATTTTCCCTCTAAGTTTCCCAGAAAAAATGTTTCCTTAACTGGTTATTCACCATTTTTAGTCAAATATTTCCCTTGAGATATTTGTTCCCACTGATAGCATCTTTGAAAATAATTTTTTTGTCAAAGACTATGACTTACTTACCCTATCCAATATTTCAGCATTCTGTAGACTTACGATATAAGAAGTGTTGCTAAGTCACTCAAAAAAAAAAATAGTATTATGAGTGAACTAGCAGACGGAGGCATTTGTCATTATGAATTGGAATGGCCTAGCAATATATCTCATACCGTCAATCCCTTCTTTTGTACCAATAGTCCTTTGAACTAACAATTAACTTTAAAGTCAGTTGAAGAAATTTACATAGCTCGTTCAGTAGAAACAGTATTTACCAGTTTATAATGCTCATAAAGCCATAATAACTATGCCTTAATATGTGGATTCGGTGCGTTGGTGGTACAGCGGTAGAATGCTCGCCAACGATGGATATAATCCGGGGGTTCAGTCACCAGCCAACTCACTCCTTCACCTCGCTAAGCCACTAATAAGAGAGAAGGTTTGGCATGAGGCTAGCAACCCCATCCTGTAAAAAGAAACACCACTGCTACCAAAAATTCAAGCCTTCCGCTTGAAGCCCTATGTGTTCACTGGGAACGCAAAGGAATAAAAAAGTATATGGATTCAGACTACTGAATTTTAGATTTCTAAATCACTATTTCAAGTGCTGATTAAGATGAATTATCATATCGGTTAGCAGTTCAAATACAACCATCAGTCAGATTATCAACCATTTTCATTCATATCTCCTAAAAAATCATGTCATACCATTATAACGAGCAAATCTAGTCTTAGTTTATGAAACGACTAACACGAAAATTAACTGGTTATTCAAACCTGTTAACCCCACTTGGAACCACTATTCAGGGGGTATGAATGATTCATTCCCCATCACCTCTCAGTTGCTTTTTTTGTTATCTTTTGGCAGAAAAGACCAATTTGTATGCACATTTGCAGTCTCGTTCTTTGATCTGTCACTGACTGTTGACGTCTTTATCGGTTACTCTCGTCCCTGATGAACACGTTGGTGTGCGCGCATATTTGAACGGTCAGCAAAACGTCGCCCACAAATTGTGCATTCATATGGTTTTTCGCCTGTATGAGTTCTTCGGTGAATGTCACGCAGCCATGGACGGGAAAAACGTTTACCACAGTCCTGACAGTAAAACGGTAGAGTATGTGTTGCCTCATGTAACCTGTAATTTAAGAAAAAGTATGAATACGATTTTAAAAAATGAAAGAATATAAGAGTACTAGCCATTTTCAGATGTAAAAGTCAAGAATTCCAAAGTATAAGGCTTATAAACTAAATATATTTTCCTCTGGGAGGATATTTAATATTGAAAATACCAGTGAAGTTTACAAAGGTTTACGATAAGTTTTAGGAACATAAAGTTGAAGGAAGGATAGCTGAACTTCGGCCACCATTCTTGACCAACTGATCAGCGTTATGACATCCATTTTATGCTGACAGCTAATTACTGTTGACCGAATTCATTATACACCTATCAAGTTACTGAATTCTCAGTTATACAGATCATCATTTAGCTTCAGATGATTGAAAAATAAATGAACGGAATAAGTACTTGACTTAGTCTTCAGGGCGTCTTGGCATCCTTCATAAAGACATCCAAAATCTGCTCCTCTAAACTAGTCATTGATGAATAACTAATTACTGAGCCGTTAAAGGTGCTTCAGTGGTTCAGATTAGAGTATAAATCAACCACGCATGCCGTCTAGGGTTCATCCCTCCTAGATCTCACTCGGCTGGTAGTAAGCCCGGGGAAGAGGGAGGATTGGACGTGAGGCTAGAAACTTCACCTCTTAAAAAATAATAAGACTGCTGCAAAACTTCAGAGATCAAGCTTGAAGCGCCATATTCCACTGATAATAATTTATATATATATGTTTATATATGGTTAAACTGTTCCTATTATAATTCATCCTCATTCTCAGTAAGGCATTTCTTCTCACTATCTACTTTTTTCCTTAACATACCCAGAGTGACTCTTTAGTACAATCAGAAACACTGCTAAAAATTAATTTCATAAAATCCAAGATCAACAAAATAAATAATTATCAATTATGTAATCTGTTACCTTATAGATGATTTCACTGAATACATCTTTCCACAGTATCGACAGTTATACTGTTCACCTGTTTTTGTAACATTCCTCGCTGGTCTATTCATCACTTGTCGTTTACAATTGAAAATAGACAAATCAATCGGAAATGTTTGTTCATAATTTGTCAGATAGTCATTTTCAGTTTTTATCTGGAAGTTATACGGAGAATGTTGTTGTTGTTGTTGTTGTAATTGATTATGGTGATGGTAATGACGACCAACAGGTGTAGTGTTTGTTGTTACAGGCAGTGGAAAGACATTTTCATTGTTTTGCAATATACTACTATTAGGATCAAAACATTTCAGCAACAGCGCTGGAGATGATGTTGATGAGAATGATGCTGATGATGGTGTTGATTCTGATAGGATAGAGTCAATTGAAAATTTCAATTTTGGTGTATGCTCTTTCTTAATGATTTCAAAACTTTTATAACCACTGTCGCTATTCCACTGAATGTTGTTAGTCTTTGGACTTTGGAATTTCAAATTAGTCAGTGAACAGTTGGGAATGTTTGACAATTGATTAAAGTTCTCGTAAAGACTTATAAGTTGGCACAAATTATTTGGTGTTGAAATAAGGCCTGTAAAAGATAGAGAAAAATAACAATTGAAATTTGATATATATATATATATATATATATTTATATATATTTCATCTTATTTCAGTGACGACAAATTAAGCCCGTTTATTTGAACAATTAGAAATGCCTACAGAATTATACATTCAGACAGTTATGGTGACTTGATTAAACAGCTTCATTTGTCATACGGGACGGCATATCGGGTGGAAAGGCGAAAATTTAACAAACCATTGTGGAGTAGTGCAAACTAGCATTAAAGTATAAACTACTCATTGAAAAGTATACTACATAAAAGAATAATATAAGTGATAGGTTAAATGTTTCAATATTCCGACTTTAGCGCAATAAAAATTTGTTAAATAGTAAAACACTGATCACCTGGAACCATAATGTAGGATGAAATCACTTTGGAATCCCTATGATAACTTAATAAACACGTCACCTTATGGGAATAAGGAGAATTTTAAGAGTACTGAGTCTAATCTTTTTCTAATGGTAATGTCAGAAGGTATAATAACACAGAAAGTGATGGAACGGATTTTCCGCCACTCACTATTGTGAGTCAAGATGGAGAAAACAGAGAGATACAAATCATGAAATTTTATACAACAATGGGAAAACTGTTCGAAACTGCTTAGATTTTTTTCAGATGAAACGATGGACCAACTAAGAACCTACTGCTCTACGAATATTCCAAAGAAAAATGGAGATGGACTGGTCACACACTGAAGACACCGTCGAATGACACTACGTGTCAGACCCTCTAATGGAGTCCGAGTGAGAGATGACCAGTGGGACGTCCCAGTGTGACACGGAGGAGATACTACGTGGGGGAGATGAGAGACTACAGGCAATCGTGGGGCCAGCTTAAGGAGATAACAGAGAGTAGGATGAAGTGGAGACGTGCTGTTTAAGTCCTATGTTCCACTCGGAGCCCAAGGAAATAACAATGTGCAGTGAGTGACATTTCAGTTACCGACGGATTTATGAGTTTCAGAAGCTAATGATAACTGCTCTAATTGGTATACAATAGAAGCTAAGTATGCTTCCTTCTCAAAAAGTTCTAATAGGGACATAATTGCTACATCTTTTGATCTTACTGATGACTTAAAAACAAATCATCTGCTAAAATCTACATACACTTAAGATGGGATTGGCAAAACTTGCAACAGAAAATTATTTCGTCTATATTAGAAACTCATCAGAACCGGTGATATTTAAACATTTGAGAAATCTAGCATACAAACTTCAGCTAATATAATAAATAATATAAGAGTCTAGATAAATTGTAAGGGTAACTTACCATACTCTCCGATGGACGTTTCATCTGATGTTTTTGGTGTTGAAAAACCAAGTGAGTAAGACATTTTTTTCGAATAGTTTTCGAGTGTAACAAGCTTTTAGGATATCGGGTTTTATTAAGAGGAAGGGTAAGGGAACGCTGAAAAAAACAGTTCTTATTTATATATTTTTTTTCAGGTGACGTTTTAACACATACTCACACAGTTACTCACATATACACACACACACACTCACATAAAAGCATACATGAGCATTAGGTGTTAACACGCATCAACTTGACTTCTTTCCTTACAACATTCACAAAGCATATTCGAAATGAGGAAAAATACGTTAGACTGGGGGTAGAGATTTATGATAACTTCATAGCTTTGATTTAAACCAATATAAATATATGGCGTTATCATTAAATTGCATATACGTTATTTAGCTGAGGGTGAAAATCACATCTGCGAAAGACGGGGTGGGGAGAGAGAGAGAGTGAGAATGATTGGAAGAAGGGGAAAACACTGGAGGGGGGAGAGTGTGTGTTTATTTACGCAATTTTGGATGACAGAAATTTGATTATAGGATTATGAACGACTGAAGATAATTAGATTGAAGGTTATTAGGTAGGAAATACTAAACAGTGTGATATAATATATTTAAAATAATTGATGGGGTTTTTGATTTAAACACCCATAAATATTTACAATCCATGAATGATTCGTGTTCATGAAATATGAAAAGAAATGCAGCGGCTAACACCATAATAATACTAAGTACCTAAAATGTCACTGCATTCAGTCCATATTGCTGACATTCGAAATTTACCAGTTGATCACGGATTGATATCAGTTAGAGAACCATTGAAAACCAGGGAGTACTGGACAGCTGCTGTTTCATCCTAGTTTGGGACCAGATTCAATGGCTCATGAATTCTAACTTCTACCAGGTTGCCTTGTAACCGGAAGGTCCTGGGTTCGAATCCCAGTGGGTGCGTACTGCTGATGATTCCCAAACTAGGATGAAACAGCAGCTGTCCAGTACTCCCAAGCTTTCCAGTGGTTCTCTAACTAATATCAGCCCATGATGAAATCCTCCAATCAACCAAAAAATCCCTACAAAACCGATACTTTGTGATGAACCAACAACAACTATCTAGTTATTGAAAGTTAAAAATTGATAAGGAGATGTCTCACAAGTTAGTCGACTTTTTCCATTTCATTTCTTTGTCTTCCTAGTGAAAGATAAGGCTTCCAGAGTCTACTTTAGAGGCTACAGTGGTGTGATTTTATACAACATGGAGTTGTCAGCCTAGCGTAAAACTTTCCCTCTTTACTGGGCTCACAACCGGCTAAGCGAAGATAAGGAGTTTAGAACCGCAGATGATTACTGTTCTTTAATTGGTGGCATTTATATGAGAAGTATACTTTTATACCTAATTTTTATTACTGACAATCAGTAATCAAAGGTAGATCAAATTAATTAACAGTTTTCTCGACACTGAAATATGGATTGCTTGTATAAGTGACTGGATATCCCATGCGGTAATATCAAGACTGTATTCAGTTTAAATTCTAACTTGTTGATACATTTAGTACTAAAGATTTTATTTCGCATAAGCATGAAATTTCTGTGACTGAATATTAAATGTCTGAGTACACCAAAACATTTCTCTGCGTCTTCTGAACTGCGGATCTCTTATGAGTCAAGAATTTATCAACGGTTAACAAAAAATTAATTCACTAGTCCAAAAGATGGTACTTAGATGCTTAGATTGAAGGGTTTCGTGTTAATCTTTTAAATGACATTCTGATCAACAGTGGCAGACGCATCCATCTAATGAAAACTACGTCTCTTATTGCCACCATACATATCCAGTGTGAATACACAGTTATTAGCATTCTTATTAGGAGGGTTATAAGAACAAACGGAGTGATGTATTCGTGTAATGACTAATTAAGCTGATATGTGTATTCTTTCTTCCTCATAAACACGTTCACATTCAAGCAGGTACCAACAGACCGTCTGACAACCTTTAGTCCTGATGTCCCATGTTTGCAGACATTCGTTAGTAGGCTCTGGACTTAGGTCTCGTGCTTGTTGACACTCGCCAACAAGGCACATCTGCATTTTGGAAGCATTTATGTGCCCTTTGAGATTCGAACCCAGGTCACCCAATACTGCAGTCACAGATGAGTGACAAAAAGCCCAGAAATGAAGTCCAGATCTTCCTGTCTACTGCCTCCTGCCATTTAACATCATTTCAGACTGCCATCATGATGGCAAGCTACATAGATCTGTAACTACATTAAAAAATTGACTGACAGTATTAATTCTACACTAAACGAAGGACTAAACTCATGACAGTGGTTATCACCTAGTGATCATCCAAAGTGGCCTTTAGTTCAGTTTAATTTTCCTCATTTGTCATGGTTGATTAAATAAATTTACCTTCTATATTGGTTCAAAACTAGACACATTCACACATTCCCCAGCCTGTTACGCAATTCACCTCAATTGACAACTATTTCGTGGTATTCCTTGTCTGGTGTTTATACTACAGACTTCTATGGTTACAAGAAAAGGGCTTATTAGAGATGACTGCCTGCTTACAAAGGATCTATACGTTTGTTTTCCAGCTGAACAAACTACTGATATAATCTTCAGCTGTATAATGCTATAGATTATTAAGATGATATTCTAAATAGACGATTTTCTTAAATTCTTCAATATTATTTATTATTATTGTTCCTTTGTGTTTTGAGTGGAACATAGGGCTCCAACTTTATTTTCTGCCGTCCTCTTTAGCTGACTGTACGACTGCCCATAGTCTCTGATCTTCGCCTCATACGATCTCCTTCGCATAACCCTATTCCTCGTTTCCCATTTGGCTGCCACTCGAGCGATGCTGCGGCACTCAACCTCACTTGACGGTCTTCTCAGCATGTATCAAACCCACCTCCATCTCGTTCGGAATATTTGTTGAGCGACTGTTTCTTTATCGTTTCACTTCAAGAGTTTGTTTCCAATTCTTCACTGCTAAGCATCTAATATTCATTAGGGAGCCAATGAATGCAGCTGTCGATAAGTGTGTGCAACTACCTATTGGAAATGCTTTTCGTGACATGCTGGCCACAATTCTAACCCAAATAGAAGCACTGACTCACTTAATTTCCATATCGGAAATCCAAACCTCCTTCCTTCTACTGAGTTCAGAATATTTTCAAATGGATTTCAGAATGATGAATGTCCATCCATTTTTTTCAAGAAACCTCTAACAAGATATATATATATATATATGTCGTAACAATTTAGACACCCTGTAAACCGCAACTTCTTATTGTACTATGACGCTCTGACAATATGCTTGCTAATGGACAAAGGTTTGTTAAAATTATACACTTTTTATTTTATTGAAAAAATTCAGGTTGTACGCAGCTAATGAGAGCAAATGAAATAAAATGGATCCAGATTATTCTTTGCCCATGTTTCTTCTTTCTTTGTGAGGATTTCAGAGTGATGAATGTCCATCTCGCCTTTCCGATTCTGGTGTTTACATCCTCATTAGTTTGGCGTAAATTCAGTCGAAATGACGCTGCTTCGATCAATGAAGGAATTGATTTCAAATTTCCTCCGTTGATGGTGATTGGTGCTTGTTTTTATTGTTGTTGTTGTCGATTGGTTACTTTCATCACACCCATATTCTCTACGTCCACTTGAAATCTCGCCTTTACTGCTTGCATCTTCTGCCAACTTGTTGCTTTTCGCGTATAAGTCTTCGAGTTTGTGTGACACTAGACATAAATAATCCGCGAAATCCAGTCCTACTGAAGTATTCTTATTGGAGCAACATATTCCTGTCTTCTCATTTCCATGCATAGTCTTCCGAATAATTCAGTCCACGGCAATTGGCAATATCGTCAGTGACAGTAGGTAGCCTTGTATTACTCTTGTCTTCACTTTGAAGGCTTCTCTGAAATTTCCTTTTTGGATCATCTGACTTACCACCATCGTACACTCTAAACTGACGTTAGATGGTTAGAGCTAAACAGAAAGAAGCTTTGAACCTAAGTATCTTACTTATTGGTACCCTTTAGAAAGGCATATCTTTAGCTTCGAAGGAACCGGCATATTCCTGGAGATAACTCGACTACACACTGTCAAGTCCAAATAACCGACCTTTGAGAGTATTTAGATGGAGTAAAACTGAGAACAAATGATGAGTAAACATGAACCCTTGATAACTGACTGACTTAATGAATGAATGAAATAGCAACGTAGGATCCCACACGGGATATTTACCAACTACACTTCTGACTGGATTAGAAGGAAGATGGTATCACATTAAAGGAACATAAGTGTATGAATGTGTGCAAGAGACATAGACTACTTTGAAAAGATTACTTAGGACCTTCGGAATGGGATTCTTCAATTATATCATCAAATTTTTCTGATCAGTAATATTTCACCAACTGACCCCTCTTCACATAATTGAGACATTTTCCAGTGCAGTTCTTTCTTGGATGAAATTATTATCCTAAGAAGCTAATGGTTTGATATGGGTTATAGAAAATATGATCTCTTTTTGGTATACTTAGCTGGTTTACCGTACACTGGAGTTGAACTTGAACACTGTTTACCACATGTTGATAATTCAGGTGATCTGTGTGAAGAATACATCTGTAATGAAAGCCAATAATCTTTCCACAACTGTTCTAAGTAGTTATTTCTAACAGTCATGAAGGAGAATATGGTAAACTCTTATTTATTCAAGTGGTATTCAGACCTACCTTAAGTGAATCAAACTGATTATTATTCTGATACTTTGCCAGTTAAGCTATAATAATTAAAATATTTTTAAATCAATTCATGTGGTGAATAAACATTAATAAACATTGAAATACCACTAAATTCTACTCAACAGCTGAGTGAATTTACTTCCAAAAATTTCTCTTTACTACTGTATGCCAGCTACCATCTGTTATACATGTGAGGAATTTTCTCTTGTGAACGAAAATTGACCTTGGTCATCTGTCATCACTGGAAATAATTTGCAACAATAATCAAATACTGAGGTTGGGTCAGTATGCTGTTAAAGCACGTGTGGTAGTGAAGTGAAAAATCCATCATTCTACCAAATCTGGTATCCAGTGTACTGGATTCTGATGATGGCTAGCTGCAAATTACATTCTTATCAAGTTTTTGTTCACAAGTCACACTTGTGAAGTTGAGGGCACAATGGGAAACACATGATCAACCATTTAAACTCGTTCGTGTATCATTTTTTAATGATAGGTGGAGTCATAAAGCTTATTTTTGATCTAATTTGTTTGCTACTTGTCATATAGTATCATTTTAATTGTTTTAGATCACATATAATAGACAATAATTTATCCGCCTTAGTTGACTGATGGTGTACGTTGGTATGTTTCTGGTAGAATGCTCACCAGCAGCATTGTCCGATCCCCGACAACCCATTCCTAGATCTCGCCTAGTTTACAGCCAGTAGTAAGTCTGGGAAAGAGTGGAGGTTAGGAGTGGAGCTGGTAACCCCAGCTCATTAGAAGCAACACCACGGCTACTGAAACTTCAGGGCTTCAAGTCTGGAGCCTTACGTTCCAATCAGGAGGCTACGGAGTTAGAAAAAAGCATTGATTGATATGTCATATATGGATAATTAGTTTGTCATTGCTGTGACTAAATCTTCAACAATTTCAACTTTCTTGAAAGTAAAAGTGTCGGAAGTAAAACTAGTCGTATATTTGGTGCTGAACATGTCGCTAAGCATGGTGATGAAGTGTTCAGGGTCAAACATAATGCATTTCAAGTGTCATTCGGCAGAGATTTGATTTGTTATAGGTTTGATTACTAGCTGACATCAATTAGAGGACCATTGGATCCAGTCTCAGTGGCCGATTGGTCTAAGAGCTTTCCCTGTGACCATAAAGTCCTGAGTTCGAATACTGGGGGGTGCATACTATGAGGATTCCCAGACAGGGGCGAAATAGTTGCCCATTACTTCCTGGTTTTTCAATGCTCCTCTTATTGATGTTTGCTGGTGATCTGACCTGAAATATTATAAAGTTTTGGAAACAGTGGATAACCTCCATCTTTATCCTGAGCTACAAATCACCTCTACTATTAAAATATAGATATAATCTACCTAGTATCTGAGTGATATCCTCTTTAACTACATAACTGGATGACGCTAGTTTGAATCTCAATGGATAATCACCGCCTTTAGGATACTCCTTTGCTAGTGAATGTCGACGAGAAGAAAAAAAACTAGTAGCGAGTCTTCCTGCCGGTTGCGTACAACCATTTAACGTCTAACTAGATAAGGACTAAAAATGGAAGCCTCAGCCATCGTTTCAGACTCATTTTCACCAAGGCTGCTTAGATGCGAAGTCCACATTTTGTTCGGTGGTTATTTATTGAAAAATGAATTCTCCTGCATTTGTTTTTTATGAACTGCCAGTCATCATCGACAGAATAGCATGAAGCTAAAATTAAAGGTATCACCAGAGCATCCTTTTGGGGAGCCGATATCTGAAAAGAGATTCAAAATAGGAAAGGTCGAATGGTTTAACAGCTTGATTTAAACTATTTCTCATTTGTAAATGTAATATTTTCTTCTATTACTTTAGGTTCCGAGTGGAAAACAGGACTTCAGCATTAAGCTTTGAAGTCTCGGTAGCATTGCTGTTTATTTTTACGGGATGGTGTTGCTAGCCTCACACCCAACTTCCCCTCTTTAGCCGCCTTAGTACCGGCTTCTTTAGGTTTTGAAGTACTCTGGCCGAAGGTCGAACTCCGGACCGCATGCGTGGTCGGTGAGCGTTCTACCACTGACGTACAAATAAATTATTAGCGTCAGTAAATATTGGTGAATTCTAGGTATGAATTTGGATCACGAATTGACTTTATTTACAGAACCGTAAGGCCATAGGACAATATAGCACTCCAGTACTCCCTTATGGTATTTTCTGGTTCTCTAACTGCAATCAGTTTGTGGACAAACTTGACATCATTCGAATTCCTTCACACCAACACTTCGAAATTGGAAATGATTAGGTTACACACTTAAAGATGGTTCAAACCTAAGAATCTGCAGCCTGTGAATAGGATTCAAGCTTAATCCTTAAATGAAAATGATAAAAGTGAAGTTGAATACCACTGTCAATATAATGGTGAAAGTTTATAGTATTCCTGATTCATACATCACTTATCCATTGTAACATTGATGCATTAATGTCACACAAACACATAAATACATAAAAAGTGGTCAGTGTTCACACTCTGTCCAGCTGATTACCTAATTTTGTTGTTGTTGATATTCCTAAGAATAAGTGTCACAGCCAAATAAGACATGATTGTGTGAATAAAAGTAATCTGGAATTCTAGTTAAATTCAAGTTTTTATTATTGCTATTATTATTATTATCCAAAGACTTGAATGATACAACAGCAAGTTCAAACTACCAAACACGCTCAACGTGATTTTCATTCACACTCAAATATTTTCACACTTCTTGATTATTTAACAAACATTGAATGTTATGTATTTTCAAAGATATTAAATACAATACACCAATATAATGACATGGTAGAGTTGATTGATCCAGTCAATATATGTATATGTAGATGATTTTAGCGAGAGAGAGAGAGAGAGGAGGGAAGGGAGAGGGAGAGAAAATTGATTCACAGTATTGTGCAAAAATAGGTGAAAGTAGAGTTTCAGAAAAAGAAATTAGGGACCCAGTAAACTAAGGTGAGAAGTTTAGGTGGGCGCGGTCCACCCGGTCTAGAGTCAGGACAAATACTGGCCAATGAAATTGGCTGCTGCCAGTTTCGCTATAATCACCAATTCGTAGAGGTTGGAATTCATGGGCTGGCCACTGAGTCACGACACAATGGCCGGATGGTCTACGACCTTCTCTTGTAACCAGAAGGTTATGGGTCCGGATCCCGTTGGATGCGTACTGCTGGAGAGCCCCGGACTAGGACGAAACAGTTGTTCAGTTCCAGCTAACCACTGAACCGAAAGGTAACAGTAACGTCAACCTGATAGTTTGTTTCTTCTTGATTAGGCATTTTTATGATGTACACATCAGTGACCCTTACTGGAGGTCAAACCCGCGACTTTTAAGTGACATAGTGGGCACAAACTGATAGATATTAAAAATTATGAGTCATTAGAGCTCAACCCAATAACTGAAAGCTGAACTTGCCGCTGGAGATTCCTCGCACCAAGACGAAACAAGTATCTAGTGCTCTTTGTTTTCCAATGCTTCGTTGGTCAATATCGGTTTGTGATGAAATTTACACTGAAGGAACTCACCAAATCCTTACAAATAAAATATTTGAATATAAGGAAAGCCATACATATATTTCAAGAAAGTTTCTAATTCTTTTAGATATGGATTCCCAACAGATTCATTAGCGATAGACACATGAATCACATATACTCTTGCAATCAACAAATAATATCATCCATCCACAGTCTAAATTAGGGTTAGTAAAGCACCGGTGGCACAGTGGTAGAATGCTCACCGACGACGCACGTGATCCGGGGTTAGATCACCAGTCAACGCACTCCTTTACCTCACTAAGCCATTAATAAGAGGAAAGGTTGGGCATGAGGCTAGCAACCTCACACCATAATAAATTGAAGTATGCGCTGAAGATGTCACCCAGTAAGGTGATGAAAGCTTCGCAAACTAACCATCCAGCTCAGAGAACAAAACCACATCAAAATAACATCGAATCAAGAATAATATCAATGGATTACAGTTCGACAGCATCAACATGACAATGCGACCCATCTGTAAATAAGAATCTTTTATGTATACGACTGAAATTCAAGGGCGACTCACCTAGTGAAATAATTACTAACAAGTTAAGAAAATCGATTCAAAGAACTTTTAATGCTGGTAAACCACAAGCCATATTTCCTACACAGCCGATTGTGACTCCCCTTTGAAAGATAAGGTACCCTAGAGCGGCCATTTCTAATTGTATGTACCAATTTAACTGCTCTTGTAGAGCGAATTTTATTGACCGTTGCTCTGGGAACTTGATTTTTCCTACTCTCTCGAGAGCATCTACCACTATGGCTAAGTAAATGTGTAGTAAAAACAACCAACATTTCGATATTAGACCATCTGGTTCAAACCGGCCACAAAGCCAGCATTGACAAATCCTTCTCCAAGTGTTGGTTTTGTAGGGATTTGGTTTGATTGTATGGAGGATTTAATCATGAGCTGACATCAGTTAGAGAACCACTGGAAAACCTGGGAGTACTGGACAGCTGTTTCGTCCTAGTTTGGGACTCCGCTTCCGCAGTATGCACCCACCGGGGTTCGAACCCAGGACCTTCTGGTTACAAGGCGAGCTCGTAGACCAGCTCATGATTAAATCCTCCATACAATCAAATCCTTCTCCATCATCTAAATACCAAATAATTTGCCAAAAGCATCCAGGTCTCCCATACTCCAAACAGCAGAGGATATAGCAATTCGCGTGAAACGATCAGTGCTTTCTGCGCAAAAGAAGCAAGTTCAGCCGCTACCACTGCTCTGGTCGGCCATTAGTAGAGACTATAAATTCATGAATTTGTATTATTGTCTCTCCTAATTGTTCTGATATTCAGTGCATTGTTATGTTGATGCTATCGAACTGTAATCCATTGATATTATTATTGTTATTATTATTAATTCGATGTTATTTAAACAAAACTTATGTTTTTAAGAAAACTAATTCATTCACTATTATTATGTATGCATAACTGTGGAACCTGGTAAAGAGCAGGTTATCGTAAAGAATATTCTTTGTTCAGTAACTATTCTTTTGAAAACATTTTAATGAGCACTTTTAATCACTGTATATATATATATATATCCTTTTAGATGTAGAAAATACCTTTGTATGTTGCGTGTTATTCGTGGTCAGCTAATTTTTTGTGGTTTACGTGGTTATTTTTATACTTTTCTTGAGAACTTTTAATTTAAATTTGTATTGATTAATGTCATCAATATAAGAGAGAACTATGCTTTCTCGATTCATCCTTTGTGTCGGTGGCACAGTGGTTAGGATTCTCGCCGACCATGCACATGGTCCGGGGTTCGAGCCCTCGCCGACGCACACCTGATATCTATGGTCGGCCTGCAAAATTTGGGCTACCGATATCCACGCTGAAAATTCAGTGTGAAATCAAGCTGTAATCAAAAATAAAATAAATAAATAAACAAATGAATAGTGAAAGCGTTATCAGTTTTCTTCTCGTGAATTGTCTCTCTGAGGCGCTTCTGTTTCCTAGCTAAGCTTGATTTATTTCTAAAAGTTACTTCGTTACCCACTGGGAAGAAGTACTTGTGTGTGCTGTAATTAAACTGAATTCAAGGTAGACTTCATCGCTAACAGTTGTTAGTTGGAAAAGTGTAGTCAATGAAGATCCAGCTGGTTACTGAAATTATTATTATTATTATTAAAATTTACGTCAATTGATTCTGTTGGAGCGAAATTTTCCCTCTGTATCTATATGCTGCCTCTTGGTATGGATGCTTCTATGCTGACCTGAGATTTGCCTGATGTCATCCAGTTGACGGTGTTTAACAGTGGAATCCAGTACGCGCCTTTAATCTCATTAGTCGGAACACCTTCACTCTCTAGGGATGCAAATGTATCCAACTGAGGAGTCCGTAAATGTGACGACAGGAATGTGTTGGTATTCCACTGCTAGCTACTACCAGTCAAAGAACATTACTTTGGCAGTGTGAACAACTCAACCTGTTGAAGGATCAGATGCAACACTATGTCAACCTCATTCCTATTAACAGTCAAATCTTCTCAAGTCCACAAACTTTATGATAATTTACTACCTAATGATGACTAGCATAATAATGTAGCCCCTGAATTTCTTGAGAAAAACCATGCATAGTATGTCAGGTGTGTGGAGTTATTTCTATCTTAGATTCGGTGGGGTCAGAATCTTATCTTAGACTAATGAACACTGGCATCAGTGTGTTACTACAGTTTTAGGCTATATCTCAAATCTTTCGCTCAGGAAACTGATACTCTGAAAATGACGTGTCCTCACGAACAAATGATCCTACTGTTTGATGAGGTAGACACTGAATTTATATTTTCTATTCTTAGAGGTTGTCTTTCTTCCAACCTTAGAAACATTCACCTTAATTTACAAAAAATTACGATTATATAAGTACTAATATTTTTATGAAGTTTTATTTCATTGAGTCAATGTTGTAGTCTGTCATTCTCTCTCTTTTATGCCCACTACAATACTTTACCAACCATGCCTCTTGTTTATGCCTGATAACAGCAGTTCTCTCTGTGTCTGTCTTGCAACTCGTCGCTTCCTATTTCCGATAGGCAGGTGATATCAGGTAACTGGTGATGCATCATTTTCATTTTGTAAAATGCTGAGGGCATCCACCTCTCACATACACTTTGGACTTACACACTTATTGTTCGTTATTTATACATGCGTCATTGACAACAAGAGGCTCATGGACATGGTAAATATGGGAACAGGTTGTTAACTAATTGTGAGAGTATCTTGGAATTCCTTGGATTGAAAGTCTGCTAGTGATTTAATTAGTGGTAACTGAAAATGAATTACAGGATGCGAAACAACAGTGTCCGGATTACCAACCGGACCACTAGTACTTAAATAAGCAAGCAATTACACAATATCTATTAGTGTAACAGCTTGGCACAAAGTTCATGATGACTTCATTCAAATAATTGCCCATTTAGTAGTTGAGTCTTTTAGAATGGACTGTAGAATGAGTGACACGCCAGTAATTGAGAGTCTACTAATTCGAATTTTGACTCTATTCAGGTATTCACTTCATACCCACTACAATTATCCAGTATAACATCATCGAAAGTCCCAGATGGTCTCAGCATCAATCGATTATTTATTTGGTGTCTGAAAGATTTTCAGAAAGGAAACCGCTGTGCTGAAAAGTATGTGACACTTGTCACATATGAAGAAAATGTTTTAGGCTAAATAATTTCGATTTTTTTTAAACTTGTTAGTTTGAAAAACTTTTCTGTTGGAAATTATGCATTCATATGATGGAAACATTCCCTACTGGAAAACAACAGAGACTAACCTACTATTTGCTAAACGCTATTTCAAGCAGGTTATACTTCAGTGGTCTGTCTCCCAATCTTACTTACTAGCCAACTAATTGTAGAGAGAATTCCAGTAGACGAAATGAACTTGAAATGATCTAATCAATAATGTAAATTAAAAAAAAATGTTATGAAGGAAGGAGATTCATATACACACATACACACACACATACAAAATAAATAACCGCTGATTTCGAAGACCAACATGAACGTTAAGTTTTAATAGTCCGTGAGTTAAATAAAACTGTTAAAGAAGCGAGAGTACACATATAATTCATATGGCATGTTCATTATCACCAAAGTACCATAAAGGTTATTAATATTATTGATTATCGTGTCACAGATCATCCTAATTGTATTCAGTATTAATTTCAATTCTGCGTTTGTTCGTTTTTATATCCTCTTGCCATAAAATCTGACCAACAATAATGAACAATTAATTAACCAGGGTAGATATCATTCCAATAGATGTCAAAATTACACTGTAGAGAGAGAGAGAGAGATATTCGAAACAAAATTGAACAACACGGATGAGTAGAACAAATTTTCTTTCTTCTCACTGATAAGAAAGTTAATAGTCCTCTCTCTTTAATGTTTTGATGAAGTAACACCTTTCTACTATCATTCACAAAAGTTAATGACAAGTTTTCTCTATTTCACTGTGTCTCTCACCCTGTTTATCTCCACCTTTTCTTCAAGATAAACACTCATACTCACACAGACACACATACAAACATACATGTATAAGTGAAAACATACATTAACACAGAATTTAAGCTGAGAATATTATCACTGGCTTGCTATAAGAGGCGATACATGAACATTGTAAAATCAATGTACAAGTAATTCACACTTAATTATTATAATTATTGTTGTTATCATAAATATTGTTTGTTTACTGTTTGTTTGATTGATTGATTGAATGTTGTTTACACCTTCAGAGTGTCATTTGTCACTATTAAAACAAACATCAGTGAATACAACTGGACACTCACTCACTGATAAATGCAGGTACATCCAGCTGACGAGTCCCAAATAGGACGAAATGCGCATCCTGGATTCCACTGCTAGTCACCATCCACCAATTGTATCACAACTGGACACTGTTTATTCCACTCCGTGTCTTTTACTGTCTTTCTCACACCTACACCAAAAGATACACTGAATGAACAGTAAAATACTCATTTTGTAACTTGTAGTTCCCGAGAGTGGACTGCTGGTTCAGAGATATAATGTGACAATAAAATACACTCCCAACGGGTGAATGCAGATTTTCATCAACAGCTGCCTTCAACGGCTGTATACTGAAAACTAGAAGGTCGGTCTGAAGGGATCAGCAACAAGAAAGTCTGCAAGACTACCAGTCAGACAAGGACTTATTGACCAACAAATGTTCCAAAAAAATAGAGATGGATTGGGCAAATGCTGACGAGACGGTTGAGTGATATCATGCGTTAGCCAAGTCCTCGAGTGGTACTTGAATTGGAAACAACGAGTTGATTGTTTATCTGACTGTGACACGGAGGAGATCGTGTGAGAGAGAAAAGAAAGCTTATGAGTAGTTGTACAGCCATTTGAAAATAACTGAAAACAAAAGGATGGCATAGAGAAGTCATGTTGAAAGCTTATATTCCAATCGGAAACACGGGGAATAATACAATTATAATAATAATAATAATAATAATAATAATAATAATAATCAGAAATCACTATCGATTCAATGTTTTGCTGTCTGCCAAACGAATACCAGTACCAAATACTTTATAGATAATCAGGTGTATTGTTGCAAAGTCAGGTAGGTGTTTATTCTAATGACAGTCAGATACTCCTCAAATGTCATATTTCAGTAATCAAAGCATCACGTAGAAGTCTGATCAATTTTGACTTTATTTGCATGGGTGATGTGGCTGAAGGTTAACTGATGTGAAATTGATTTGACTTCTGATTAAATGATTAATAACTATAACTTAGACAGAGTGTGTTGTAGGAACCGAATGAGTCTGCCTAGTGTAACGTCTTAGGCCTACTTTGTGTCGGCATAATTCATTTGATTTGCCATCACATAAACCTGATCTACTAGAATTGGTAAGGGAGTGTGGAAATAGTTGGAGCTTACGTATTTTGTAAGGAAATATTTACCGAGTACACAGAAAAACACTTCTCTCATTAGGATAGTGTTTGAAGTGACTCCATTAGGGTGTATGGTTAAGAAGCATGTAGTGAATACACATCAACATGAAAATCAGCTTAAAACAGCACGTATATGATATCCGAAGCTGAACCGCCTTCGTGATCTGAACAGCTCTCGCATAGAACTAGAAGTATTTAGTGGTTTTGAAGCCTGGAAAAATAACGACCGATGAAAAGATTACATTAGTGTAAAAAAAAGCAACCACAGTTTCTGATACAGCACAGAATCGCAGTCAACACATAGAAACAGAATGGTCGACCTAAATGGATTACACACAAATCTGATATGATCTACGCTGAAATTAAGTAAAAAGAATGCCTAAAACTCTCATAAGTGAAATGAGTTGGAATCACAACTGCATAAGTAGATGCTGCCAACATAGAACAATAAATCATTCGGCAGTACTTCTAATTACCACACCTTTCATTAATGCATAAAATGATAGACAGATAAAACAAAAACGAAGATAAGAAAGTAAAATAAAGGTATAGATGTCATGAGACAAAAATGACAGGGAGCAAGGAGAGATAGGTCATTAAACAACACAAATGTAGACCAGATATGAATATATTTGATATATTATGATAGCCCATGAACTACGCCAATTAATGAGCTGTTGTATAGCCCGTCCAAGCAAAAGTGGTGGAAGTCGACCAGTCTAGGTGGATATTTCAGTTTCGATGTCGAAAGTTTGCCAGTTACCAGTTCGCTGGATCTGACACATCTTCCCAGGTTAATTAACTAGTCAAATCACCTAGTTATTCTAATCCTGTTACATCATATGGTTAACGACACAGACACACACACACACACATACACTTGTCCCGAAATAACAAGTGGAATATGAGAATTGAGAGTATTTAGAAGTCTGGCGATCTTCTGTTTGTTTAGTGAAGAATGGGTGTATTGTTCCAAGATTAAGACGGCACGCCAGCATCATATTCAAACTTTGGACTTTCATAAATTTGGATAACACACTTAGGAAAATGGATTTTCATCCAGACACTAATGAGAACAATGCATGTAGTTCAGCAAAGAGAATGTCATCAGAGAATTCATATTCCCCTTTAGCTGTACAATCGCATTTATATGCAATCTCTTTTCATCAAAGTGGATACCAATAAAAGTAATGGGTTGTCATAATCACAGCTTTCAGTATTAGTCAGTGCGTAAAAAGAGTTGAATATGTGTATTACAGTTGGGTGGTAAGATGAGTAATTTTAACGAATGAGTTGCAATCAAGAGTCACACAGAACGGAAGGAAAATATGGAATTATGCAAAACTTCTAAAGAAATACAAGAGTTATGATGAGTTATAAAGACAAAGAAACAAAAATCAAGTCAACAGAAATCATCAAAGTTGCCATCATAATAGTAGAAGTGGTTGAATAGTTTCCCTTCGTATGCATAGTTCCGGTTTATCTGTCTGAATAGCTAAAGCTTCAGCAGTCCAGAGGAGACGAAAGCGTATTACCTTTCTCAGGTTCTTCTTCATTTTATAACTTTCAGTTATGATATGAAGAATTGTTAGCTGTAGATTTCACTATCCTCCCCAGATGATTAGTAATCACTTAAGTAACAAGCAGTAAGAGGAGATTAGTTGGTCTCAACGTCCGACTGTCTGTTTCCAGCCGCCTAATGTATATACTCATGTGAATTCAGCTTTCCAGAATCACAACAATCAAAAGAGAGAAAAACATGTCTTAGATTTATACTACTTATTAGTAGCCACAGAAAACTCGGAAAATGTTTTGAAATTTATTCAGAATTCGGAAACAATTAATTAACACATATTTGAATTGTTGTTGAGTTTGTTTTTCACAGGTGTTTGCATTTCATGCGAGTGAATTTCGAAGTGATTTAAGGTGGTGAAATATATTCAGGAGTCAGAATGCTTCGAGTAGGCATTGTACTTACCTTCAAATAGCCACTACATAGCTGGCTGTCTTAAGTTCCTCTTAGTCAGTATTCTTAAAGTTATATATGTCCAATCCAAGTGAGCTTTTAATAGTTTTAAGAAATTCAAGCATTTGATTTATGATATTCTTTGTTATGGTGGTTTCTGTATTTCACAACCTAATCAAAAAGAAAACGATATTTTTCTGTTTTTCATTCATTGGGACAGGCGATATCGTTTATCATAATGAGTTTTCCTAAGTTGTTAGTTGAGTCAGCAAAATTTTTGCCTAACAACGAAGTCATCTTTCTAGACTCTATGATCCTATTTATGCTTACTAAAACATATGGGGCCTTACGAAATTCCAAACCTTTGCTTCCATTTTGTCTATAATTGATATGCAATTTAGAAGTAGCATATTATAAGCTTTATCTTTTGTGTCTCAAATCTCTATCACTCAGCATTCGACTGCTAAACATTTGCATAAACATAAATACATATGTACAGCCTTTGAGTGCGTCGGTGGTATAGCGGTTAGGACGTTTGCCGACCACGCATATGGTCCGGGGTTCGGTCCCCGGCCGGCGCACTCCTTTACCTCATTGAGCCAGAAATAATCCTGGTAGAGAGGAAAGGTTGGGCATGAGGCTAGCAACCCCATCCTGTAAAAATTAAACACTGCTACAGAGACTTCAAGCCACTAGCTTGGAGCCCTATGTTCCACTGGGAACGTGAAGGAAAAATTATTACAGCTTTTGAAGTTGACTTCGTCGATAAAGAGAATTCTCTTTTCTGAATTGTCCTTAATTAGTTGAAACTGCAGTTATGAGATACACCCTTGCTGTTGCAATTCTGATACACTTTATTAGAACACTTTTTTCATTTAACGTGATTTTGTGAATTGCCCTTTGTCAAGAATATCCCTTACCATAAAATCCACTCTGAATTCAAAAGTGTTACCTCTTAGGATATTTTTCTTACCTACTAAAATTAATAACAGTATTTATCCTAGTTGGGAGCTGTATATCCTCAATTTGGAACGTTCAAAATTAAATGTTAGAAGGAAGAGAATCGACAAGGAATGATAGGATGCTTAAGAAATCTGGGTGCGTGGAACTGAATAATTCGATGAAAACTGGTGCTCAACATTTTGAAGATGATAATGTGAGAATACATGTAAGCACTTTCGAATGGTTATGAAGTAATTCGGAAACTGCTCCTAAGATGACCCACATTCACTGGCCACATGATAATGCCATATGCCAAGTAATTCACAACGGAAATCTCTGCGAAGCGTTTGAAGTGAAGACAACAGTAAGACAAAACTGCCTGATATCACAGATGACATTTCTGATTATGTTGGACTTGATAGTTCGCAGACTATGGATTATGAGGAGGTAGGAATACTTTGTGACGAGAAGGTGACTCTCGAAGATTTGGGAGCATTCATTAATACCAAATTCCTCGTAATAATTCACATTTGCTTAATTCACTGTTGCAGTCAGGAACATCATCATTGAGCAACTCAGCTTTGACAGATTTCCTATCGGATTGTATCAAATCAATCCTTGAATTTACCAGTGAGAAGGAAGGGATACAGTGAAACTGGTTTCACTTAGGCAGTCATTAAATCTACGTGGTGCAGGTCTGAAAGGGACACATTTTGTCAGGATTTGTGCAGTAGGACAAATTCTGCTGAAATCTCGGACACACTCTTCTGATGAATTTCGATCGACTTAAAATTTTGACTTATGAAATATCACTGATGATCTGTCACAGTCAGGAGAAAACAAAACATTGTAGCTGACTACAATACATGAGAATACTGGTTTCGACACATATAAAAATAGGCATAGGATATTTCCAGTTACTCTAGTAATCACCTGTTGTACAACTATAAAAATAGGATAATGTTCAAACATAATAACATAATCTTGTGGCACAGAACTTTGTACTGAAAAAAAGACAATTCTTGAACCGGTCGGTAATCGAGTTATTGTTTAATCGACCTGTTGCATAGTGCCATCAGAACTGCTCAAATCATTGTATTATAAGGCATCTCCATCGGGATTACATGATATCAGATGGTAAAAAAATCAAGTAATCTATCATAAACGGGTGAAATGCTAAAAAAAATGTGAAAAGCTACACAAAAAGCCGTGTATCAGAATAACATATGTCAATTTTACTTTGTCATTTGTCTTCGACTCCGTACAAATCATAACACTGATTTTCTGTTGTTTGGTTTGTAAGGGTTAGTTATGTTTTTACTAGTTGACCACGGATCGATATCAGTTAGAGAACCATTGAAAACCAGGGAGTACTGGACAGCTGCTGTTTCATCCTAGTTTGGGAATCATCGGAAGTACGCATGTACTGGGATTCGAACCCAGGACCTTCCGGTTACAATGCAAGCTCGTATACCATTCAGCCAAAGGGACCCGATCCAATGGCTCATGAACTCTATCTTCTGCCAATTCGTTATGAGCCATTGGATCGGGTCCCTGTGGCTGAATGGTATACGAGCTTGCATTGTAACCGGAAGGTCCTGGGTTCGAATCCCAGTACATGCGTACTTCCGATGATTCCCAAACTAGGATGAAACAGCAGCTGTCCAGTACTCCCTGGTTTTCAATGGTTCTCTAACTGATATCAATCCGTGGTCAACTCGTAAAAACATAACACTGATTACCTTGAGTTATAATGCGAATTCAACACATTTATGCCTACCGGCAGGGAACAGTCCTCCTCGTAAAAAAATTATTGTTAGATGTAGCAACATTGGAAATCTAATATATATATATATATATATATATATATATATCACTTAAGCATTCTGATAAATCACTAACAGTTAGCTCACAAGGCATAATAAAATACAGTAAGTACAAATCAGAAGATCAAAAACGAAAAATAAGCTTAGTGTGTAAGAAGTCTAATACAAAGACGATGATGAACTTTGTAATAACATATAGTAAGTGGAACTCTGAGGATCGAAAATTACAGTATAATATGAAGGTTTATTAAGAAGGGTAGGTGAAGTTTAATGATGAATTCTTTTTGGATACGAAACAGGTTTCAGCTGTTTTATTGTGATTACTTCAGCTAACCGAAGAAGACTTGAGCCGCCTTGTGTACCAGCTATTCTGGATCATCTAACTGCATCCAAGCGATATTCGTTGTCCATCAGAAGTCCGACCACCTCAATAGAAAGTTGTATGGAATATGTCCGAAGAATCGGACAACATCCTGTTTTTTCTGTTCTCCTAATGTAACCGATGCTGCAGATACATAATAATTTATATACACAACTGGGGTAAAATATGAGGGGTGATTGGCTGTTTTTAGCCCTAACAATTTGCTGAAGCTTGGGAGGAGAGAGACTAACTTTGTTACAGGATACGTCTTGGTCACTGTTGTATATAGCTGTTTATTTATGGTTCCCATAATATTTTCACACTGAAAACAAATGTGAAGAGAAACGAAATTTTGAATGACCATAAATTTTATGTGGTGTTATAACATTCTTGCCATAGTTGCTGATGAAGTTTCCAGGCATTTCTGTGGTAACATTTGTTCACTGTATACCTTGTCAGCTGAACATATTCATTTTGCGTTATAGAACACAGTTTTCACCGGCTTTCGTGTACAACTTACTAGGTAGAACATGTTGAAATTTTGGTAGAAACTGTTTCTTACAACGCCACCTGTTATTCACGCCTAGATTATACACATGAGATCGAATCACCTACAATCTTTGTGTACATTGTCAGATAAAGCTAGGAGATAAAAAGCATCACTAAAATCATTGCCTATAATGTGCAAACGTATCTTTAGTAATTTACTGTTTCATCGTGAATTGAACACCTGATATTTGTCGATTCAAAATTAGTTAGATAAACATTTAGTGTACACAAAGAATTCCACAGACTTTGGAAGGGCCTTCGACAGCGTTGATCACGAATTAATTTGGGGACTACTTCAACATTATGGACTGCAGTGCTCCAAACATTTGTCAACCTTATTCAACAGCTATATGACAATGCCACACGTCATGTGATCCACAACGGAAAATTTAGAGAAGCCTTCGAAGTGAAGACAGGAGTAAGACAAGGCTACCTACTATCACTGACGATATTACCAGTTGTCGTGTATTAGATTGTTCGGAAGACTATGCATGGAAATGAGAAGACAGGAATATGTTGCTCCAATAAGAATACTTCAGTAGGACTGGATTTCGCGGATTATTTATGTCTAGTGTTACACAAACTCGAAGACTTATAGGCGAAAAGCAACAAGTCGGCAGAAGATGCAAGCAGTAAAGGTGAGATTTCAAGTGGACGTAGAGAATATGGGTGTGATGAAAGTAACCAATCGACAACAACAACAATAATAAAAACAAGCACCAATCACTATCAACGGAGTAAATTTCAAAGAGGTCAATTCCTTTGTTAATCTAATCAGCGTCGTTTCAACTACAGATCAGCCGAACTAATGAGGATGTAAACACCAGAATCGGAAAGGCGAGATGGATATTCATCACTCTGAAATGCATTTGAAAATATTCTGAACTCAATAGAAGGAAGGAGATTCGGATTTTCGACATGGATATTAAGCCAGTGAGTGCTTCTATATGGGTGAGAATCGTGGCCAGCACGTCGCGAAAAGAATTTCCAACAGGTGATTGCTGACTTTTATCAACAACTGCCTTGTCTGGCTTCATACCGAATATTAGACGCTTAACGGTGAAGAATTGGAAACAAACTCTTGGAGTGAACCGACCAAGAACCAACTGTTCAACAAATATTCCGAACGAAATTCCGATGGATCAGACGCATTGTGAGGAGACCTTTGGTTGAGATTGTGCGTCAGGTCATCGCTCGATTGGGAAGTTACGAGTTGGGTGTGCATCCAAAGCTGGTTGTGTGATAAGGAGATGGAAGTCTATGGGCAATCGTGGGGTTATTTTAGGAAGACTGTAGGCAACAGGATGACGTGGAGATGTTCTACTGAACCCCTATACCCTACTTGGAATCCAAAGGAACAATGATAATAATAATACAACATAAAAAGAATAATGGATTACTTCCTGAGATTATCAGCAATGAGTGACTGTTTACGGATAAATTTCAATTAGAGGAGATATTGAATCAAAAGATTAATACACAAACACAAACAATTTACTACAATTTCTGCTAACATTTAAAAGTATAATTTCACATCCGGTCTCTAACTAACCATTAAATTAATTGAAAAATGTAGTTAAACTTCCAAACTTAATTACATCTTATAATTGCTCAATTATTATTGTTGTTATTAAAACTAGCATAAGGTTAACTAAACGAAATTAGATAAGGAGAGACATTCCGCTGCTTCCAAATCAGTGATACAAAATATTTTAATGATGATTAAGCCTGTTATACTGAAATACACTTAAGAATTGGTAATAATAATAATAAGAATAGTAATAGTAGTAATAATATTTAGTGTAATTCCCTCTTTATTCAGTTGTCCTCATTATTTTAAACACTGATTTGTGTATAAAAGTGAAAACAAACAGAAGTAAACAATTGTTTACACCGAAATCGTCTCCTGGTCGTCTTCCCTTAATTTGTAAGAATAATAAAAAAAAACACACGATGAATTCTTCACTCCTTATGAGCCTTTTCATCTTAGTGGCTATGGTGACACTGAGTCATTCACGTGAGTCTGTCTATGCATATTAAACGATTTATCTTCTATGTTCATTCATTCATATTTCTGAGGATAACAACAGTGAACTAAAAAAGAGGTCTTAAGTTACTAACTTCTGATGCAGATAGTCAGGTTATCTGCTCAATTAGACCTCAGCAATCAACCAGCATTGTGAATTTCTAACATTTAAACCAGACTGAAACCAACCTTAGAAATTTAAGCCTTACTTCCCCAATGCGGTACTACTAGTACGTGGTAGTAGTAGTAGTATTAGTGGGGTATAAGTTTATAAGTCACCTGAGAATTTTATGATAGAAAGATGATAATATATTTGCACTGGAGCTTACCTTTATAAAGTCTTCAGAGTTTTGTTAGCCTGCAATAATCGACTTTCGAGTGTGAATGTTGTATCACTAGGAAATATTACTCCTGACCCATAATTGCACATCTTCGCCTATCCTAATTACTAATATCATTTTTATAATGAATATCTACAAATGTATACTAGCTACTAGTAGAACACTTTAGAATGAAAGCAAAACTGTCTTCTAGTCCCTTCTAGTTTTGATTAATTATTCCACTGCTGACAATAACCCCGATAAAGATCAACTGTAAAGTACTAGTTTAACTCAACTTCCGTAACAATGGTTTGTGAATTTTTTTTACGTATAACACCTTTCTGTACATTGTATCCACGATGACAAAACTTTTGATTCCTTTTTTACCAGTAAAGGGTAATTACAGTACATTCTTGTAAGAGTTCTATCTGAAAATATAAGTAACTAAAAACATTTAACTTTATATTATTAGTTTAACTAAAGTTAACCGTGAAACTACAAGCTTATTGTATTCATCACTGGCTGATTTGATTACTAATATCCGTGGTTTGAATCTAGTCTTTTATTACTAATTTACTGGTAATGGTAATAATTCCTGTCATACGTAATCGAGTATTGTTATTTGTATTTACATTGCGAGTACAACCAGGTGTTTTTCATCAACGGACTTCTGAACATTAAGAAGGGGAAAAACAAGGTGTCTATGCGAAGCTATCTTTTAATTTATCTCGTATACATTGAACGTGAAGTTGACGTTAACAAGGCTTTCAAAGTTATCTACCATATTCCAACTTATTTTAATTTTGCCTTACCAATTTGTCTCTTACATATGGTTGAAGCCGTTGAAATCCACCTAAATTACCACCAAACTTACATTTTCAGAAGAAGTTCATCCAGACTCTTTCCCAACCATGGCCATCATTATTTTAAGTAACTTCCACTGTCTTTCGTTTGTTTATTTACAATCTTATATTCAAGTACATGTAGTCGGTCATGTTTAAATCCAGTTAACAGTTAAAAGTAATTTTTGGTGAACAGCTTATGTAAAGCATAAAATGTATTTTAAACTTGAAAACTGAAAATATTATACCGAAAGTTTCACTAGCAACAGGTCACCTTTATGCATAGAAATTAGCATTTGGCATACAATAAAACCAGGAATACTGCAGCATCATTAGCTGACGTGGATTACGAGAGGAAGTGGTGAGTGGGTGAATAAGCTGTGAGGATACTGGTGTAAACTACGTTGACAACTAACAGTCACAGTATTCGGCGGCAACCATCATCAATCACAGTCTGGAAAATAATTCCAGAGCGTGTATGAAAAAGATCAGGTTCAGTGTACATTTGACCAGGAACTAATAGTATCAGTTGAAGAATAGTTAAAAAAAAATAGCCAAGCAGTACTAAACACCAATTTTTTTCATGGCCTGAGAATCTTCAACTGTGTGCACAGATGACTCATTTAATGCAGCAATATCTGGGTTACTAGAGCCAGACAGAAGGAAACTGTGCATCTCAGTTTCCAGTATTAGCTGTCTCCAGTTAACTGACATTTTCATGCGCTATTTTATGTTACAAAAATTCCTTATTAATAAAAGGGTTAAAATAAAACTTCTGTTTTACATGGGCATTTTATTCTTGTGTTAGGGCGATATACTTCAGCTTCTGCCAACAGTTACCTGAAGATAAGATGACCTAGAAACGATAGGCCGCAAGGAACTCTGGCAACTAATCAGAAAGCTACACACCATCTCACTAGAATACAGTATGAAAGGGGCACACGCTGTTGAGACCTTCGAGTGACATCATACATCAGGCCCTTTAGTGGAATCCTAGTGGGAGAAGACAGGTTGGGAGACCGCGTCTCACATGCAGAACATGTTAGGAGGCTATGAAAGCTTGTGAGGAGTCTTTGAGCCAGCTGAAAATGGTAGCGCAGGCCCCACTAAAATGAAGGTGTCCTCCTGTTCCACTTGGAAAACAAGGGAATAATAATAATAACTTCAACTTTCTTCGCTTCAAGTACGAGCCAAGTACGAGCTCGCCTTGTAACCAGAAGGTCCTGGGTTCGAATCCCGGTGGGTGCGTACTGCTGAAGAGTCCCAAACTAGGACGAAACAGCTGTCCAGTACTCCCAGGTTTTCCAGTGGTTCTCTAACTGATGTCAGCTCATGATTAAATCCTCCATTTCTTCGTTTCATTTCTTCCCGTTTCGAATGAGACATAAGGATCCAGGTTTCGAAGTTAGTATCAGCGATATTATTTTTACGTGGTGGGTATGCTAGCCTCACGCCCAACCTTGCCTCTCTTCCAAAGCTTAGCAGCGCGTCGGCTGGGTTTCAGACCCTGGATGACGTGAGTAGTTGGCGAGCATCCTAGCTCCGGAACCCCAGTTCCTATAAATGGTCGTAAAACGAATCACCTTCACATGACTTTATTGTGTAGTTTTCAATTCATCTAAAAAGCTGTACATATTGTTGTTTTCTTAGAAAGTAAGCTTGCATACATGATCCCTGCATACTACTTAATTCGTTTCATCGTTTTCGAAATACACATGCAGTAGAAATGTTTATGATGACAGGAAAAAAATTCTCCCAGGATTAATTGATTGTTTAACTCTTTTTTAAATGAATTAAAACAGATACGATACATGACAATTTCTATCCAGCTGGTGAACTACAGACTGAATTAATTGACGACTATGATGGTGAAGGGGAAGGCGATGAATATGATTATGATGAAGAGGATGATGAATCCTTGCCGTCTGGAAATATTAACAGTTATAATAGAAGAGGATACTGATAGAAATTTGGTAAGTAGTAAGTTTCATAAGCAGTTTTTTTCAGTTGTTTTTAAAAATCAAATCTTTCCGTTTGAGTACAGCTGTGTTTTTTCGTTTCATCATGCATTAGAAAAGTGTTTCCTAAACAGTCTAGCGGCAGCAAGTAGGATGTAGAAGGCGAGCTTTTTTCTGAATTGAGGCTTGCCAATCGGATTCTGCAACTAGAGGCGTTATCGCTGAGTCAGTAGGGGAATGAAATGACCCCTTATAGGTCAACCAATAGCTAGTAACCAGTGACATGTTGCCTAGTCTTTAATCAAGTCTGCAAAGTCATTATCAAACTGGCAGTGAACTCTGATCTAACGTTGAATAGCTGGGTGAGATCGTTAAGAAACTGTAGACCAATGTTCAACGCTTACTGCCATCCGTCACTAGTCGGTAATCTTCAGAATGGAAATATATTGCTGATATGCCTATACGGCAACTGAATTCTTACCAAGTCAATTGTAATAGACAAATGACTTATCAGTGTTATGTTATGACAATAAGTGAACCTTTAGGTTGAAAATAATCGAAATACTATTTTCATAATACAGTAATCTAAATGACTGTATGGTCAGTTAGAGCTAACTAAAAAAAGTTTATTGTGTAATTTGAGATCAGAGGCTGTGTAATCTAATGAAGTATTCAGAAAATTAGATGTGATTAGAAAAAGAGGAAGAAACAATGAAGAATGGAGGTTAGAAGTTCATAGACTGGGATTACCGCTTGGTGTTTTAGCTATTTAGGACGGCAGTACAGTATACCATGCTTCGACGTCAGATATTCAGAATCGTTAGCCAGGAACGCATATTTGCATGTATAATGGTATGGGTTTCAACTTCTAAAACGCCACATGCAGATAAGAATCGACAAAAAAAGATAACTATCTCAGAGACTGCATTTTGTGATTACCTTTTGCCTAGCGACAACTAAGGCAACAAACATAAATAAGAGTTCCTTTAGACAAGTTCTCACAGCATCTGATAGTCACTAGTTAGGTATAAAACACTAAATGACCCACTAAATATCTTCCTGGGCGTACACTTTTTCAATTTAAAGCAGTGTTCACATACCCAACATCTCCTTACTCGTAAAGCATATCCAATGCGTAGACTAGTTTAGAAAGTTGACACCTGCAAATGTAAATAAAACGAAAGTTGATCGAGATGAGTTGCTGTATGCCATCCATATTAGCCAATAGTGCTTGCCAGCCAGGAGTGAGGTAATCTATGGCATCAAACAGATCATATATTGTGATGGAATTAAGCTCTGCCACAGTACTCCAATTCTATTCTCTTGCTTCTATTATTCTTATTATCTCTTTCTTTAGGTTTATTTTTTCGGAGGAGTACTCATTCATGAAGTATTTCATTGATGCTTGTATCCAGTTATCTGTATGGTCTTGAATTAATAAATAAACAGCATTATTCAAAAATAATCGGTGTTTTCTTTTTCAATCTATTGTGAGTCAATAGAAATATGCGAATAAGTCGATTCTAAAATTGTCGAGAAGGTTTTATATCCACTGAACAGATAGCCTCAAGTACCAGATAACTAATTAGTGCAAATGACTTTAAGTGAAGCTTATTGATAAATCTCAGAGGTTAACAGTTGTTTAGTAAGTAGGAAGTTTTCATTTCATACAGGTTCCATCCTTACTAGTAAACATAATTTTGTGAAATGTATTTGGTACATTGAAGTTTACAGTTTTCACGCTTATTTTTTGGTCTAAAGAATTTGTCATGGATTTACTTAGATCACAACATTCTACCTTTAGAATCAGATTATATCTGTATACTAGTCAAGTGACTACTCCTGTCTACTACATGTGTAATGCAGTCATTCGCCAGCAATGCTAGAAAAGATGGGCTGAGACGTTAGTTGGTTGTATAACTTTAGAACTATGATAAATTCTAATTTGGAAATCCAAGAGATATGTCTAACGAAGTTTGTAATCAGCTATAAAAGAGGACTTCCAACATAGGTAGCACTCCTCCTTTCCTTCATTCCATTAGTTCTTAGTGGAATAAACAGCGTCCAGCTTTAGAATTCCGATAGCAGTAAGACTGTCAGCTTCATGCCCAACCTTCCCTGTGTTTTTGGGTTTACTGTCGGTAAGTAAACTAGGTGAAGTTTAGAGATGGACCATCCAGGAATCTAATCCATACCAACTACATTGTTGGTGAGAATTCTACACCTGGGCCACCCACTCTTAGTCAACACCTATGAAAACTGGGAGTCTTGTTTTGATTCAGACTGCTGTTACATGTATTGTTTATGCCAAACCACCGCTTTTTTCAAGGAAAAATTTTGAAAATGATGTAGAATTATTTAGAAGAGACGTAGAAGGTAGTCATATGAAAATCACAGAATTACTTCTTAAAAGGAGTGACCGTTATTTAAAGCATGTTGGTTTGCCTCGATGAGACGCATGAAATGTAAAAGGCGACGGTTGGGGTCGCTTAGGGAAATCGTTCACAATTATTCGTAATATCGCAGACGTATTCATTCTTCATTATCATAACTACCAGTTCATACTAATTCTCATTTTATTTCTGCCAAATTTTCCTCTATACCAAAGTTCCTTCCACTGCCTCCATAACCTTATAGAGTCAAAAGTTAAATAATAGTCTTCAAAAGGCGTTTATTAGATAAAGAATGATCTTTTTACAGTCATCCCCCTCAAAAAAGATAGCACCTTCAGAAACTCGGGAATTAATATTACTTTCCAATTTGATATATTAGATCATTGAGTGGATTCTGAGAAACTTTTGCGTTTTGTTCGCCTTGAAGACAATTACATGACAGCATGAAATTCAAAATAAACAGTATTTGCATTATTATTAATCCTAAGAGTTCAAAGCGAAACACAGAACTTCAACAGTGCATCTATATCTTGTCCTGTTCTCTGCAGTCCATTTTAGCTGGCCCTACAACTGACCATAGACTCTCATCTCCTTCACATACAATATCCTCCATTTAGCACTTAGTATTACATTACTATTGTTTCCTTTAATTCCTAGAGGAACATAGGGTTTTACCTGCATGTCTCCATTGCGTTAGGTTCTCTGCCAACGTTTTTACCTGGCTCCACGTCTGCCCACATGCTTTCCTCTCCACTTCACATGACCTCCTCTATGTCATCTTCGAACTGACGACCGACTCGTCCCTTCACATTCCGGTCCCACTCAAGCAATAGCCTGGCGTGGGATGTCACTTGATGCCTTGTTTTCTTAGAGTATGGCCAGTCCACCTCCATTTGTTCTTGCATTCTTGTTGCACAATCGGTTCCCTGTTGCTTATCTTTTCTGGCCGGCCATCTGATCTTGAGCAAGCTATTGAGCGAAGACAGCTGTTGATGAAAGTCTGTAGTTTGTTCAAAGTACACTTCGTGACGCGTTGGCCAAGTCTCTGATCCATAAAGCAGTAGTGACTGACTTTACATTGGAGTTGAAAATCCGGACATTATATTTCACGCTGAGTGTTGTAGGTAGGTAGGTAGGTAGGTAGGTAGGTAGGTAGGTAGGTAGGTAGGTAGGTAGGTAGGTAGGTAGGTAGGTAGGTAGGTAGGTAGGTAGGTAGGTAGGTAGGTAGGTAGGTAGGTAGGTAGGTAGGTAGGTAGGTAGGTAGGTAGGTAGGTAGGTAGGTAGGTAGGTAGGTAGGTAGGTAGGTAGGTAGGTAGGTAGGTAGGTAGGTAGGTAGGTAGGTAGGTAGGTAGGTAGGTAGGTAGGTAGGTAGGTAGGTAGGTAGGTAGGTAGGTAGGTAGGTAGGTAGGTAGGTAGGTAGGTAGGTAGGTAGGTAGGTAGGTAG